>NW_026844366.1:180848090-180954025 GCF_025583915.1 Anolis sagrei ordinatus | reverse complement strand
CTTTTAGATGAACTCCTATATTAAAAACCCCAAAATTCTTCTATTGAAGTGCTCCATTGAATATCTCTATCGAGAAGAAACAAAGTTTACATGCATAGATCCCATCGTTCTACAGGTTGGAATGATTTACTTTACTTTGTCCTTTCTGTTCCATAACCTTACATCAGAGTCCTAATAAGGTGACCACTTATTATTTCCTAGGAGAAATATTATATGTCACAACATCTGTTGGACCTATATGCTTGAGTATAAGCCTAGTTTTTCAGCCCTTTTTTGGGGTTGAAGAAGCTCCCCTTGGCTTATACTCGAGTCAAGGTTATTTATTATTTTACTCTTGTTGTTATTATTATTACATATATTATTCTATTCTATTATTATTACATGTATTATTTTACTCTATTTATTATTATTACATGTATTAATTTAGTCTATTTATTGTTATTATTACATATATTATTTTACTCTATTCATTATTGTTATTATTACATGTATTATTTTACTCTATTATTACTGTTATTACATTTCTATTATTTTACTTTATTATTATTATTGTTACTATTTTATTAATTATTTTATTCTCTTTATTACTATTGGAAGGATATGTAATAATCTGTTCTGCTGAAAAAATTATTAAGAATCATAGAACCCATGCAGACTGAAATTGTGATTTTATCTGGGGTGGACAGAGAAGCACTTTAAATAATAACCACCGTAGCATAGCAACTTTGTATACTAAAGTAGTCTGTTTCTTAAAATTGCATTTCTGTAATTCCTCTATTTGTTTTGGCCAGTGATTTATTTCCTCAAGTGCTCTCATTTAACTGTATACTGATGGTTCCCAAACTCCGATGGCATTTACCATTTGAATCCTCCATGTGTTTAACGTGAGATCATGGCACTGGTTTTAACTGTGCTGACCTTCAAATCAGCATGTTTCAGTTTGAGGCTTGTGGTCCCTGAAGTACTTCCCTCTCCCTTGTAATACACATCTGATTGCTGCCATTCCTGTTTTGTCACATCAGGAAAGGGAGTTCTTGAAGAACTATGTACAGAGGATTGTGGATGTGAGGCCTACTTTAGTCCTGGTGGAAAAAACAGTGTCTCGTATTGCTCAGGACATGCTGCTGGAGCATGGCATCACTTTGGTCATCAATGTTAAGCCGGTAAGTACACAGATTCTAAGCAGCAATTTTATGCCCTCAATTGCTGCTGCATCTTAGATAACCAGTAAACTGCAAATATTCATAGATAAATGGGCTGTTGACCATATATTATTTGCTTTTGATTTGAGCCTAAATATATCTTGATTTTTCTTTGTAAAACCAGTTTGTATTGCATTGCAATTTTCATTCTTTAGTGAGATTCGTATTTCTTTGTTGTAAAAGAGTTGTCATTTTCCAAGTTTGAACAGTACTTCAATTAATAATAATAATAATAATAATAATAATAATAATAATAATTGCAAAGACTCTGGCACAAACCAGTAAAGGTGGTCCCAGTGGTGATCGGCACACTGGGTGCAGTGCCTAAAGACTTTGGCCATCACTTAAACACAATTGGCGCTGACAAAATTACCATCTGCCAGCTGCAGAAGGCCACCTTACTGGGATCCGCACGCATTATTCGCCGATACATCACACAATCCTAGACACTTGGGAAGTGTCTGATGTGTGATCCAATACAACAGCCAGCAGAGTGGTCTTGTCTGCTGTGGACTCATCTTGTTGTGTTTCAAATAATAATAATGATAATAATAATTTATTTTTAACCTGCCTTCTTTCACCGAGAGAACTCAGGGGGGTTTCCAAAATAAAATGGCAAACATTCAGTGCCAGTACAAAATATAATATAAGGCCCCTGGTAGTGCAGCGGGTTAAACTGCTGAGCTGCTGAAATTGCTGACCAAAAGGTTGATGGTTCAAATCTGGAGAGTGGAGTGATCTCTCGCTGTTAGGCCCAACTTCTGCCAACCTAAGAGTTTGAAAACATGCAAATATGAGTAGATCAATACGCACAATTTCTGCAGGAAGGTAATGCCGCTCCATGCAGTCATGCTGGCCACATGACCTTGGAGGTGTTTATGGACACCTTCGGCTTAGAAATGGGGATGAGCACCACCCCCCAGAGTCAGACATGACTAGACTTAATGTCAGGGGAAACCTTTACCTTTATCTTACAAAACATAATTGACAATTACTAGACAATTAATTAATCACAAATATCATATAAAACATATAAATTAAACATATAAAAACACAATTGCACAGATTAAAATACATATCAAAATATAGATAGTTAAGATAGATCAGATCACAAGGGGCTGCGGTTAGCACAGCGGGTTAATCACCAGCTATTGTAATTCTTGTTGACCCGAAGGTCGACAGTTCGAGCCACAGGTGGGGTGAGCTCCCATCATCAGCCCTAGCTTCTGTTTACCTAGCAGTTCGAAAACAAAGCAATGTGAATAGATAAAATAGGTACCACTTCCGTGGGGGAGGTAAAAGATGCCCCTGAAAAAACATGCCGGCAAGATTCGATCAGCAAGGCATCCAAGGGTAATAGTCTAGTCTCTTCCGCATGGAAATTGAAACAATAGTACCACTATGGCTGAGTCGATCACAGCCTCCAGATGCCGAAGATGTAAACAAGCGGGAAGCCTTGCCTCTTACTTTGTTGTTAATTGTGTAATGGCATTGAATGCTTTCTATGTATGTTTCTATAATCAGCTCTGGACCCTCCAGGGGAGATAGACTGGAATATAAATAAAGTATATTTATTTTGGTGGGGACAAGCCACAGACCCGTACCTAATATTATTGTTGCCTGCCATAGCATTGCACTTAATTTTCGGGACTCCTAGAATTTTGGGGCTTGCGCAAATCTTGGCCCAGCCTTGTAAATTTTTAATTGCCTTGAATAGGCAGGATTACTTTTAATATATGTGTGTTATGGTGGCAATTTTTATGCTTATATTGTTTTGTTAATTTTATGGTTATGATTTTTTACTTTGTATGTTTTGTGATGTTACCTGGGAACTGCTCTGAGTCCCCTCGGGGAGATAGTGCAGTATATAAATAAAGTTTATTATTATTGTATTGTTGAAGGCTTTCATGGCCGGAATCACTGGGTTGTTGTAGGTTTTTTCTAGACCATGGCCATATAGCCCGAAAAAACCTACAACAACCCACATTATTATTATTATTATTATTATTATTATTATTATTATTATTATTATTATTATTTTAATATTCGTTTCCACACGACCAGCTTGATCCCCGAGGGAAGCCTGCAAACAGCAGCCAATATTCAGACGCATGTTACATCTAGTTACCAGAGAGTAATCTCTAGCCATTGTGACTGGTAGTCAGATATACTAGTTTAGCTAATTTCCTTTTAAACGAGACCAAGCTGGTTGCTGCTAGCTGTGGTACCCAAAAATTCTGTAGCACTTTATCTTGTTGCCCTCTCTATTTCCATAGTTTTTACCAAAACAAATTCTCATATGCTTAAAAAACAAAGCAAGATAATTTTGTTCAAAAGTGTACAAACTGTTGCATCATGCCTCTGCTGTTACCTGGTGGCAGATCTAGCACTCCGTCATTTTTTGTACTTGGCAAATGCATTGAAATTTGAGAAAGTTATATGATTCTTATTATGGTTTCTGCCCTGCTGTGTAGCCACTTATCCCTTCCTGGATTCAGCTGAGTGAGAGATTAAACGTAAAATGCTTGCTATCTTATCAATGTTTTGCAGCATGTCTTGGACAGGGTAAGTCGGATGACTCAGGGAGATGTATTGATGTCGATGGATCAGCTGCTGACCAAGCCACACCTGGGGACTTGCCACAAGTTTTACATTCAAGTTTTTCAGTTGCCTAATAGTAAGTAAAAGCACAGTGCCATGAGTAATGACAGACAGCTCATGTTTAAGGCATTTCTGTATCCCATCCTTAATCAGAAAGACATCAGGGTGCCCTTTTTGTCCTCAGGACAACCCTGGGAGGTAGATACTTTATATTTTGCAATTCATACAGCAACTTTGTAGAAAGGCCAGTATTATTGTCTACCTCCTGGCAAGGCTGATCATGCAGGTCGCTTGAACCCATTTGGCTTTCATGAGACTAGTATCTATTTAATCAGATACATCATGAAAGGAGGAGGTGATTGGAAGTAATTTACTTGATATATCATGCATATATGATATCATATAAAGCAGATTTTCCTAGCCTGGTATTCTCAACTCCTCTAATGCTTCAGTAATTTCCATAGTCTCTGGAACTGATAGGAATGGTATCTGGTGGGATTCAAACTAGGGAAGGCTTATTATAAAACATGTAGTCTGTATAAGGAATCAAGAAGATCTTTTTTGGTTCTACCTTCTTTGGAACTGTGTGTGACTGTCAGTAATTTATTACTGAGGTGCTTTCACTTCAAACAAACTCGGCAGCCTCATTTTCTGCTCACTTAGAGCGGCTTTTTATCTTTATTTACATTTCCCAAACTATATACAAATTTACACTCCTCAGCGTGGCCCATAGAAAGAGAGAATAAGTCATGACGTCTAAGACCAGGGGTCCTCAAACTAAGGCCCGGGGGCCAGATATGGCCCTCCAAGGTCATCTACCCAGCCCTCGCTCAGGGTCAACTTAAGTCTGAAATGACTGGAAAGCACACAACAACAACAACAATCCTATCTCATCAGCCAAAAGCAGGCCCACACTTCCCAACAGGACTGTGGTGAAGCTAGCTGGGAGTTAGCTGCATTAAGGTCATGAGTTCAAAGCCAGCCCGGATCGGAGTGAATGTCCGACCAATTTGTGCAGCTTGCTGTCGACCTTTGCAGCCTGAAAGATGGTTGCATCTGTCAAATAAGAAATTTAGGTACTGCCTACGCGGGGAGGCTAATTTAACTAATTTACAATGCCATAAAAATCTCCAGCAAGCCTGCAAAGAATTAGGAAGTACTTCATCAGTGTCACAAATGGACGGTGAAGCAACAGCTCCCCTGGGGCCAGAATACCCTCATGAAAAGTTAAATTGCCTCTGTGTCTGTCTATATATGTTGTGTGTCTATGACATTGTAATCTGCCCTGAGTCCCCTGTGGGGTGAGAAGGGCGGAATATAAGTACTGTAAAACAAACAAACAAATAAATAAATACTGATAAGTTTATATTTGTTAAAATTGTTCTTCATTTTAATTATTGCATTGTTTTAAAGTGGTTTTGCACTACAAATAAGATATGTGCACTGTGCATAGGAATTCATTCATGGTTTTTTCAAATTATAATCTGGCCCTCCAACAGTTTGAGGGACTGTGACCTGGCCCTCTGTTTAAAAAGTTTGAGGACCCTTGTCTAAGACATTTACACTGTGCTTATCAGATCTCATTATTCAAGACAGGAGGAAGTTACACTTTGACATTTTCTCTGAGTCTAGGCATGTCATGTCCACTCCTCTGTTTTAACCTTTTCATGCTTGGTTTTGGCCACTATATGATTAGCAGAATCATATACATTCTCACAGAGACACCCTACTAAATGCCTCTTTGCTGCTGTGTTGGAAGCCAACCGAAGATACTGAGTTGCTATTTTTATGTAAGAAAATTTATTTATCTTTTTTTTAAAGTATCTACCTTTCAGGATTGTGAAATTCAATATGAAAATTCAATATGAAGTCATAAAATCAACTTAAACTCAGTTTTTTTAAAAAGCAAGTTCAAATATAAAAATATCAGCTATTTAACAACAGCAGCAAAATGCCATAAAATATTTTCAGTTAAAAGACAGAACAATATAAGTTCTTTAAACCCTGGGAAAGCATGATAAACAGAGCCCAGCAGTTGGACCTAGCAATGTCTATGTCAGGAGGGAATGCTAAAGGCCAATCTTTAGATTGGGGAAGACTGGTTATTTTCTGAATAGGGTTTGAACCCATTTATAACCCCAAGACATGGACCAGAAATGAGGCAAAATTTTTCCCCACAGGTGATAGTGTAAAAATGTTTCTCTTTTTTTTTTTAAGGTCAAACAAAAACATTGATGTTTTTTGAAGGCTGCCCACAGCACCTGGGTTGCACCATCAAGCTGCGTGGTGCAGGGGATTATGAACTGGCTCGAGTGAAGGAGATTCTCATTTTTATGATTTGTGTGGCTTACCATTCCCAGTTGGAGATCTCGTTCCTGATGGATGAATTCGCCATGCCCCCCATGTTGGCCAAAAACATTTCCTTTCATTCCCTGATTGAAGGCCAGGGAGAAGATAGTGGACAGCAAGACCAGTCAAAAACTATTGTAGGAAAAGATGTTGACATGGCCTCTGAAAAAATGCCTGTAATCTCTGAATTGCCATCTTTGGATGAGATGAGTTCTATGGAAGAAAGCACATTGGTAGAAGAGAATGGGCAGGATAATAGTGACTTGCAAGATGTTTCTTCTCAGAAGCGACAAGAACAACTCTCGATGGATTCTTCATTCATACCTCCTTTCTTTCCTTCCACATTAATACCAGAGGCTTTGTTGCCCCTTGACCTGATGGACCAACAGCTGGGAATTTTGGACAGTGAGCAGCTGGATAATTTAGCTGGTATGGATGAGTTCCAGGAGCCAAAAGGTCAGATTAGGGAGTTTAGGGACCCCCTGCAAGATGACACCGGGATGTATGTTACAGAAGAGGTGACCTCCTCTGAAGATCGCCTCAAATCTTTCTCTCTAGCATTTAAACAAGAGCTGAAGGATCTTATTCTCTGCATTTCCCCAGTCATCACATTTCGTGAGCCTTTTCTGTTGACAGAGAGGGGCATGAGATGCCCCACAAGGGAGTATTTCCTGGAGCAAGTTTATGTGTCACCTCGGCTCAACAAGGAGTACAAAGAGCTTGACGGCAGGAGGAAGAAACAGTTGTTGAGGGATCTGGCTGGCTTGCAAGGAATGAATGGAAATATCCAAGCCAAACCTGTCCAGATCTTACCTTCCCATGAACTTGTGAGCACTAGGATTGCAGAGCATATGAACAATAGCCAAAGTCTGGCTAGAATGGTGGCTGACTTCCGGGCCAGAGGAGGAAGGATCGTGCAGAAGGATGCAGATCCCTTTGCCCAATGTAAGGAGACACCTGAAGTGAAGTTTGGAGCCAGGAGTGGGGATGAAGATGGATTTATTCAGAATGAATCCCTATGGTCACATAAAGTAAGTGAAGTGAAACATCCAAACTGTCTTGTTTGATGCTCTGGGGGCCTAGGGTTTTTCCTTTCCTCTTGGAATCATAAAACAAAGCAGACTTCTATTTTAGATTGAGAAGGCCAAGCCATAGCATTATTAAACTCTTGAAACTGAGCCACCCTTTCCCCATCCCATTTGACTAGCAATCATCCCTTTGGAAAGATTGTGCATAGAGTTCCCACACACAGTTATATGCATGTGTGTATATGAGAGGGGGGTAGGTTGGTTATGGAATCACACTGGCAACAGGAAGGGACTGGAACAGAGGCTCTTATCTCGCTTCTGAATCGAGGTGGTCTGGAATGGTCTGCTGTAGTCAGATACCGTCCTATTATCCTCCGTTCTCTCTAGTTCCCAACACTGACATGATACTTCTACAGTGTCCCATCCCAACCCTTAACTTGGACAAATGTGTCTCAGACATGTTCTCTACCTGCCAGTGACTTGCAGGCCTACTGTACACACTACTGAGCTTAGAATAATAGAATCATAGAGTAGGAAGAGACTTCATGGGCCATCCAGTCCAACCCCCTGCCAAGAAGCAGGAATATTGCATTCAAATCACCCCTGACAGATGGCCATCCAGCCTCTGTTTAAAAACCTCCAAAGAGGGAGCCTCCACCGCACTCCAGGGCAGAGAGTTCCACTGCTGAACGGCTCTCACAGTCAGGAAGTTCTTCCTCATGTTCAGATGGAACCACCTTTCTTGTTGTTCGAAGCCATTGTTCTGCATCCTAGTCTCCAGGGCAGCAGAAAACAATCTTGCTCCCTCCTCCCTGTGACTTCCTCTCATATATTTATACATATTTATACAGCTTTGGATGTCATGTATAGGAATATGTTTCCTAAAGATGATAGATGAAGGCAGGATCATAGAAAGTGTGGCCCTCCAGATGTTAGTGAACTACAGCTCCCATAATGTCTCATCCTTGGCTGTGGCATGTGATGAAAGATGAGAATTGCATTCTGACGACATCTGAATGGCTTCACCTTCCCATACACTAAAACGAGGAGCTGTAACAAGAAAAACATCCAAAGATGGTGTCATACAGTGACTGCTATGAGGCCATGAAGAAGAGAGACCTGGAGAGGGGAATTCATGTGCAGATGAAATACATCTGCTATCCTTCATCCAGACAACTAGTCTGACATAGTATAATCCTTAATCTGCTCCATCATTCCTAAAAGTTGTCCATAGTGATGACCTACCTGCATGATCGAACAAACTAATTCAAAATTATTATTAAGTAAAAAGAGTCGTGGTTTGAGTTGCCCTGGGACTGTGTATGTTATTTTCTGAAATATTGGATTGCTGTGCTTGACACGGCATAATAATTTTTGTGGGATTTCTCTCACCAGATAGACTGCCTCAGCCCTGCAAACCATCAGAGGCTCTGTGTCTTGTTCAGCAGCTCTTCAGCCCAATCCAGCAATGCTCCAAGTGCCTGCGTTAGCCCATGGTGTGGAAACAATTTATTCTTCTAATTCTCATTTGCTTTTCTGATTAATTTCTATGTGTATTATTATTATTATTATTATTATTATTATTATTATTATTATTATCATTTTCCAAATACGTCTGCTGTTATCACAGCTAGGTAAGTTCATTAATTCAGTATTATATTGAATAATGTCAATATTCAATATAATACTACTACTTGTACCCATTGTACCTAAAGAGTAATTTCCCCAAATGTTAAAGCATCCATGCTCTCCTGCTTGTTTTAAATATAAATAAGAGAATCATACTGGTTGACTGCAGAAGTTTGCAGAAGACCTAGCTAAGTCTTGGCTGAGCAATTTGCTGATAAATACTTCCTTATAATTCCCATTTTAGTGAAAGTGGAGATTCTGTGCCACACTTAGGCATCTTTAAGGCATTGCTGTGTATTCTATGACTTTGCCCTACAAACGTTCTGAAATGATTTGAAGAATAATTGCTTTATTCTCATTTACTTTAGGATGGTGGTAATGGAGTTTTATGGAAAGAATGACCTCACTTTGGGTGTGTTTTTAGAAAGGTATTGCTTCAGGTGAGAATTATTATTTGACCTAGACTTTGAAACTCTATTGAAAACACAATGCAGTTGGCCCTTCACATTTGCAGGATTGGGATTTCTAGATTGGATTCACAGGGCTTCCTCGCAGAGCTGGTTTGTCAATAGGGTTTACTGTTCCTCCCCCTTTCCTGAATTGGTAGAAGAGGGAGTGATGAGCAGCAGTGACCCCCTTTTCCAACCAGCCCTGGAAGCCTAGGGAGAGTGAAGGAGCAGTGAGCCACCCCACCCATCTGTTCCTTTAAGGAGGCCTTTATCCACTCCTGAAGATAGTCTCTTTTTCCACTTGTACTCTTAATCCCTGCAAATGTGGAGGGTATTGTAGTTCATTGGAGGATCGATCTTGTTGTTTTAATAGTGCTTTTCACCCCTCTACAGGAAGGATTTTTATTCATTTGTAATGCTTTTTATCCCACTTTTCTTTTTAGAGGACCAATATGGTATGAGATCCACATTTTAGGAAGGTCCATACTTCAGTGGCAGACCTTTCTTTATAGGTAGAAGGTCAAAGGTGTCAGCAATGTTAGAGAGGCTTTTCTGTAGCTATGTCCTTGAAGGATAATAGGCATAGTAAGTGTCAGTGTGATATGGACACAAGAGGTTGTCCGAGTTTATGGCATGATGGTTGTTCGTTATTATGTTTTTATGCCCATATTTTCTTTGAACTGTTTATTACTCTTTGTTGCATAACTATTATTTATTTATTTTTTGGAACCTGATTCAGATGCCCTGTAATGGTGTAGAAATATATATAGATCAGGAGGGTGTGAGGAATGCAAACCAAAACATTTGTGAATGATTTGGGATGCTTTTGGCTAAAAAGTTGGTCTGATTATTAAAATAAAGATTGGGGGAGTTTTTAAGAGGTCAGGGACTCAAAATGCCACATTTGCAAGTGATTCGGGGTGCCCTCTTTAAAATAAAATGGGTCTGGGATCTATAGGGGGCATATGTAGGCTGTAACCACACTTTAGCCAGACTCAGATTTCATAGAATCATAGAATCAAAGAGTTGGAAGAGACCTCATGGGCCATCCAGTCCAACCTCCTGCCAAGAAGCAGGATATTGCATTCAAATCACCCCTGACAGATGGCCATCCAGCCTGTTTAAAAGCTTCCAAAGAAGGAGCCTCCACCACACTCCGGGGCAGAGAGTTCCACTGCTGAATGGCTCTCACAGTCAGGAAATTCTTCCTCATGTTCAGGTGGAATCTCCTTTCTTGTAGTTTGAAGCCATTATTTCATGTCCTAGTCTCCAGGGCAGAGGAAAACATGCTTGCTCCTTTCTCCCTGTGACTTCCTCTCACATATTTATACATATTTATACATATTTATACAGCTTAATGAGAAAGTCTGTGGATGTTATGTACAGGAATATGTTTCCTAAAGATGATAGATGAAGGCAGGATCATAGATAGTGTGGCTCTTCAGATGTTAGTGAACTACAGCTCCCATGATGTCTCATCCTTGGCTGTGGCGTGTGATGAAAGATGAGAATTGCATTTTGACAACATCTGAATGGCTTCACCTTCCCATACACTAAAACGAGGAGCTATAACATGTCCTAGTCTCCAGGGCAGCAGAAAACAAGCTTGCTCCCTCCTCCCTGTGGCTTCCTCTCACATATTTATACATGGCTATCATATCTCCTCTCAGCCTTCTCAGCCTTAAATCATATCATCTGGAGGACGAATAGTGCTATGTTTATTGCAGCTGTCCTTTAAGGCTTGGAAAAGGGTGATTGTACTAGGCGGAGACATGAATATCGTTTGTGGAAAATGGACAGTAGAAATATAAAGACTCAGACTTACAGAACGAGTCCTTGTAATATTAAGATAAACCTTAGAATGATGGATAGCATGAAATAAAATAAGGAGAAAGGGTATTATCGAGGAACTTTCCCAACCTGCTGCCTTCCACATCTTTATGACAACTCTCAGAATCCTTCACCATTGGTTATTTGGTCAGTGGACAGTTGTAGGAGAGTCACTTGTAGTTGTAAATTTGACCAATGCTGGTGTATAGCATCATATTGTATATGATGACTGAAATCTGAAATATGCTTTTTTCATCGTTCTTTGTTGTCCAAAGGCCTTCCTATCAGTGCCCGAGCATGTTCTGTGAAACACCGATGGTGCACCACATCCGTCGTTTTGTTCACGGCCAAGGTTGTGTGCAGATTATATTGAAAGAACTAGACTCTCCAGTGCCTGGTTATCAGCACACTATTCTTACCTACTCCTGGTGCAGAATATGCAAGCAGGTAACAAGATCCCCAAAATCCATTTTCAAAACTGTTGAATCATAAAGAAGATTTTGAGGGCAGATGGGTATAAGCATGGATACAGGCAAATGTAGAAGAAACTAAAGGTTGACCAGTGTGTGTGGAAGCCATTTAAAATACACAAGGATGCCTCTAAAACATCGCATAGCATATCTGCAAGTAATTATTCTTTAAAAGGAATGTATAAAGAGTCAACTTATACCTCTTAATAAGATGGACGTGTAAGCTGGGATGGCATCCATATTCATTCATAATGCGTGGAGACAACCTTCCTAAACAAAGGGACTTTGTAAACAGTTACAAAACACTTGGGATTCGTAGTCTCACCTGAAATGGTTAAAGCACAAGATATCTGGTTTGAGTATAATTTTTGTGTACCTCACTAATCTACTTTACCTTTTCCAGGTAACACCAGTTGTTCCACTTTCCAATGACTCATGGTCTATGTCTTTTGCCAAATACCTCGAACTCCGTTTTTATGGGCACCAGTATAGCCGAAGGGCTAATGCCGAGCCATGTGGCCACTCCATACATCATGACTACCATCAGTATTTCTCCTATAATCAAATGGTTGCCTCTTTTAGGTAAGACTCCAGGTTCCTTTTCTCCTAAGATTAAACCCCTTTACTTACAGAATTGATTTCTGTTCTATACTGGTGTTTTTATATATATATATAAATAAAAATATTTATTACCTTGTAGCTGTGGACAAGTCAACATAGGGCCCACCAAACACATATTATTTGAGAACACAGAAATGCTGGACTTCTCTAACAACTACCATGTCAGATTACACAGAGAAGTCATTGAAATTGACAAGCATGTGGGCAATTTGAACAGAAAGGAAGAAACCATGAAAATGAACAAAATCTGGCTACCAGTATTAAACACTCTAAAATCAGGACAGCAAATAAAAAGCAACACAAAAAAGAGGGGAATTTCAGACATGAAACAATCAGGGCCAGCTAACACCGCTCAACAAAGGATCCCCTAGACAGGAAGCAGCCAGGCTTTGAAGCTGCAAGGCCATTAAATACTAATCCAGGTGGCCAGTTTCAAAATTCACACTTGCCTCAAGCAGACAAGAGTTCTTTCTCCCACCCTGGACATTCCACAGATATATAACCCCCATTTTCTTAGTTTCCAACAGACCTCACAACCGCTGAGGATGCCTGCCATAGATGTGGGCGAAACGTCAGGAGAGAATGCTTCTGGAACATGGCCATACAGCCCGGAAAACTGACATCAACCCAACCCTTCTTTTTCCATATATTCTGAATAAAACAGAAGGTTCCAATTACAAAGATTTCACAGCATTTCTCTATGGTCAAATAGCAGTCACTTAGTCCTTTTTCATTGTTGAGCAATTAGACGGAGATGCTGTACCTCAATATTCATGATTTTCTCGCTTGTTCCTGGCTTTTATCAGAAAAGATGGCAGCTATGTTTTACTGGAGAGAAGTCCTTTTCCACAAATGTTTCAGTGGTAACTGTACTGACTCCACTAGTGCTGTGTGCCATATCCATTCAATCCCCTGCTGTAACTGCTCTTGATATTGCAGGCCTTTTGCATGGGATTGCTAGTGCTGTCTTACAGGGGCAGCCCAGGAAGAGGCTAAATTCCAAAAAGGGCTTGAGGACCACGATTCCCTTGACGGTGTGATGTTTCAAGCTTGACTGACACGAATAAGGCCTTGTGTTTTAAATATGTTCAATCTTTTCTTTCCAGCTATTCTCCTATCCGATTGCTGGAGGTGTGCGTCCCACACCCCAAGATCTACATAAAACGCCAGGTGCCTCAAAAGGTTGCCATGCTTCAAGATCTGAAGGACTTGTCTCAAAAGTAAGGACTTTATTATGTTTCCCAGCGTGAAGTTCTATTATGGTTCGGCTGTTGCTTTGTATTCAAGCGCAGCTAGTAATTCTACTTCTTAGTAGGATATGTGATGCCCATTGCATAGCCTAAAATGTGAGGACTTTTGTTGCATTTCTTTCCAAAGGTGATGGGACAATCCCTGATATTTCTGTGCAGTTCTTCTAAGGTTCCCAGGGACTGCCTGCACACTGTTACGTATTGTGTGTCATATTTGCAGTATTGTTGCTTTCTCCTACTATTTGCTTTTCTCTTCTTTAGCACTGAGATTATCAAGAAATTGATTATTGACCAGGTTTTTTTCTTCCCATATTTTGCCAGTATTATAGTCCTAAATACATTTCTTTTTTTTTTAATATTTTTTTTATTAAACAGTTTGAAACATAAATACATTGAAAGAGGGGGAATATTCAGAGAGAAGATAGAAAAGTAGGAAATACAATCAATAAAAAAATAAAATAAAAAAATACCAAAATACAAAAATCAAAAATAAAAATAAAATAAAATGACTTCCATTCCATTCTTCTTATCTTTTATTTCATTGTTATTTACCTCTTCTTTGTTTCTTTCTCTTCTCTTCTTTTCATAGTCATAAAAAAGAAGCCAGTCTGTCTTTTTTTTTTAATATAGATTTCCCGGTATTTTTCTTTAGCAAAAAAGTTAACTCATCCATGTCACTTATCTCTTTAACCTTATCCACCCACTCATCCACCGTGGGGATTTGTTCTTTTCCCCAAGATTTAGCAAATATAATTCTAGCCACTGTTGTAATAAATCTTCATTTTTATCCAATTGTAATTCCAAGTCAGTAAAGCCCAACAAATAATATTCTGGTTTTTTCTTGAACTTTTTATTTAATTTTTTTTGTGTTTCCTTGTGGATTAAAGACCAATATTTGGTTGTTTCCTTGCATGTCCACCACATATGATAGAATGTACCTACTTCTTCACAACATTTCCAGCACTTATCCGATGTATTTTTATACATATGGCTTAATTTTTTTGGAGTGGTGTACCATCTGTGGAACATTTTAAACCAGTTCTCCTTTAAATCCATAGCATAAGTATATTTTAACTTTTTGTTCCACATTTGTTCCCACTCCCTGAATTGGATTGGCCTCCTTAAATTTTCCGCCCACTTAATCATACAAGATTAAGTTCTTTTTCTGTTGTCCATGATAGTAATTTATTATAGATCATTGTAACTATTTTCCTTTCCATCTTCAAAATTTTATCCCATATATTTTCTTCCCAGTCAAATCCTGTTTTTTTTATCTTGTTTATAGTAATCTTTGATTTGTAAATAATGAAGCCATGTTATATTTTTGTAGTTTGTCTTCAGTTGTTCAAAAGTCTTGATATCCATTGTGCCTTTAATTAAAATATCTTTGTATGTCGGCCATATTCTCCAACCTAAAAGTCTCCTAAATACATTTCTTGCGTTCCCAGTCCTCGGTTGTGAAAACAAAATGAAGCATTTCTAGACTATTTCATCTCTAAGCTGAGTGAGCAAGCAGACAGTCAGCAATTCTTCTGTCAGAAATGTTATAACTGTTTACAAAGTTCCAGTAAAGAGGTAGAGGCACAAATAGAGGGCAAAGGGGAGAAATGTGCCAAGAGGAAGGTGCATCAAGCATACCATTGTTGCGACTGCTTTTCATCTGGAAATGTATGCCTTCACTGTGAAAGATTATGCAGATCAAGAACAGATCTCTACAGTCATTTGGAAACCCACCACCAAGACTCTATACATGGAAGACAATCATTCTTGCCTATGATGAGTGATCAGCATTCATTTCTTTCAGCTGTTATCCTATTTACCCCAAAATAAGTGCTACTCAGAAAATAAGTCCTAGCATGCTTTTTTCAGGATGCTCTTAATATAAGCCCCAATTAAGATAATCGGCCAGACAGATGCATTTACTCATAGTACATCCGTTGCAACACATGATGGGTGTATTGAATTGTAAAATAATTATATTAATAAAATAACAACAACAACAACTTTGTAGACCACCCTCTCTCTCCAAGGGGACTCAGGGCAGTTTACACACAAAAAAGGCAAACATTCAATGCTTTTAGCAAATACAAACATCTCAGAGTAGTACAAAGAAATACAAAATAATAACCATAAACTTATAACAAGTGCATAAAAATGTCTGCCAGAGTTATTGCCATGGCAGCAATGGAATACAGATAAGTTAACCACCATTCCAATGGAATTAAAAGTGCCCTGGTCCTCTCTCCACACACTAAGTATAAAAAATAATAATATAAAATTCAGTATAAATAACTAATATTATTAACAAAATATTGTGACGCTGTTTCAGAGGAGGATGACATGACTGCATTTGAATAAATGTAGATTATTGTAAATGAATAAGTGTAGATTATTATACCTGAAAAAAATAACCCCTACTGCATGTTTTGGACCAAAAATTAATATAAGCCCCAGCCTTATTTTCGGGGACATCCAGTACTACTACTAGCAGAAATAAATTGTGGAGTGAAGTGCATCGCAAGCGCGATTGGTGGGGACGAGGGATAGGGCTTTCTCGGTGGTGGCCCCTCGACTCTGGAACTCTCTGCCTAAGGACATCAGGCAGGCCCCGTCGCTACCAATCTTTAGGAGGAGCTTGAAAACGTGGTTGTTCCAGTGTGCCTTCCCAGAATAAGGAAACTCCTAGCATTATGTCCCAACGCACTTTATCAGAGATCTAGGATATCTGCATGCTCATCCCCCTCCAAACACTCCACCTGGTCACGCCCAGCACTTTTTAATTTTAATTATTACATTTGGTCCTGCCATTGATTTTAATTGCGTCATTGGGTGTTGTTAATGTCATTGCTTGGTTTTTTGAGTTATTTTGCTGTTGTTGTTAATTGTTTTTACTATTGTATTTGGGCTCGGCCTCTTGTAAGCCGCACCGAGTTCTTTGGGAGATGTAGCGGGGTACAAATAAAGTATTATTATTATTATTATTATTATTATTATTATTATTTTAATAAAATTATACTTGCACATAGGGATATAAGGCATTCTTATCATGCAATGGGTAGTCATAAGTAGAAGATAATAGACAACAGCAAAAATAGCCTTTAATGCAGTCATAGATTATTAGACAACATATAGAATACATATTAAAAATAGCACTGTTAAAATTATTACTATTATACAGTTAAATGTAAAACACCATTTGCAAGATATGTTAGTCATTATAAAATTGCACACTATTAAAAAGAGAGGTAATGTTAGATATTAGAAAAAGTAGATGGTTCCCCTCGAGTCTTTGATCTAAACTGTCCTTTGTTGTTGTAGAGTGTCTCAGGTATATATTGCTGTTGATGAGCGCCTCACATCTCTGAAAACAGATACCTTTAGTAAAACCAGAGAGGAGAAGATGGAGGATCTTTTTGCCCAAAAGGAGGTAATAATACTTTTTTTGATCCATACAGTAGGGGAAAGCATGCTGACCCCATTAATATTAAAAAATTGAAATATTCAGTACTCCATTTCTCACTTCATAATTGCAATTTTGTTTCTTTCCTTTACTAGATGGAAGAAGTTGAGTTTCGAAACTGGATAGAGAAAATCCAAGCAAGGATGCTTTCTTCGTCACTTGACACTCCCCAGCAACTGCACTCAGTTGCCGAGTCTCTGGTAGCCAAAAAGCAAAGTCTCTGTGAGATGTTGCAAGCTTGGAATAACAGGTGAGAGACTAGCAGTCTTCCTTCTCTAATGAGCCCTGGTTGGGTTATATTACAGGACTGGCTCCCAAATGCCGGCTGAGATCTTTTTGCACGGCACCCAGTGTGCCAACGACCACTGGGACCACCTGTACTGGTTTATGCCAGAGCCTTTGCAGTTCGATTTTGAGGTCCTGATAATGGCTGAGTTTTTCCTGTTGTTTTACCTCAATGCAACTGTCGCCTGAATGGCGATATCAATAATCCAGACTTTTTCCATGAGATGCCACATTATTTTCCACGACCTTAGCGGGTTTATGATCCCACCAATTTTTTACTGCTGGTAGTGATACTTGTGATGTAAGTTCCAGTGAATCATCTGGGCCACAGAGTTGTGCCTCTGTTTGTAGTCCGTCTGTGCGATTTTCTTGCAACAGCTGAGGATATGATCAATGGTTTCATCAGCTTCCTTGTCCAGTCTGCATTTTGGGTCATCAGCTGATTTTTCAATCCTGGCCTTCATGGCATTTGTTGTGATGGCTTGCTCCTGGGCTGCAAGAATCAGGCCTTCTGTCTCCTTCTTCAGGGTTCCATTCGTGAGCCATAACCAGGTCTTCTCCTTGTCAACTTTTCCATCAATTTTGTCAAGGAACTGCCCATGCAGTGCTTTGTTGTGCCAGCTGTTAGCTCTGGTTCAGAGTGCAGTCGTCTTCTTCTTCTTCTTCTTCTTCTTCTTCTTCTTCTTCTTCTTCTTCTCCTCCTCCTCCTCCTCCTCCTCCTCCTCCTCCTCCTCCTCCTCCTCCTCCTCCTCCTCCTCCTTCTTCTTTTGCTTCTTCGTCTTCTTCTTATTATTATTATTAAATGATGCACTGATTCACAGGAGAGAATAATTCACTAATGGAGTGCAGCACCTCCCACATCCAGCGGTAGAGTTGGGTCCCCAAACAAATTCAGCTGACAAATATCCCACTGTTGGATATATGGGAAGCCTTTGAACTGAGGCGCACTCTTCAATATGAGGTCAATAAAAAGGGTTGCATAGTGCAGAAGCAGACAAAATCAAAGTGCATATATGTGAGCAATCTCTCCCCAATAGCTGTGTGAATGCCAAAAGTATACAAAAAGGATATTAATGCAAGTTACTCATTTCATGCCACTGGGCAGCTGTGAGTGTTTGATTCTGACAAGGACTCGAAAACCATCTGCCTGGTGACAGAGACCCAGAAAAGCAATTCCTAATTATTGGGTTTATTTTCAAAAAAGGTCTCAAATAAATACCAACAACAGCAAGAAAACAACTTGTGAATTAATGAGACATTTGGCATATTTGAAATTAGAAGCAACAAGGAGCAAGTGTGCTTAGAGATGTTGCCCAGCGATTAGCTATGGAACTATTAAAATAAACACTTCAAATGTATCTTTACGCTAGGACTGTTTTGGATGTTAATTACATTTAGCAATACAGTGCTTAAAGAGATGTAGCCCAGGATCGGCTGTGGACTTGAAATGAAGCTGTGTGCTAGGACTGTTTAGAATGGTAATTACTAGTGATGTGAAATGGACCACTCAACTCTGCCTCTTCTGTACTGTGGATAAATTCAAAGCCTCAGAGTGATTATGTTGTTAGCTCAGTGGGACCTTTCTGAAGGACTGTGGCCATATCAATTTAGCGGAAATTGGATAGATTAACTGTACTTGGTACCATCTAAATAATGTGCCGAAGACATTGAGAATCTTTAGCCTGTGAGTTTAATCCTGCATCCTGGGATCTGTAATCCAACTTGAATAGCTTTGTAGAGATTCATCATGAGCTGGATCATTTTAGAAAATGTGCAAAATCAGCCAAGTCTTTGCTGCTTTCATCTTCTACAGTACATGCAGGGTAGCCAAGGGATCAGCAAAATCAGTCACCCTTAGCTGGTGTTTTAAGAGCCATCTGAGTACCAGTCATGGAAATTAGCATTCTCAATGTGCTTTCTGAAGTGTATTCTTCTCCATGATGGGGGAGTGATGTAGGGACTGAATGGAATCACTAGATGTAGAAGATCCAGCTAAAACTTGGGCCAGGTGGTCAAAGTTTTAGCTGACATCATCTGACCAACACAGGAGGTTTTGGGGTGAACACGTTTGGCCCCTCACCACCCTGGAAAGGTCCCTCACCCCTTGTTTCCTGGAAAATGAAGGCTTCTGGTTTGATTGAGTCCCCTTGGGGAGATAGGGAGGCCTACAATTATTATTATTATTATTATTGTTATTATTATTATTAGTAGTAGTATTAGTATTCTGACACAAAAACACAGTATGTCACAGCAAACGAGATCTATATGTTGGATTATTATTATTATTATTATTATTATTATTATTAGTGTTATTAGTGTTATTTTTGTTTACCTTGTTATATTAGTCATCATAATAACATGAACCCATTATAGGTTACAGGATCTCTTCCAGCAAGAGAAAGGGAGGAAACGTCCTTCTGTACCACCTAGTCCTGGAAGACTGAGGCAAGGTGAAGAGAGTAAGGTAATGAGTTCAATTGCTTGCATTGCCAAATTTAAAGTGGTGGATGTAACTATACTTGAAAGAAAAGGCTGGTAGTCTTATTGCTAACAAATTATCCTTACATTGGGCCTTTTAATAATTTCTGACAACCCAGGGGACCCCACTATGCCATCATCATGATGGGAAAGAAAATCTGACCATACATGGCAAACTAATCTGCAGTTGATATGGGTCATGAAAATTATAAGCATACAAAGACATTTCTCAAGGAGCTGTAAGCTTACCCCGCCTCTTTTATTAGAACATACTTTGGTAGTGCTCTCAAAGTTCAGAAGTGAATTTCAATTCAGTTAGAATTCGTAGTTCTTAATAGAAGGAAGAAAGGAGTTTTGTCCGGGCTATTTTTTCTCCTTTGTTGGTTTAATACTCTTGCATTGGCACTGCATGATGCTGCTACACATTCTTAACGTTGAGTGTGTATGGCAGAGGGTAAGACTTTGTCCTTCAGACTATAGAAGGTGCTTGAGGGCTTCTAGAGAAGAAATAAGAAGAAGAGTTTTCCTTAGATCTTAGTCCAGTGAATGAAAACAAGCATGTTCTTTCACTGCATTGGGAAAATGTTCCAATCTTCCACATCCTCTTCCCAATTGGAGAAGATCCAAGAGGGTGTATTTGAAAATAAAACAATGAAGTGTCACTCATGCTTCTTCACCCATCATTTCTCTTCTCGGGCATCCTAAAGGAAAAAGAGGCATGAAGTGAATTTCGATTGGACATCTCTTAAAACAATGCACAATCTGGAAGTAGTTTGAATTGCATCCCAGTGGGCATGTAGTGATTGACTGGCCCGCTCTATATAAAAATAACTTGGCTGACTGACAATGGAATGGACTAACTAGTTACTAACTGGAGCGACTTACAGGGATTGGTCAACCCTCCTGTTTAAGGAGCTCCATTGACTGCCGTTCATTTTCCGGTCCCAATTCAAGGTGCGGGTTCTTACCCTGAACGGTTTGGGACCCACCTACCTGTGTGACCGCATTTCTGTGTACGAACCCATGCAATCTCTTCGATCATCTGGAGAGGCCCTGCTCTCGCTCCCACCCCCTTTGCAGGCGCGATTGGTGGGGACGAGGGAGAAGGCCTCTCTATGGTGGCCCCCTGACTCTAGAACTCACTCCCCAAGGATATCAAGCAAGCCCCCACATTGGCAGTCTTTAGGAGGAGCCTGAAAACGTGGCTGTTCCAKTGTGCCTTCCCTGAATAAAGGAAACAATGCCTTGCTCTGACCAATTCCCTAGAAAATGTCCTCAGAAGCACTTTAACTACCCATTGGGTTGCTCTCCCTACATTTCCTTTAAAACCCTCTGCTTAGATACATCCTACCTCTGTTCACGCCCAGTGTTTATTTTAAAATTTTAAACTATTACATCTGGCCCAGCCATTGGTTTTTAAWTTTTTTAAATTTTTGTGTGTTATTGCCTATATGTGAGTTATATTAATTGTGTTATTTGCTTATTGCTTTGTTGTTTTACTGATGTGTTTTTGGGCTTGACCTCATGTAAGCCGCCCCGAGTCCCCTTGGGGAGATGGTRGCGGGGTATAAATAAATTATTATTATTATTATTATTATTATTATTATTATTATTATTATTATTATGGACAAGCTGGAACTTGTATTCAAGCCTCCATAGCCAAGATCTAGGTATTAATATGTGAATCTAGCATACAGATTTTACTGAAAGAATAAAATAATCTTATGCTCTAACTTTTAAGCATATCATCTTATAGAATCCACTTAAACTTGCTTCCTAATTGGTGAAGGTATATAATAGTGCCAATTCCTCTTGCCCAGTATCACTCAGTAAGTTCCTTCGGCCAAGTGGAGACCTGAACCTTTGTCTCACAATGCCCAGTTTAACACTCGAGTACCCAAGCCATTTCACCATATTGGCTCTCAGGGAACCCCAAATACCAATACAAATGTATAAAATCACTATTTTGGCTTGGTTGAATAGATTTGGAATACTCTGCAACCCTCATATCCATGAGACTGGAATCTGCAATTTCATTTATTCATATCCATATATCCTCTCTAGGAATTTTGTAGTTCTCTTGGGACTCATTTCAATAAAGTTTGCTATTATTTCGCATATCCATGGAACTTTAATCCCTCCACATAGAGGGGCTGTACAACATGTAATTCTTGTTGGTAGAGAGACCCAACTATTGAGTTTTGGAGCTGAAAGAAAATTTGGGTAGGAATATTGTCTACAAAGAAAGAATCATGGTCGTTAAGGTGAGACAAAAGAAATGTGAATATAAAATAGCAACAAGAAACAAAACACTGTATTTTATATTACAGATCAGTTCAATGGACGCATCTCCACGGAACGTTTCTCCAGCACTACAAAATGGAGATAAAGGTATGTTTATTTATTTTACAAAGCTTCGGTCTTTCACACAAACTGTGATATTACATTGGAACATCTCTTTGCATGTTTACAGTTTCCTTGTTCTAGTATAGTTGAATTTTCTCTGGATTTTATTCTCTATTCTGTCCCAAAGGCCAATTTCCCTTTGTTTAAGAGTGTGGAAGTAACCTGCCTTGTAGGAAAATGAGATGTCTTTCAGGATAATAGGCTTATACTCATATCTTTGTGACTACTGTAGATTCCACTTTTTGAAATGTTTAGCTAACATCTCTTTCCTATTCTCTCTCTCTCCCTCCCTCTTTTTCTGAAGGAGTTTAAATTAATCTTTGGAGGCCATTCAGGGCTGTGTTGATCGTACATAAAGTATTTCCTTGTGTATATTTTTACTTAACAGAGGATCGTTTCCTGACCACCTTGTCAAGTCAGAGCTCCACAAGCTCTTCTCTCCTCCAGCTTCCAACCCCTCCTGAAGTCACATCTGACCAGTTTGCCCACACGCTCTCGGAACAAGACACGGCCACCGGCTCAGAAGGTATTGGCCCTGGTCTCTTCCCTTTTTTGTTTTCTTCTCCTGTGTTTGCTGTTGCTTTCATATCAAACTGGCTGTTTTTTTTCTTGTACACTTATCACCAACAGAGTTCCTTCTGGCTGTGTTGGACTACAACTCCCATCCGCCCAGCTAATATGGCCAGATAGGGATTATGGAAGTTGCAGTCTAAAATACATAGAAGCCTAAGAGTTGGGGATTGGTGCTGTAATGTTTGTCATAAATGTGCTGTGTACTGTAGGAAGACAGAAGAAGAAAAAACAGAAGCTGATTTATTTAACAATGTAGTGCTTGGAGAAATGGGGCAGAGGGAGATATTTTAAAGGTGGATTTAGCACCAATTGTAATAAGTATCCAAAGGAATACTGTATATAAGGTATGGAGCACCGCGGGCCTGTGTAGTGTTCCTGGATCTTTTGCTTATAAACTTATTTTAATTATGTATTTAACGAACGGATTAGCATTTATTTCTCTCAGAAAAACTATATGATTGTTAATACTTCATAACTGATGCAATACAGGACATAATGTTCTGGCAAAAAAAGTTAGTTCTGCAGATTTAATTGGCACTTACTAGTCTTTTACTGTTTTTCTTTAAATTAATGAAATGACTGAAAGCGCCTTGGTTTTGAACTCACTATGTAGCCTTGAGCAATCCACAGTGTGCTGGTTCCTGCATTAGCCTTACAGGGGATAATAGTATGGATGCTTCTTAGATGGCTTTTTTGAGAATTACCATCAGTTTGTATAAAGTACATTGAACACTTATAGCTATATATATATTTATTTGCTTGCTCTGCCTTGCCTCTAATGAGGAAGTTTCTAATCATCACTACTAGAAGGAATCCAGAAGTGTATGGAAATTTCCTAACAATACTACTACTACTACTACTACTACTATTAATAATAATAATAATAATAACAATAATAATTTCATTTCTTATCCATCTCTCCTCACAGCTTGAGGTGGGTTACAACATTTCTAAATCACATAATCAAAACGCATAATAATTTACTTTGTATGTTTTGTAATGTTACCTGGCAACCGCTCTGAGTCCCCTCGGGGAGATGGAGCAGTATAAAAATAATAATAATAATAATAATAATAATAATAATTATTATTATTATTATTATTATTATTATTACTAAGGTACCCATTAAACCATAAACCATAATTTGTGGTTAGTTGTCACTTATTAGCTCTTGTAGAGTTCAGCTGTCTGAAATGTTCATGTTTCATCAGTCTGTACGGTGTTTTATCTGAAAGACTCTTGTATCTTGACCTAGTTAATAGTCATTTCACTATCTTCACTTGATCAGACAGGGAAGAATACTTATCAGTCATTATAGCTGAAGTGTCCATATAAAAGAGAGACTCAGTGGGTTTCTGTTCACTTCCCCAAAGCAACCATTTTAAGTAAATTGTACAGATCTTATGGTTAATGTTTTTTTAAAGCAATATATAAATGTGTTTTTAAATTCCAGATGTATTTGATGGGCACTTGCTGGGATCCACAGACAGCCAGGTGAAAGAGAAATCCACTATGAAGGCTATTCTTGCAAATCTGTTGCCTGGAAATAGCTACAATCCCATCCCATCTCCTTTGTAAGTTTTAGTGGCATTACTATCAAGAAAATACATAGTGTCCCAAAAGTCACCATACATAGGGGAAATGGGAAATTGTAGTTAAATGTACCTATATTTACAAAATTATCATTGCATAATATCATAATATCATTGCAAAATTATCATTGAACCACCTAAACTGGGCTGTACAGGCCAATGGATACTCCACCTCAGACATCAGAAGAACTGCAAAACCGAGAACAAACCACGAGAGTAAAGATGAAGATCCACCCAGAGGAAAAGTGTTCCTGCCATACATCAAGGGAACCACTGACCGCATAGGGAAACTGATGAGGAAACACAACATACAAACCACTTACAGACCCACCAAGAAAATCCAACAAATGCTACGTTCAGCAAAGGACAAGATGGATCCTCTCACCTCTGCAGGAGTCTACCGTATACCATGCAGCTGTGGACAAGTCTACATAGGGACCACCAAACGCAGCGCCAAACACGAATCAAGGAACATGAAAGGCACTGCAGACTACTTCAACCAGAGAAGTCAGCCATAGCAGAGCACCTGATGAACCAACCTGGACACAGCATATTATTTGAGAACACAGAAATGCTGGACCACTCTCTCAACCACCATGTCAGACTACACAGAGAAGCCATTGAAATCCACAAGCATGTGGACAATTTCAACAGAAAGAGAAGAAACCATGAAAATGAACAAAATCTGGCTACCAGTATTAAAAAACTCTAAAATTACAACAGCAAAACAACAGAGGGGAAACAAACAGGCACATAAAATCACTCTCAAAAGATTCCCCCCAGGCACTTCCAAGCCATTGAATGCTAATCAAGGTGATCAGCTGAAACATTCACACCTAGCCCCAGCAGACAAAAGTCCTTTGTCTCACCCTGGTCATTCCACAGATATATAAACCCATTTTTCCTACTTCCAACAGACCTCACTACCTCTGAGGATGCTTGCCATAGATGCAGGCGAAACGTCAGGAGAAAAATTGCCTCCAGAACATGGCCATATAGCCCGGAAAAACCTACAACAATCCAGTGATTCCGGCCATGAAAGCCTTCAACAATACATTATCATTGCATAATTTAACTTTTTTTTACAAAATATTCTCTACATGTTGATCACCTCTTTTAATAAAAATATTAAAAAATATATAAATAAAGTTTATTTTTTCTGATGTGTGAGGACTTTGGGGACACTGTAGTGTGTGTACAATGTATTATTTTGATACAGACAAATGTTGTGTCATTTTGCTGGGAAATAATTCTCAGCAAAATGTCCTCATAAGCACTTTAACTACTTGTTGGGTTGCTCTCCCTTCATTTCTTTTAAAACCCTCCTTCCAGATACATCATTCCTAGCATTTATTTTTAAAATTTTTAAACTATTACATTTGGCCTGGCCATAGGTTTTTAAAATCTTTGCGTGTTATTGTTTATATTTGAGTATATTAATTGTATTGTTTTATTTGCTTATTGTTTTTTGTTTTATTGATGTGTTGTCGGGCTTGGCCTCATGTAAGCTGCTCCGAGTCCCCTTGGGGAGATGGTGGCGGGTATAAATAAATACTACTATTATTATTATTATTATTATTATTATTATTATTATTATTATTGTGTCTTAACCGACCTGTGGTCAAGTGGAAGGTTAACGAAAGTTATACTTCTGTAATTATATGGGGGTTGAAATGGCTGTATTGCTGAGATTTAGGTGGTTTGCCATTTGTACCCACTCCTCATATAGTCAGATTTCACCATGATTATGTCTATTAGTCATATCTGAATTGGTATCTGGATTCAGGAATGGGCTGGATAAGGACCAGCATGCTGAATTTGAATTCTTGACATTATGGAGGTTCTGTATGTAGCAGATCACCTTATTCAGGAGTTGGGCATGCAAACTGTTCTAAATACTGCCATGTTCCCTGTGAAATAGCAGGTGTGTAACTTGCATGCAATTCTAGATATGACTTTATCACTTAAGGTTTGAGTCAGGCAAGGGTGATACAGAAATATAGAAAATAAAATAAATGTTGTCTATGAATACCCTTTTAAAACCTTCATTTAGGGTTCAATTACACTATTGAATTAACATGGCTTGGCATCAATTAAGCTGCCATAGTTTAATGCTGTGGAATTATGGGAACTGTAGTTTTGCAAACTCTTTATCCTTCTCTGCCAAAAGTGCTAGGGCCTCATCCAACTACAAATTCCAGGATTCTATCGCATTTAGCCATCGCATTTAAAGTGGGACAAAATTGCATTAATTCTACAGTGTAGATGAACAAAGATAGTGGTTGAGACAGTTCCTGCTGACTTTTTGTCAAGACTGCTGTAGCACATTGTTTGCAGGACTAACCTTCATAAATGTCTAGAATAGGGGTCCTAAAACTTTTAAAGCAGAGGGACGGTTCATGGTCCCTATTGGTAGGCAGTGGACTGACTATAGTTTGAAAGAAACATGAACAAATTCCAATGCACACTGCATATTGTATCTTATTTGTAGTGCAAAAATATGAAAGCACAGTATAATATTTAAAATGAAGAACAGTTTTAACCAACACATACTTACCAGCGGGAAGTGTGAGGCTGCTTTTGGTTGATGAGATAGTCAAATTAATGAGGATTATTGCTGTTGTGTCTTAAGGCGACCCTAAGTCTAAAGTTTGGGGCAAGGGCTGGGTAAATGAACCTGGTCTAGGGGCTTCTCTTGCTCAGAAAATTAAGCTAGTCAGGTTTATAGATGCAGACATCCCCACTGATTCTAAGCAAGGTACTCTGGTTGCTTCTAGTTCCAATTCAAAGTTCTGGCGCGTGCCTACAAACCCTGAGTAGTTTGGGATCCAAATGCCTACAGTAACACCTCTCTCCATCCACATGCCTGCCCATGTCTCATTACACTGCACAGTGCCTTAGAATGATAGAATCACACATAGAATGATGTAGGAATTTATTATTTTCGTTACGTCACTCAACTGAAGTTTCTGAGTGCCATTCAAGGACAGATGCATGCAGAGCCATCACAATGGTCCAAATGAGATTCGTATACTTTATTATTTTCAATAGTTGTAAGATGCCCTTCAGCAAGAGAAATAAAAGAGATGTGCAGGGAACAAATATAGCAAAAGCACTCAGGAGCTTTTCATGGGGAGTAATTGCTGCTAGAACTTTAACTGGGGCAAAGCGTGGGGCCAGTATGTCTCTTTTATTGTTTCAGCTACTCTGGC
This sequence comes from Anolis sagrei ordinatus, assembly GCF_025583915.1. Lineage (NCBI taxonomy): Eukaryota > Metazoa > Chordata > Lepidosauria > Squamata > Anolidae > Anolis > Anolis sagrei. The sequence goes on along the minus strand of NW_026844366.1, from coordinate 180,926,590 downwards.
TACTCTGGCTGCAGGTTAGTTTCTCACTGCAATTCAGATTGCTAATTATCACCTTTTAACTCTAAATTATTTTTTACCTGGCTACTTGAAGGTCCATCTCCTCCCAAGTCATCCTGTCTGTCCCTCTTCTAGATCCAGGAAGCAGGGACAGATCAGTGGATAATCCGTGCATTGTGTGTAGGTTCAGTCTTTTCACATCTCCAGGGTTTTGAGGGTTTGCTTATTATTTATGCATTTTAATGTTAATCAATATTTTAAAATCATGTTTTTACTTTGTATTTTCAGGCTTGTCCCCTTGTAAGCCGCTTTGAGTCCCTTCTGGGATATGGTGGCAGGGTATAAAAATAAAGTTGTGGTTGTTATTATTATTATTTTGTTTAATATTGTATAAGCTGCTTTATTTGAGAAAAAAGGGGAGAAATGCATTTATATAAATTCTCAGTAAAAGGAGACCCTTGACTACCACCAGCACTTTAGATGACTGCCTATTAGCTTCTACTACAGCGTGAGCATCCTTTATATGGAATTCCAAAAAATACATCAAAATCTGAAATAATCCATATGGGTGGCTAAAATAGTGACACCTTTGCATCTATATGGAATCGCTGTCTATTTCATTTTGTTTCATTTGTTTGGCCCTGTTTTTGTTTTTGTTTATCGCTTCCAAAACATGGGATGCCTATCCAGATGAGCATTTTGTTCCGCATATGAAAGAATGAAAATTTTCAGACCATTGGTGGAAATGGGAGGGCTTCCCCTTCCCCTCAGTTTTAGGGCTAGAGGGGAAAATTGCTACACATGGAGGGCACATCTACCACTCTTTGCTTACAAAGTTTTATAATATTTGGGTCATCTCTCGATTTTTGGAGATTTTTTTTTCTTTCAATAAATAAAATGTCCTAGAAAACATAGCATGGTTTGTACTTATATCCTTCATTATGACCTCAATTAAAAAAGATTCCATTAATTCTGAGAAGTTTAACTCTCCATTTGCAGAAGAGAAGTGAGTGTAAAGGCAGGGCTTAAGATACCACATGTGATGCTTTCACTTCAGTCTGCAGAGCGGTGGTGGGAGAGGCAAGGCAAAGCAGGGCAAGGCAGGGAGCAGGCGAGGTGGATGGCGGATGTTCTTCTCCTCTGCAGATTGCCCCGACAAGCAGGGCTCAGCGGTCTGAAAACCAGACGACGAAATGGTTTCTGTTCTGCATTTCTGTGTACAAACCCACATAATCTCTTCGATCATCTGGAGAAGCCCTGCTCTCGCTCCCGCCCCCTTCTCAGGCGCGATTGGTGGGGACGAGGGAGAAGGCCTTCTCTGTGGTGGCCCCCCAACTTTGAAACTCACTTCCTAAGGATATCAGGCAAGCCCCCACATTGGCAGTCTTTAGGAGCCTGAAAACGTGGCTGTTCCAATGTGCCTTCCCTGAATAAGGAAATAATTCCCAGCAAAATGTCCTCAGAAGCACTTTAACTACTTGTTGGGTTGCTCTCCCTTCATTTCTTTTAAAACCCTCCTACCAGATACATCCTACCTCTGTTCATGCCCAGTGTTTATTTTTAAATTTTAAACTATTACATTTGGCCCGGCCATAGGTTTTTTAAATCCTTGCGTGTTATTGTTTATATGTGAGTTATATTAATTGTATTGCTTTTTGATTATTGCTTTTTGTTTTATTGATGTAATGTCGGGCTTGGCCTCATGTAAGCCGCTCCGAGTCCCTTGGGGAGATGGTGGCAGGGTATAAATAAAGATTATTATTATTATTATTATTATTATTACTTTCCTTTTCATTTCACTGTTTTTTTTTTCTATATTGGAAAGGAATGTACCATTCCATGCCATCTGAATGGATGGAACGAAATGGAAACACAAATTAATTGAATGATACAGATACCGGGCCCATGACTAGCAGACACCGTACTCCCATTGATGTAGTCTAGAATCACATCTTTGTAATGAGTTCAAGACAGGGAAGGCGAAAATGGCTAACAGGTTCTACTGCCTGAATATTTTCTGCAGTCTTTCTGTTTAAAAGGCAGTACATCAATCTGGGATGTCGAGCTTTAAATAGTTATCAGCAACAAAAATTGGTTGAGTCTAAGAATTTTGGATCCTTACCTATGTACTCTTAGCCAATGGGTCTACCTTAAGTAAAACTCTGTCTCACTCTGCCTGGTTTTGCCTTATTCTTGTACACACTTCCCTTCCTCTGGGAAATCAGGCCCTGTTTCTTCTTTTGGCCATAATTTATAGTTTGTCTTTTCTTTTTCATGTTTTTCATGCAGTGAGCCTGACAAGCATTACTTAATGTATGAGCATGAACGTGTTCCTATTGCAGTCTGTGAAAAAGAACCCAGCTCCATCATCGCCTTTGCTCTCAGGTATGTTGGTTAGTTAGAGCTTTTTTATTTATTCTTGCAACTTCCATATTTAGGAAGGGGAGTGCTAACTCTTCCTGGAGGCTTTTATACACAGTTTGACGTGACCTTGACTATACCAGCAGGTGGTATACAGTGGGTAATTGACTGTTAATGGAGCTCTTTCCTTGGACACGTAAGCAAGCCTGAACTTTTGGCAATTGGCTTTACACCCTGGTGATTTATCATGCTTCACATAGTAGATATTCTAATGTGAGTATAATCTGGTAACTCTTTTGTGTGCAGAAGAAAAAGGAGCTTAATGAGGCAGAGAAACATGGCATGTCTTTCTCTGTAAAACCTACAGTTCTAAGGGGATATAAAGCATCCAACATAGATGGCTGAAAACAGGCTTTTTTATGCCATTCTGTTGTCCTTTCCACTGAATATTCCCAGTACCATAATAGTAGCCACTTCACTTGGGTAGTTTGTCTAAAATACTGTAAAATGTACTTGTCAGATCAGTGTAACCAGCAAGCCAGCTGCACTGGGGCAGTGCCAAAGTCATTGCTTGCTGAAAGGATTTTCTTTAGAAAACAAATAGAGTTTGTTTTGACAGTTCTTGATGGAAGCCATTTGTATCGAACTTCATTCTGTCAGTGGCTTGACAGTAAACCAAGGCCTGTTTAAATTGTGCTCATGGAAATACGGGAAACATTTTGTCCAAAAGGTTATTCTGCCTTTCCAGTTGAGCATGCCCAAAGCAGATAACACCAAATTAAAGAATATCCTAAAAAAAGTTTTATAAAGCATCATTAAGTATTGTTGAAAAATAGCAGAGAATGCTTGAACATTTATAACTTTTACACCACTGTTGCTACACCCTATTTTTTATTTTTAGATCTTACATCCTAGAACTAGTGCACTACTCTCAGTAGTTTTGTAGTTGGGGCAAATATGATTGGCTATTATAAAGAATTTTGATTTAGATTGATGATAATTGGCATAAGATTTTGTGTTTTATGTTTTGTTCTTGTCCTTTTGAGCTTGGCTCTCACCTCCCAAGCTCCGAGCAGGTAAGCTCACGTCTGGACTATACCATTTCAGCTGGGAGTTAATGTGATTAAATACCATATTCACTCAAATTTAATGTGCACTTTTTAAAAATAGCATAACCAAAATTGAGGTGTGTATTAGATTTTTGATAAGGGCCCCCTGGTGCTTGAACTTGCTGACCGAAAGGTTGGCGGTTCGAATCCGGGGAGCGGAATGAGCTCCCGTTGTTAGGCCCAGTTTCAGCCAACCTAGTAGTTCGAAAACATGCAAGTGTTAGTAGATCAATAGGTACCACTTCTGTGGGAAGGTTCATGCATTCATGCTGGCCACATGACCTTGGAGGTGTCTATTGACAACACCGCCCCTTTAGCTTAGGAAATGGAGATGAGCAGCAATCTCCAGAGTCAGACACAACTAGACTTAATGTCAGGGGAAACCTTTTCCTTTCATTAGATTTGATGGTACATTCAAATTGTGCAGGTAAGCCTGCTTGTGACCTTCCATCAGGCCAAGGCTCCTCAACCCAAATAGTCCTCAACTGGCCTCATCAACGAGGCCTTCAAAATTGAGGGGGAGGTTTTGAAGGCCTCATGAAGGGGGCCAGTTGAGAAGCCATATCCCTCTGTTAGGCTGCCTGATGGCGGGTCTGCAGCTGCCCAACTGGCTTCCTTTCCCTTGCCTATCAGCCATTCTGAAAGCGCATTACATCAGTGGTTCTCAACCTGGGGTCCCCAGACGTTTTTGGCCTACAACTCCCAGAAATCCCAGCCAGTTTACCAGCTGTTAGGATTTCTGGGAGTTGAAGGTCAAAAACATCTGGGGACCCCAGGTTGAGAACCACTGCATTAGATAGTAAATCTTTTTCTCTTTTTTTTTTTGGTAATGCAAACTTTCAAAATTGAGATGTATATTAGAACTGATGGTACATTATACTCAAATTAATTCAATCCTTCTCCTTAGGAAGTAGTCCTTGGTATGATATTTCCCCTCTGTTTTTATGTAAGGAACATTTTGTCATGAGAATCTCAACCTTCAGTCTGAAATGGTATAGCCCAGGCAGGCATTCTCAGGAAGAAGCAGACTAACACCTTCTTTCTCTTTATGTAGTTCTTGGCATAACACTCTGAACTGTTTTGTAAAGACCATCTCTTTGCTTCTCTCCTCAGTTGTAAAGAATATAGAAATGCCTTAGATGAATTATCCAAAGTATCTCCAAAGATCAATGCTGAAGAAGGACTTCAGATTAACAGGTGACTATCTGATACCTGTCTGTCAATAGCACATTGGAATAATGCTGGCGGACAACTTAACTCTCTCTGTGCTCCTTTCAGAATTATCATTAGCCTTTTGGGTAGTGCGGTGGGTCTACCACACATTGTGTGTTCGCTTTCATTGTAACTAGATGCCTTCCAGTATATTTTAGCAGTAAATGAACCGCCTCCCAAGAACTTGGCTCTAAAATGAGTAGTCTTAAAAGGTTTCGCTGTGTACTTTTAAGCTTAGATTCCTTTTAATTTTTCCCTCTTACCTTGATATTTTATTATGCACTAGCTGTCCCCTGTCACACGTTGCTGTGGCCCACATGTGTGGGAGGTTTGGCCCAGTTCTATCGTTGGTGGGGTTCAGAATGCTCTGTGATTGTAGGTGAACTTAAATCCCAGCAACTACAACTCCCAAATGTCAAGATTCTATTTTCCCCAAACTCCACCAGTGTTCACATTTGGGCACTGGTTGGTTTAGATCCATCATTGTTTGTGTCCACAGTGATCTCTGGATGTAGGTGAACTACAACTCCAAAACCAAAGGACACTGCCCACCAAACCCTTCCAGTATTTTCTGTTGGTCATGGGAGAACTGCGTGCCAAGTTTGGTTCAATTCCAATGTTGGTGGGGTTCTGAATGCTCTTTGATTGTAGGTGAACTATACATCCCAGCAACTACAACTCCCAAATGATAAAATCATTTTTTTGAGTGAAGGACATACATTGGGTTGTTAGATGTCTTGTGTCCAAATTTGGTGTCAATTCGTCCAGTGGTTTTTGAGTTCTGTTAATCCCACAAACGAACATTATATTTTTATTTACATAGATTCTGTGATACTACTGTATTATATTGCAAAGCCTAGTGTTCAGTTTATCTGTTCACTGTGATTTACTGTGTGGTTTCATAGAATCATAGAATCATAGAGTTGGAAGAGACCTCATGGGCCATCCAGTCCAACCCCCTGCCAAGAAGCAGGAATATTGCATTCAAATCACCCCTGACAGATGGCCATCCAGCCTCTGTTTAAAAGCTTCCAAAGAAGAAGCCTCCACCACAATCCGGGGCAGAGAGTTCCACTGCTGAATGGCTCCCACAGTCAGGAAGTTCTTCCTCATGTTCAGATGGAATCTCCTTTCTTGTAGTTTGAAGCCATTGTTTCGCGTCCTAGTCTCCAGGGAAGCAGAAAATAAGTTTGCTCCCTCCTCCCTGTGGCTTCCTCTCACATATTTATACATGGCTATCATATCCCCTCTCAGCCTTCTCTTCTTCAGGCTAAACATGCCCAGCTCCTTAAGCCGCTCCTCATAGGGCTTGTTCTCCAGACCTTTTATCATTTCTGATGCTGTCCATGATGACTTTTTGCATAAAGCTTACTCTCAGATCCTAAGAGCTTCTCTATAGGTTTATCAACCGCTATTCATTTGTTCACTGATTGAACCTTCAGTTTCAGAGAAACATCTGAATAAAACTTACTAGACCAGGCATGGGCAAACTTTGGCCCTCCTATCGGCTGTTAGGAATTGTGGGAATTGAAGTCCCAAGCACCCAGAGAGCCGTAGTTTACCCATGTCTGTACTAGACTGTATGCAAATGAAAGGCAGCCCTCCTCTTGGCTTTGCTAAGGTGCATAGCTTGTCACGATAAGAAACAGGATGCTAAACTAAGTGAGCTCATGGTCTAAGCTGAAAGACCTCTCATCTAGTTTAGTATCCTGTTTCCAAATGTTGCCATTTGTGTGGGCTTCATAGTTAGGTCCAAGGGAGACTTGTTGTCTATTGTTATAAAAAAAAAATACAGTTGTTTTGACACCTCAAATTCTAAAAACCTACTGTTTTATTTCTAGCCTGGCTGAGATCCGAGCAAAGAACAACAGTCCTGTCCGAATACCTGAAACAAATACAGGGCAGTCAAATCAGGTGGCAGAGGTGGAACAGCGTAAGAATTTTCATTGTGTGGTTTGTTTCCTCCTGAGGTTGTATTCTTAATCTGAGATGTAGCCTTGGTTGCAATAAGACTTGATAACAATTGCCTTAAGCAAGGAAAGTTGAAACTAATGTCAATAAATTGTGTTTAGGTTTGCCTCCCCCCTGCCATTATTTTCATCTACATTCCATGGTATTCACTTTTGCAGAATTGATTTCAGTATTCTGAATAGTTGCCATGGGATTCTTCATTGCTACTTGAAAAATGATCACTGATGTTGACACAGTGATCTTTAATCAGTTCCATTGTCAAACTACTCTATCAAGACATTTTTTCTAATGTTGATCTGAAATTCGTTCTCCCATGACCTTGGTATAGTCCTGCCATCTGAGTAAAAAATAATACATCTTTTCTGTATGACAATCCTGCAGGTTTGTGACGACTGCTGTGTTGCACACACACAAAGAGACACAAGCACACTCCCAGTTTTCTTTTCTCCCAAGCTAAAACATACCCAGTTCTCTTACTTTAGCCCTGAGGGTCAGGCTGCCTTCAAAGAATAATCGCCCCTGACAACTGTGTCCCTAAACTTGGACAGCCAGGACAGCCTCAAGACATTTTTTTTAGTCCCAAGGGAAAGTATAAGGTGCTGCCCAGTCCATTGAATTTACATAAATCAGTCAGACTAGCAGCTATGTCACAAAAATTTAATGTACAGATTTTATAAATGTAGATTTAATATGATGTGTGGGAATGAATGGAAGAATGGAAGATGAAAGTATGGATGGAGCCAATAATATTGGAGACACCAGTATAATATTAAGGTCTGCAATGACTAACTGCTTGCTGGACTATAATTAAAAGTTGCTAATAACGACTGAAGAGTAAACTCTGATAAGAATTGGGATAGTGATAACAGAAATGTTTACAATGTTAAGAAGGAACTCAACATAAGATCAACAGCAATCAAGAAGATCAATATCTGGCCAGGAAACTCAGATGGAGCCAGGATGGAAGATGTCTATCATTAATTTACAACTTTGGGACTACGTCAACAGAATATTCCTATAACAGACTCAATCTAATAATGCACAAAGTGTGGCAGACCTGAGGAGTCTGTTCCACCCGCTATGCTTTGCTCCATGGGAAGGAGAGAGATAGTGTACCTGTGGAGAGTGGTAGATTTGCAAGGGAGCAGTCTGGTTACTTTGGGGCTTCTTTTTCAAGGGAAGAGGAAGAAGTGCACTTTTGGAGTCTTGGATTTTGTGCAGGAAGTCAGGTTGTGCTGTATGGAAAACAGAGATCTGGTCCTTGGCATTGTTCTTAGGGAACGAAGTTTTGGCATTTTGAAATTTTGGTGTTACGGAACTATGCATTGACAGACTGCAGGAAAGCAGGGCCTGGCCTAAGCTTCTCCAGGAGGGGAGAATATTTGGGTGCATGAGGATGAATGCATGTGAATGTTAAGTGAAAATGTAATTCCCCTTTGCCTGTTTGTTAGTCCAATGTAACTGCAAGTTGTTGTAAATCCAGTGTAGTTGCATAGAATCTATATGTCCGTATGTCCGTATGTCCATTGTCATTCTTTGTCTAAATGTTTTTCTGTAATCTGATATACCCTCTCTCACTGGAAATTGCAATGAAAAGAACCTATGCTTTAAAGTTATTGAAAAGTCATACATGACAGCTAGATACTAGAACTAGAAATGTCTTCTGCCCAGCGTAGGCAGTCGGATTGTTTGGAAAGCGGAGGGAGGGGGGAGTGTTGAACAACTTGCTTCTCCAACCCAGACATCTCATTCTAGCTAATGGTGGAGGCAATCCTGAGAAGAGCTGGCAGACTTTGATGAAGATAGGTCGGTATGAATGACCAACCACCTTCTCCTCATTGTTTTGATTATAGCAAAGAAACAATATGGAGTTTTGGCCTTCTTTCGAGGCACAGGAGGGAAGAGCCCCGACCTCTCTTCTCAGAAAAAAGAGACCTTACGTGGAGCGGATAGTGCCTACTACCAGGTTGGGCAGACGGGCAAAGAAGGGGCAGAAAACCAAGGGGCAGAAGCTCAAGGTACAAGGGTTTACTCTTTTCTTTCCAGTCTTCCTCACTGATTTCTTTCCATTAACAATATAAGAGTTAAATATTTGTTGACATCCTGTCAAATATGTAGGTGATAATAAAATGGGTAGAATTTGAAAAAGCCATCAATTTTATGAAGTGCCACTGTTTTAGCAGCACAATCCATGTGACGTGAGTCTTGATGATTTGACAGTCTCTTTTGACTTTGACAACAACAAAGCTGTTCTTGCTCATCCTTCTGTGACTTGGTGTGCAATTTTCTCCATGTCTGAGAATATCTCCTGCCTCCAAATGTTTCTTGCAGGAGGACATTCCACCAAACATATATGTAAGGTCCTGCTTTTCTACATTTTTGCCAAGCAGTCCCTTGAAATGCTTTGGATTATGTGCTTGAGTTTTGCCATGGATCATATTCTATTTTTGAATTGCCTTAAAAGTTTGTTTTCTTTGGGGATTTACCCTATGTAAACTTGGCCTTTATTGGTGTAGGTCTGTGCTTGACCTTTTGGTCGATAAGTAGCAGCAGCAATAAGACACAGGCTGTAAAATGTGCATAACTGTTTAATCTAAGAAAGTAAACAGAACACCCAGGCAGTCTTGAGTTTGTGAAAAAGTTTCTTTTCAAGGAATACTTTTCTGCTAAATGTAGCTCTGTGAAATGGCACTTTGGTTTCTAAAAGGTCACATAGGAAGAACATAAATCCATTTAACCAAGAACAATCTTGTTCTGAATGTCATAGGATCTCCCTACTGGAGATCCTGCTTGAGGCCCTTCTATAGAGATTCCAGGGAGTTCCTCCTAACCCATCTGAACACCTGCCTGCCCAACATTTTAGCATTCAAATTTAGCATTCACATATCATCTCTCCCAGCCTTTTTCTGGAAATTGGTGAATTTCAACCATAGTTTAGGTTCTCAATTACTTGAGTTGTGTTTAATTCTTATTTCTGTTTGGCACTTACTAGGTTTCATCTTACACTTCAATATTTGGAAAAATAATGAAAGAGGGTTTTCTTGGACCCTGACATAAAAGGTTAAACTTTTGACCAAGTTTTCTCTTTCCTAATTCAGATGATGCAGATGGAAGTGATGCACAAAGGAAACAGCTAGGAAATCCGCATGTTGAGCTCCGTAAGTAATTTGGATGTCAGATATTGCTGAGGTGAGGGAATCCTTGAAAAACAACCACTAACGACTATGCTTCAGGTCCAACCTATCATTGAGACCACATCTCCTTCTATGAACCGGCGTGGGCTCTGAGAACTGCTGTGGATGCCCTTCTCTCAGTGCCATCATCATCTCAAATACAGTTGATGGGATGAGAGAGAGGGACTTCTCAGTGGTGCCCCCCCCCCCCCCGGCTCTGGAACGCCCTTTTTAGAGAGATTAGGTTAGCCCCACTCTCCAAGTTTTTCGGTCTTTTTAAACAGGCCTTTGACCATGAGTAGATTTTAATCTTAGATTTGATGACTTAGTGATTGTTTCACTCTGCCACTTTGTATTATTAATTGAAGACAGTTTTATCCACGGGCACTGCTGTGTTTTATGAATTTTAAATTTTATGTGATGTTTTATGTGGGTTCATTCTTATAAACTTATATCGTCACTGTTTATTTGCTCATGTATTGTTTATTTTATGTGTGGCACTCCGGAGTGCTTTTGTGAGCTGCCTCGAATCACTTTGGGGAGATGGTGGTGGGGTATAAAAAAAAGTTTTGTATTTTATTAAATAGAAGTCACAGGCTCCATTCTGATTTTGAGAAACATCACGTGGAAGTCAATAGGGTTACAGTGGGCCCTTGGCATTCATTAGGGCTTGGTTCTAGGACCCTTGGTGGATACCAAAATCTGTGGAAGCTCTGGTCAATTTTATGTAATTGTGTAATAAAATGATCTCTTTTATATAGAACTAGCCGTCCCCTGCCACGCATTGCTGTGGCCCACATGGGGGTTCTGTGTGGGAGGTTTGGCCCAATTCTATCGTTGGTGGGCTTCAGAATGCTCTGTGATTGTATTGTAGGTGAACTATAAATCCCAGCAACTACAACTCCCAAATGTCAGGATTCTATTTTCCCCAAACTCCACCAGTGTTCAAATTTAGGCATATTGAGTATTCATGTAGAGTTTGGTCCAGATCCATCATTGTTTGAGTCCACAGTGATCTCTGGATGTAGGTGAACTACAACTCCAAAACCAAAGGACACTGCCCACCAAACCCTTCCAATATTTTCTCTTGGTCATGGGAGTTCTATGTGCCAAGTTTGGTTCAATTCCATCGTTGGTGGGGTTCAGAATGCTCTTTGATTGTAGGTGAACTATAAATCCCAGCAACGACAACTCCCAAATGACAAAAGCAATTTTTTGAGTGAAGGACATACATTGGGTTGTTAGGTATCTTGTGTCCAAATTTGGTGTCAATTCGTCCAGTGGTTTTTGAGTTCTGTCAATCCCACAAACGAACATTACATTTTTATTTATATAGATGGCAAAACATTTATTTTTTGGCAGTGGGGAGGATATATTCAAGTCATTAGTGGTACGAACTATAGAGGTAGAATCTGTGGATATGAGAACCAGCTGTATATCTAAAGCCATCACTTGGACTAGCTCATGCAGATTGTACTTTTCTCTTGCAATGCAAGGTTTCTTTTGCTCCTTGTATCAGTGCTATTTATTCTTGTACCCTCCAGGAAACAGAACACTTAGGCTTATTGTCAACAAACTTTAGTAACAGATTTTGTTCAAGGCTTGCTATCTTTCTTTGAGTCTATTGGAACCATCCAGTATCCCAGTGAGAGATATGCCTGACTGGTGGCAGTAGGGTGACAGTGCCTTTCCTGCCTTCTGTATCGTACCAGATTGGGACTTAGTAAGAAAGTCTGCTAGTGTTTTAAAACTGTGAAGTGGGAAGTCCTTGGTTAAAGCATAATCACATTTACAACTTCAGATTCAGGAGCTGGCCACTTTTTCTTCTAATCAGTATCCTTTTGCCATTGAGGGACAGTCAGAACTATTTATAGTTGCTTGTTGAGGTAATGTATGTGACAGGCTGTCACTATTCAGAAGTGCTTTATGAATGCTGGAATGGTTATTCTTACAATCAGAATCTCCTCTTAAAGGCCAGCAGGAACAGAGATAAATGGAATGATGGAAATGAAAAATTCTGTGTAAATATTCATCAGCCTGTTCAAATAATTTGCATTGGACCTCATAAAAGAGAACTGTCTACCATATTTCAACTTCCTTTACATTCCTGATGCGGGTCAGCATGCACATTTCAGTGATATTAATAGCTAATACCTCTTTAACTTTTCCTGTCATTGTCATAGATTTGTTTTATTATTAACCGACAGAAGCCACATCAACTTTGAGCCCCCTCAAGGGCTCTGTTGGAGAAAACTTTAGCTTCTTGATGAAGCCCATTGTTGTATCTCAGGCTAAGATTCACCTTGCTATCTCTGACAAACCAGCCAAACTTGGGAGGTAGAAAGTTTATTGTGAGGTTTTCAAACAAAGCAGTTCATAAGCAGTGAGAAGATCAGTAGTACAAGGTAAAAATCCAATACAATCCCTTTTTGTCAAAGCAGGAGATTTGGAGCATAGAAGCAGAGTAAAGTCCAGGAAATAGCATGAGGTAACGTGAAGCAGGCTTTTCCCAAGCCCCAGAGCCGAAGCCGAAGCAAGCCATTTAGCAACGTTGGAAGCTCCCTTAAGATCCTTCACAGGTTTGTTGTTGTTGTTCATTCGTTCATTCGTTTCCGACTCTTCGTGACTTCATGGACCAGCCCACGCCAGACCTCCCTGTCGGCCGTCACCACCCCCAGCTCCTTCAAGGTCAATCCAGTCACTTCAAGGATGCCATCCATCCATCTTGCCCTTGGTCAGCCCCTCTTCCTTTTTCCTTCCATTTTCCACAGCATCATTGTCTTCTCTAAGCTTTCCTGTCTCCTCATGATGTGACCAAAGTACTTCAACTTTAGTATCCTTCCCTCCAGTGAGCAGTCGGGCTTTATTTCCTGGAGGATGGAATGGTTGGATCTTCTCGCAGTCCAAGGCACTCTCAGAACTTTCCTCCAGCACCATAGCTCAAAAGCATCGATCTTCCTTCGCTCAGCCTTCCCTAAGGTCCAGCTCTCACATCCGTAGGTTACTACAGGGAATACCATGGCTTTGACTAGGCGGATCTTTGTTGCCAGTCTGGTGTCTCTACTCTTTACTATTTTATCGAGATTGGACATTGCTCTCCTCCCAAGAAGTAAGCGTCTTCTGATTTCCTGGCTACAGTCTGCATCTGCAGTAATCTTTGCACCTAGAAATACAAAGTCTGTCACGGCCTCCACGGTTTCTCCTTCTATTTTCCAGTTGTCAATCATTCTTGTTGCCATAATCTTGGTTTTTTTGACGTTTAGCTTCAACCCGGCTTTTGCGCTTTCTTCTTTCACCTTGATTAGAAGGCTCCTCAGCTCCTCCTCGCTTTCGGCCATCAGAGTGGTGTCATCTGCATATCTGAGGTTGTTAATGTTTCTTCCAGCAATTTTCACCCCAGCTTTGCATTCATCCAGCCCCGCACATCGCATGATGTGTTCTGCATACACGTTAAAAAGGTTGGGTGAGAGTATGCAGCCTTGCCGTACGCCTTTCCCAATCTTGAACCAGTCTTTGTCCCATGTTCTTACTGTTGCTCTTGGCTGTTATACAGATTCTTCAGGAGACAAACAAGGTGGGTTGGTATCCCCATGCTACCAAGAACTTGTCACAATTTATTATGATTCACACAGTCAAAGGCTTTAAAATAGTCAATAAAACAGAAATAGATGTTTTTCTGAAACTCCCTGCCTTTCTCCATTATCCAGCGGATATTGGCAATTTGGTCTCTCGTTCCTCTACCTTTTCTAAACCCAGCTTGAACATCTGGCAACTCTCGCTCCATGTATTGCTGGAGTCTTCCTTGCAGGATCTTGAGCATTACCTTACTGGCATGAGAAATAAGGGCCACTGTACGGAAGTTTGAGCAGTCTTTCGCATTTCCCTTTTTTTGGTATGGGGATATAAGTTGATTTTTTCCAGTCTGATGGCCATTCTTGTGTTTTCCATATTTGCTGGCATATGGCATGCATCACCTTGACAGCATCATCTTTTAAGATTTTAACAGTTCAGCTGGGATCCCGTCGTCTCCTGCTGCCTTGTTGTTAGCAATGCTTCTTAAGGCCCATTCAACCTCACTCCTCAGGATGTCTGGTTCTAATTCATTCACCACACCGTCAAAACTATCCTCAATATTATTATCCTTCCTATACAGATCTTCTGTATAGTCTCGCCACCTTCTCTTGATCTCTTCAGCTTCTGTTAGGTCCCTGCCATCTTTGTCTTATCATACCAATTTTTGCCTGAAATTTACCTCCAATGTTTCTAATTTTCTGGAAGAGGTCTCTTGTCCTTCCTATTCTGTTGTCTTCTTCCACTTCCATGCATTGCTTATTTAAAATAGTTCCTTATCTCTTCTGGCTAACCTCTGGAATTGCGCATTTAACTGGGCATATCTCCCCTTATCCCTGTTTCCTTTTGCTTTCCTCCTTTCTTGGTCTACTTCCAGTGTCTCAGCAGACAACCATTTTGCCTTCTTGGTTTTCTTTTTCTTTGGGACGTACTTTGTTGCCGCCTCCTGAACAATGCCGCGGACTTCTGTCCATAGTTCTTCTGGGACTCTGTTTACTAAATCTAGTCCTTCAAATCTGTTCTTCACTTCCACTGTATATTCGCTAGGAATGTTAGTGAGATCATATCTAACTGGTCTGTGTATTTTCCCTGATCTCTTTTGTTTTATTCTAAATTGAGCAATAAGAAGTTCGTGATCTGAGCTACAGTCAGCCCCAGGTCTTGTTTTCACCGACTGGATGGATGTCCGCCACCTTTGGCTGCAAAGGATGTAGTCAATCTGATTTCAGTGTTGACCGTCTGGTGAGGTCCATGTATAAAGCCGTCTTTTAGGTTGTTGGAAGAGAGTGTTTGTTATACACAGCGAGTTTTCCTGGCAAAATTCTATCAGCCTGCGTCCCACTTCATTTTGTTCCCCCAGACCATGCTTGCCTGTGATCCCAGTTGTCATTTGACTTCCCACCTTGGCATTCCAGTCTCCTGTAATGAAAATAATGTCTCTTTTTGGTGTATTATCCAGTAGGTCCTGCAGATCCTCATAGAACTGATCTACTTCTGCTTCTTCAGCAGCTGTGGTTGGGGCGTCTATTTGGATCACTGTAATGTTGAAAGGCTTTCCTTGCACTCGAATTGAGATCATTCTGTCATTTTTTGGGTTGTATCCAAGCACCGCTTTAGCGAATTTCTTATTAATTATGAAGGCTACTCCATTTCTTCGATGTTCCTCTTGTCCGCAGTAGTAGATCTGGTGGTCATCTGATGTGAAGTGGCCCATTCCAGTCCACTTCAGTTCGCTGACCCCCAGAATGTCTATCTTTAGTCTTGACATCTCGCCAATAACAACATCCAATTTGCCCTGGCTCATAGATCTTACATTCCAGGTTCCTATGGTGTGTTGATCTTTAGAGCATCGGATTCGTCGTTCACCTCCAGTACCGTCGGCCGCTAGCCTTCCTTTCGGCTTTGAGCTAGCTGCGTCATCACATCTGGGGCTAGTTGAACTTATCCTCTGCTCCTCCCCAGTACCATTTTGGCCATCTTTTAAACATTAAAAAAAACCAAGATTATGGCAACCAGACTGATTGATAACTGGCAAATAAAGGGCGAAAACGTGGAAGCCATGACAGACTTATATTTCTAGGTGCAAAGATTACTGCAGATGCAGACTGCAGCCAGGAAATCAGATGACGCTTACTTCTTGGGAGGAGAGCAATGTGCATGTTCTTTCAAGTCACCTATTGGCTTATGGTGGCCCCATGATTTTTATAGGGTTTTCTTAGGAAAGAAATACTCGGAGGTGATTTTGCCAAGTCCTCCTTCTGAAATAAGGTCTACGACTCCCATCTACTACTGTATACTATCTAGGACTGCTCGTGCTTGTCTTTCAAGATGAGGCAGAATATGGTACCTTTAGGGCAGTGGTTTTCAACCTGTGGGTTAGCAAATGTTTTGGCCTTCAATTCTCAGAAATCCTAACAGCTGCTAAACTGGTTGGGATTTCTGGGAGTTGTAGGCCAAAGAACTTGGGGACCTACAGGTTGAGAACCACTGCTTTAGGGCGTTTAAGCCCTGAACTAGCCTTACTATAAATGCTTCCAGGTGAAACCAGTATCTTTGGCAAGACAACAGTAAATACTGACTTTGTTTTCTTTACTTTTATTTATCGTGTCATCAGCAACCATTGTATTACAATTCTAACAGAGCAAAACAAACACAGAGATTAAANTGTATTCCCATTCCCATCATGCTCATCTGCACTTTCAGTCCCATCATGCTGTTGCTGTTGAACCACAACACCCATGATCTGTATGCTGAGACTGGGTTCAGTTTCTCACATCTTCAAGAGAGTTTGGAAAACGCTTCTGTTAGAAGACCCGAAGAGTCATTGTCAGTCAGTTTAGAGTAGTCAATACCAAACTAGAAGCAACCATAGTTCAGCTTATTTTAGAATAACCATCTGTCCACCGCTCCGAGTCCCCTGCAGGCTGAGAGGGGTGGTATATAAATATACTAAATAAATAAATAAAAACATTAGTAACAACTTCCCCCACCACTTTTTTTCTGCAGAATTTTCTGACGCAAATGCCAAATTCTATTGCCGGATTTACTATGCAGGAGAGTTCCATAAAATGCGTGAAGTGATACTTGGAAGCAGCGAGGAAGATTTTATCCGTTCTCTCTCTCACTCGCTGCCTTGGCAGGCACGAGGAGGGAAGTCAGGAGCTGCATTTTATGTTACGGAAGGTAATTGACTGATGTTTCAGCTTTCTGATTAATGTTCACCGTTTTTGTTCCACACAAATGGATTATGCCATTTAAGGACATCTTGGACCAACTGTCCATTAAACAAAACCTACACCTTGAAAATTGGGCCAGAACTCTGGTTTCCAATTGTTATGACATTTTAGAGACCCTGACGGAAAAGTTTGATATCTTTTATATACACACTTGAGGTTTAAATTATGTGCTCTAACCTTGAAATTTTTCTTTAGATGACCGTTTCATATTGAAGCAAATGCCCCGCTTGGAGGTCCAGTCATTTTTGGACTTTGCGCCACATTACTTCACATACATTACTAATGCAGTCCAGCAGAAGGTAGGATTTATTAACTATTTTGTTTTGATATGTTCCTCCTGGTTTTAAGCAGTAGTACATGCTAGTAGAAGAATTTTTTTAAAATATTTCAAAAGTGATCAGAAAAAAGGTTTTGGATATGGAAAAACTCCGAGGGTACTCAGCTAACTGAAATTTTCACAGTTCAGGTCTTATTCTGCACATGATTTGCAGTTTTTCATGAAAAGCAACAATATTTGTGCAGAAAATCCTATACAGAAATAGTTTTCTGCACAGAAAATATTGTTCCCTGTGCAAAAAATGTTGCAAATAGTATATGTTGTAAATTTTTTATGTTGCAAACATTATTTATGCTGTATTTTCCACATAGAAACTGGCATTTTCTGCATATAAAATAATGCTTCCATTCTAAAAAGGCTTTTTTTCTGTGTACAAATTTCACATGTGAATTTTGCACAGAATCAGTTCTGGACTGCAAATAGAGAAGACTTTCT
Organism: Anolis sagrei ordinatus; assembly: GCF_025583915.1. Classification (NCBI taxonomy): domain Eukaryota; kingdom Metazoa; phylum Chordata; class Lepidosauria; order Squamata; family Anolidae; genus Anolis; species Anolis sagrei. The sequence continues at coordinate 180,909,189 of NW_026844366.1, read as the reverse complement.
TGCAGGAGGAAAAATATTTAAAATTACTTGCTGCTTCCTGAAAAAAAAAAGTAGTGAAGAATTATCTCCCAGCCATTGATATAGACCAGGGGTCCTCAAACTAAGGCCCGGGGGCTGGATGCGGCTCTCCAAGGTCATTTACCCGGCCCTCGCTCAGAGTCAACCTAAGTCTGAAATGACTTGAAAGCACAAAATAACAACAACAATCCTATCTCATCAGCCAAAAGCAGACCCACACTTCTCATTGAAATACGAATAAGTGTATATCTGTTAAAATTGTTCTTCATTTTAAGTATTGTATTGTTTTAAAGTGTTTTTTTTTTCTCACTACAAATAAGATATGTGCAATGTGTATAGGAATTCATTCATTTTTTTTCAAATTATAATCCGGCCCTCCAATAGTTTGAGGTACTGTGACCTGGCCCTCTGCATAAAAAGTTTGAGGACCCCTGATATAGATAATCAGAATTAACAAAGAAGCATTTTTGTCTACCACAGTGGTTCCCAACCTTTTTTTGACCAGGGATTGCTCTCCAACATTAGTACCAAAAGGGTTATGAATCCGTTTTTGGTCAACTTTAGATTTGGTTTGGTTATTTGGGGTGCTATCAGAAAATTGCATTGTATAGACCACATCAGCTCTAGTTTCTAATACAAAACAAATGCCATCCAGTAGTTGCTATCTGCTCGCCAACAGAAAACTCTATTTAATAACTTTGGCACTATACGAGGGTTTCACGAGACCAGCCATTACACAACGTAGTAATGGTGAGGCTGCGAACCATATTTTAGTTCTTGCGGATCACTGGTGGTCCACGGACCACAGGTTGGGAACCACTGGTCTACCAAGTCTGTCAACATTACCTTTGAGCCTTGAGTATTCCAGATGTCTTTACTTCAAATGTGGTGCTTGAGCATCTTTTGACCGATCAAGTCTACTGTATTTCAGAAACCAACAGCTTTGGCCAAGATTCTTGGGGTTTATCGGATTGGATATAAGAATTCTCAGAACAACACAGAGAAGAAACTGGATCTGCTGGTCATGGAAAACCTCTTCTATGGCAGAAAGATGGCTCAGGTGAATGAGTGACCCAAAGAGTAATTCTGCTGTCTTTTGTGGATTGAGTTGACAGCCTTCTCCACCTGGTTTTATGGATTTGTTTTACCCTGCAGACATTGAAACAAAACAAAACAGTTTCCTTACTACTTATTTAGAAGTGCATGTTCTCATGTCTTTAAACTTTATTCGGGGACTCGCCCCGAGTCCCCCTGGGGGAGATGGAGCGGGGTATAAATAAAGTATTATTATTATTATTATTATTATTATTATTATTTTATTATTATTTCTTGGATCCAGCTGGTTTATGATCAAAAATAGACCTTGTGTTGTATGTATTTTTGAAAATTAAAATTGGAATTGGCTTTCATTTTTTTAGTAAAATAGCCCTAAAGAAGCCTTTTATATGTTATGATCAGATGCCTCCACCATTTTTACATATTCATTGATTCATTTTTGGTGTTATGGATGTACCACCTGCCTCCTTGCTTGAAACGTTCATGAATAATACATGCCCATGCCCCCAATACTAGCCTGTGAAATTGATTTAAACTTCTTTTTTTGAAGGAGGTGCTTGCAGAATAAGTTCACTGTAATTTATATAAAATGGCAAGATCAAGGTTTATGTTTTGGAATATTTATTTTTGGAATATTTTCAAGCTGTGGATAATTGAACCTGTGGATATGGAATGCCAACTGTACTTAAAAATATTAATATTTCCTTATTTTACTTTGTTTTTAAATTAATACTATTACCTAATCTTCTTTGCTCAGGAAGAGGCACCCCAAGTAGAAAATCACAAGATTCAGTGCTGTCAGAACTCAATTATGAAAATAAAGTTGTCATTGCTATTATTATTATTGTTATTATTATTATTATTGTTAACAATAATTTATTAATAATAATTTATTATTGTTGCTTTGAATGCGATTTTCCTGCTTCTTGGTTGGACTGGATGGCTCACAAACCTCTTCCAATTCTATGCTTCTATGATGATGATGATGATGATGATTATATTCAGTTATATTCACCACCCAAAAAACAAACAAACAAACATTGGGATTCAAATAGCTCACAATTTAAAATCATTCACACCTAAGACTCTCTTCTGTTGGCTGTGTTCAAATTCCCTTGGTTACTTTGCCTGCTTGTTTGGGTGCTTAAACTCTACAACTGAATGCATTTTCATGGTAACAGGATTCTTACTTGCCCTGATAACTACATTCCTGGTCACGCCACTCTGAGTCGCCTCCGGGCTGATATGAGCGGGGTAGAAATAATGCAAATAAAATAAATAAATATAGATAAGCAAAGTATCTATTGTATAAAGATTTTTGTGTGTGAAAAAAAAACATTTTTTTACTGTTTGAAGAACACATGTAATGTATATAACAAATTTAAGTGAGGGGGTGCTGCAGGAATTACCTTATTAAATAGTCATTGCTACTCCAGGAATTTTAAGAAATTGCCCGTCATCCTCCTCCTTATTGCAACTTTCTTCTTTTTTTGCTCCTAGGTCTTTGACTTGAAAGGCTCCTTGCGGAATAGAAATGTGAAAACAGACACAGGAAAGGAGAGCTGCGATGTAGTCCTGCTGGATGAAAACCTCTTGAAGCTGGTGCGGGACAATCCTTTGTACATCCGATCTCATTCCAAGGCTGTGCTGAAGGCTTCCATCCACAGCGACTCCTATTTCCTTTCCAGCCATCTCATCATTGACTACTCTCTTCTGGTGGGCCGGGATGATACCACCGATGAACTAGTGGTTGGGATTATTGGTATGTAACCATTGACTGAGAACAATAAAGAGGGTGGCTTTTCCTTTATGACTGTAGGTGTAGTAGCCGCTACTCAGAACCTGCTCAGGACTGCTACCAGTTTTTACAACTGTCTTGGTTATTTGTGTGCAGGCATTGTAAGCCGATGCTCAAAGTATTTTGTGGAGGGAAAGGTGGTCTGCTTGATGACCTGTGTTTCATGCCAATACCAATTTATTTGTTTATTTTCTACTAGCCGTTCCCTGCCATGCGTTGCTGTGGCCCACATGGGGGTTCTGTGTGGGAAGGTTTGGCCCAATTCTATCGTTGGTGGGGTTCAGAATGCTCTGTGATTGTAGGTGAACTATAAATCCCAGCAACTACAACTCCCAAATGTCAAGATTCTATTTTCCCCAAACTCCACCAGTGTTCATGTTTGGGCATATTCTTGTAGAGTTTGGTCCAGATCCATCATTGTTTGAGTCCACAGTGATCTCTGGATGTAGGTGAACTACAACTCCAAAACCAAAGGACACTGCCCTCCAAACCCTACCAGTATTTTCTCTTGGTCATGGGAGAAATGTGTGCCAAGTTTGGTTCAGTTCCATCATTGGTAGGGTTCAGAATGCTCTTTGATTGTAGTTGAACTATAAATCCCAGCAACTACAACTCCCAAATGACATAATCATTTTTTTTTCAGTGAAGGACATACATTGGGTTGTTAGGTGTCTTGTGTCCAAATTTGGTGTCAATTTGTCCAGTGGTTTTTGAGTTCTATTAAACCCACAAACGAACATTACATTTTTATTTATATAGATATTTGTATACTGCCCTTCTCAGCCCGCAGGCGACTCAAGGCGATTTACAGAGGCAACAATTCAATGCCCAACAACACCATAAAAACATTTAAAACATTTTCAAACATTAACATATAATATAAAACCATAGCAAGATCAATAAGATATAAATCATTTGCATCTCCTAGTTAAAATGTTAACAATTTCATCATCCAGATATATTCCTATGTCTGTTACACTGCATTTTCAAAGGCTTGCTCAAAAAGCCAAGTCAAAGGGAGGGGGCCGATTTAAGGTCTCTAAGAAGGGCGTTCCATAGCTGAGGGGCCACCACTGAGAAGTCCCTGTCTCTCGTCCCCGCCAAATATATTTGTGATGCAGGCGGGATTGAGAGCAGGGCCTCCCCAGATGATCTTAATGTCCTAGATGGTCCATAAGGGGACATGCGTTCGGACAGGTAGGTTGGGCCAGAACACTTGATGCATCAAATATAGTGTGCTTCTGCAGCAGTTGTCATCTTAACACCCTTGCCAAAAGGTGGCTTACAATTTTTAAAAGGGCAACATTTATTTATTTATCTACAGTATTTATATTCTGCCCTTCTCAGGGCGGATTACAGTGTACACATATATGGCAAACATTCAATGCCGATTTGACATACAACATATACAGACATACACAGAGGCTATTTAACTCTTTCTGGCCGCCAGGGGAGCTGTCGCTTTCATCGTCCATCTGCGACACTGATGAAGTACTTCCGCATTCTTCCGCATTCCCCGCATACTTTTGCTGGAGTACTTTGCTGGAGTCTTTTTTATGGCCTCATAAATTAGTTAATTTAGCCTCCCCACACAAGGTGGTACCTAATTTTCCTACTTGACAGATGCAGCTGTCTTTCGGGTTGCAAAGGTCGACAACAGGCTACACAATTGGTTGGAAGCCCACTCCAACCCGGGCTGGCTTCGAACTCATGACCTTTTGGTCAGAGTGATCTTAATGCAGCTGACACTCAGCCAGCTGTGCCACAATCCCGGTGCAATACAGCTAAAGATGTATAGAAAGTGAATGTTAAAATGGAATCAAGATATTCACAATATTAAAGCAATTTAAACCTATGTAAAATGCAGATTTAAAAGATAAAAGTCAACTAAAACAATCAAATTTGACACAGCCTTCTCACAGTTTTGCTGTTCATGCATATTTAGCGAAGGATTCTGGAATCAAGCTGCTGTTTATGGATCAGATAGAGTAGAATCCCGCTCCTTCCCTGTTCAGGCAATGACACTAAAAGCCTGTGTTTCTTTAGCCCTTCTACAGAAGGCCTAGAGCATTAACATTTTAATGCCAATATTGCTTTTAAAAAAGCCTTTCAGCTAAACAGACGATGAAGAGAAAAAACAAAGCTAGGTGGGCTAAAACACTTTGTAAAAAGGAGCTTCTTTGTCACAGACTTTGTTAACTGAAGTATTCCTGTGTTTTGTTATATGTGAAATGTCTCCTTTACCTGACTGTAATTCAGCACAGTGCCCTGGGAACAATAATTTGTCTGAATGCCTTCTAATTTTAAGTTACTGTTTTCAACTGTTTATAATGAGCCATTCACTCTATCAAGTTGTTATCAGTGATTTTGTGTGTAATTACGCTTTAAAAATCATTTTGGCTATCTATTCGAAACCTGTTGAGATGCATTGTTTCTCATTGTGCAAGATCTGAGACAAGAAACATGACTGAAAATGAAGAAGTGCAAAACTATTGCTGTATACAGCTAGACCTGAAAAAAAACAGTATGCACTTACTAACCTTCACTAACTTTTAAAAACCACAAATAAATAAATATAAATAAAACATAAAAGTAATTTTACAATACAAACTGGGGAGAGTACACCATTACAAAATCATGAGAGGTTATTTTGCCTTTCGGTAAGAAAACATTTAAATTTATTAACATATTTATAGGACACATTCTTCATAGCATCAGAGATTGGCCTTGTAGTAGAGTGCTATATTTAATCCATTTTATTTATTTTAATTACAGATTATATTCGTACCTTTACTTGGGACAAAAAACTTGAAATGGTGGTGAAATCAACAGGTATCTTGGGAGGACAAGGTGAGATGTCTCTTTGAAATGGATCTGATATTGCTTTTCTTCTTTTGGTTGCCTTCTTTTACATGTATTCACTATCAACTGCTTTTTTTGTGTGCCAGAAGTGGCTTGAAAAACCTCAAGTCATTTCTGGTGTGAGAGAACTGGCCATCTTCAGAGACGTTGCCCAGGAGACACTTGGATGTTTTACCATCCTGTGGGAGGCTTCTCTCATGTCCCCGCATGAGAAGTTGGATCTCACAGACGGGAGCTCACCCTGTCTCGCGGATTCGAACCACCAACCTTCAGGTCTGCAGTGCAGCTGGGACAAGGGTTTAACCCAGGGGTCCTCAAACTTTTTAAACAGAGGGCCAGGTCACAGTCCCTCAAACTGTTGGAGGGCCGGATTACAATTTGTAAAAAAAAATGAATGAATTCCTATGCACACTGCAGAAAAACACTTCAAAACAATACAATAATTAAAATGAAGAACAATTTTAACAAATATAAACTTATTAGTATTTCAATGGGAAGCATGAGGCTGTTTTTGGCTCATGAGATAGGATTGTTGTTGTTGTTGTTGTTATTGTTGTTGTGTGTTTTCAAGTCATTTCAGACTTAGGTTGACCTTGAGCGAGGGCCAGGTAAATGATTTTGGAGGGCTGTATTCGGCCCCCAAGCCATAGTCTGAGGACCCCTGGTTTAATCCTTTGCATCACCGCAGCTCCCACTATCAACTGTTAATTCTATGCATCGAAATACACAAACTAAATCTTGGATTACTCAATATTCAAGATAATATTTTCAAATGAGACTTGCATGTAATGCTTAAAGAGCACAATTTACAATGAAGACCACTTTTCTGTCAAAGTAAACATCATGTAATAGAAGATTTCAGCTGGGCATCAGTTCTCATCGTTACCATGGCCTTCTTTGTGGTGGCCCCCCGACTCTGGAACTCTCTCCCCAAGGATATCAGACAAGCCCCAACGTTGGCAGTCTTCAGGAAGAGCTTGAAGACGTGGCTGTTCTGGTGTGCCTTTCCAGAATAGGAAGCTCCTAGCATCATGTCCCAAATGCACTTTACTAGAGATTTAAGATTGTTTGCACACCGCACCTACCTCTAAAAACCTATACAGTTCACCTGTCATGTCCAGCACTTTAAAAATTTTATTCATTACATTTGGCCCGGCCTTAGTTTTAATTGCGTCGTGGTGTTATTGTCTTTAATGTTTATTGTTATTGCTTTAATTTTTTGTTTTGCTTTATGAGTTGTACTGTTGTATTTGTTATGCTGTTGTTTTATTGTGGGCCTTGGCCTTTTCTAAGCCGCACCAAGTCCTTCGGGAGATGTTAGCGGGGTATAAATAAAGTAAGTAAGTAAGTAAATAAATAAATAAATACAAAATAGATTTGTAATAATGCATCATGCTTCCTTTTGTAAACATTAGGATTTCTAATCTTGAAAGAGTTTTGCCCTGCTTATGTGGTTTTAGTAGGTCTACAGAACATAATCTCTTGTGGTTTGCTGACTTTCTTCTAATGCTGTATTGAGTAAAAAGAATCTTGACACACGTATACTTATTACTGTGTTATTTTGGCATCTAACACATTTCTTCTCTCTTCTTTCTTTAAACTATTAGGTAAAATGCCAACGGTAGTATCTCCGGAACTGTACCGTACCAGGTTTTGTGAAGCAATGGACAAGTATTTTTTGATGGTGCCAGACCACTGGACTGGGTTGGGTGTGAATTGCTAAGGAGAAGCAGTTCTTACATGATGGGATGGATGACTTCTTCAAATTGAAAGAGAACACAAAGGGAATGCTGTCTTTCCATTCAGCCCTCTCCATCTAGTCTCTTCTACACCTGCGAAAAGGTCTTCAGCCACTGTCTTCTGTGTCTTAAGTATAATGTCTGCACTTTACGTTGTGATGTCAGAATATTTGCTGAAGACAGACTGGAGAAGACCATTCCTTCACAATCAGAACTGGACTGCATCTTCAGAAGGACACCAGGGGAGCCATCAAATATGTGAGCCTTGCACCAAGGCAGTATCTTCCACAGGTTACTGTGAATCGTACTGGAGCACTGAATCCTGCATGTAATTTTTGAAGAGACCAGGCCTTGTAGGCCTTGAACGTGGTATAAACAGTCTTAAGATGAAGTAGTCGTTGGTGCATTTGCAAAACACCAGCTTGCATTGCAGTGCTTAAAAAGAGCTGGTCGATCATGAGGAGCTAAGTGAACCTGTTAACAGCACCACTGCTGTGTTAGGAATGAGTTCTGTAAGCAGTATGGTGTGAAATTGAGTCTGTGATGCACTGAGATATCTCTGAGAAGTATTTGGTGATTTTTAGCCATTTCTCAACATCCTACTTTGTCATCTGGAACCTTAATTTCAGTGGTAGAGAACCTACATGTGCTCAGCTTTTTGTTGTTATTATTCTTTTTTAATTTAAGATCCCTTTTTCATGTTTACTCCAGCTTTGATTTCAGCTATGGACCAAGAAATAGAATAATTCCATTGCAGATGTACTCACCAACCAAATTTTATGAAAAGGAAGACCCTTGTATATCTACTAAGCTGATTACTCAGTCTCAGCATTATCATAAAGTCTATATGTAGCTGCATTGCCTTCCTCTCCTCATCTCCACCTTACATGAGGCAATGAGTATTTTTAAAGGAATAACTACTAGCTGCCTTAAGGAGGCATCCTACAATGGGGATTGTTGGGGTTTCTTTTCATTTCAGCACCATTTTGGGGAATGTAGTATTCAAGTATCTCTATAGAATCCATTTTGGTTGTGCTAACAGATTAAGATACTTAAATAGTAGTTCTTGTGCACTATAAAACTTGGTTGCAGTTGTAGGTGCTCTGAATCAAACTAGGATGTTGTGTTGGGCATAATAGACCAGTTAGGTGGAGATTTGGCTATCTTCACAACCTGAGAAAAAAGCACTTTTAAATGAACATATACATATGTGTATATATATATGTGTATGTCTTCATGACGAAATGTTTACTTTGTACATAATAATAAAGGCCAGTAAAAAAGAAGCATGTGTCTAATTAAGGCAAGATTAAAATTGTCTTCATTCCTTAACAATTATTTTGAATATTGCTCTGAGTGTAGTTTCCAGATGACGTACAAGAGCTGGGGTCAGTTTTAATGTATGGGCAGCCTTCTCCTTGAGGCAGGGAAGCTCTAAAACAGTGGTTCTCAACCTGGGGTTCCCAGCTGTTTTTGGCCTACAACTCCCAGAAATCCCAGTCAGTTTACCAGCTGTTAGGATTTCTGGGAGTTGTAGACCAAAAACATCTGGGGACCCCAGGTTGAGAACCAGTGCTCTAAAACTACATGAACCATTTTGCATGGCTTGAGGACCATGGAAGAGGACCAAGAAACATTCTATTGGGATGGAAAACCTGTTGTTCACTGTATAATAATTATTATTTATCTATTTGACCAGTCATATGACCATTTCAAAATAGAACATGAGTAAAAAACAAGGCAATAAGGCGAGAAGTTCGCTGTATAAAAAATAAAGGTTTCTCCTTGACATTAAGTCTAGTCGAGTTCGACTCTGGGGAGGGGGGTGATGGAGCTCACCTCAATTTCTAAGCCGAAGAGCCAGCGTTGTCCATAGATGCCTCCTATGCAATCTTGGCCGGCAAGATTGCATGGAGTGCTGTTACCTTCCTGCCAACGCAGTACTCATTGATCTACTCAAATTTGCATGTTTTCAAACTACTAGGTTGGCAGAAGCTGGGGCTAACAGTGGGAGCTCACCCATATTTATTTCATATATTTATATCCCGCTCTTCTCCCCACAAGGGGGACTCAGCGCGGCCTCACGTGAGCATCAGAGGACGCTAACAGCATAAATACCATAAAAATTACAATTCACAATAAAATCATTTTAAAACATTGTACATCATCATCACTGAAATTTAACAATAAATTAATAGATTAACGTGTCAGTAAAACCAAGCCGAACCGGGAGAATCCATATTGCAAAATCCAAATTTCCTTTTCTTATTGCTGCTGGCCTCTAATCGAACGCCTGGCCGTAGATTTGAACCGCTGACCTTATGGTCAGCAAATTCTACAGCTTAGTGCTTTAACCACCTAGTTCAATGTAAGCAGTTAGCAAAACTAGGCCTGCATCACCTGCAGCCCTCCAGATGTTTTATACTTCAGCTTCCAGAATTCCTGACCATTAGGCAAGCTGGCCAAGGCTTCTGGGAGTTGGAGTCCCAGACACTCGGAGGATCACAGGGTTGTGCAGTTCTGGCAAAAAACAACACTCCTGTGCTGCTGTCTTCCTGCAGAAGTTTCCCACTATAAAGACCATATCTGCAATGTTGATGTGGGGTTTTGTGCTTAAAATCTGTGAAACAATCTTAAACCAGATGTAGTATATTATAAGACTGCAATAATGAGTGTTTTGTATTGTCAAAGGCTTTCACTGCCGGAATCACTGGGGTGTTGTGTGGTTTCCCGGCTGTATGATCGTGCTCTATTATTATTTTCTCATGACATTTCACCTGTGTTTGTAGCTGGCATTTTCAGGGGATTGTGATGCAGGTGAAATGTCAGGAAAAATTGTTGCTAGAACACAGCCGTACAGCCCGGAAACCTCACAACACTCTAATGAGAGCTTTACCTCCGTTCCAAATTTAGATTGAATAAAACATGCATGGATATATCCTATTCAGTTGCAAGTTGGTTCCCTCTTTGCATGGGAGTTCCAACTCCTAATTTGCTTTTCACTTATAGTTTAATTTGTCCAAGCCTGCAAATGAGAAACCAAATAACCAGCTTCAATAAATGGGTATTTATAGCTGAGGTTTGACCATTTATATTCCTTTAATTTATATAGATCTGCTAATCCCCAGTTTTCAACTGTATAAAGTTCTATAATTATCTGTAGAATTTGATGGTTTGAATAGCAGTATTCAATGTGTGTCGTATTAAAGCTTTGGAGAAGCTTTGCTGTATTAATGTCAAAGAACAAGGTGCATTAGGAAGTGGTTTTCCTCGTACAGCTCCTCAAAGACCTTTCTTCATTAACTGGCTTGAGAAGAAAGTGTGTACACGTATAAAGCATTGATTATGCAGAATGGGCAAGGATATAAATTGTTGGTCTCTTTCAAATGAGAAGCCAGCAACCGCTGGAAAGGTTCAGATCCCATTTGTCTTTATGATGTAAGAATAAATCCTGTTTTATTCAATTACTAGCTTGGGAACCTGGTGGTGCCTGGGTTATTTGAGAAAGGCATTGTGTTCCAAGGTTGGCCTTTATCAGTTATTTATGTGGCTCGCAGTGGTCACAGAAAGTGAGTGAAGGTACTGCAAGTCCCATCATTTGTGGCCCATCCTCCTCCAAACTGAACTAGGATGTAGAGTGGGTCATGGGGACTCTTTGTGCCAAGTTTGATCTTGAATCAGTCATTGCATGAAGGTCACAGCGGTCTCAGGAAGTGAGTGGAGTTACTTCAAGTCCCATCATCCATGGTCCGTCCTCCCCCAAACCGCACCAGAATGTTGAGTTGGCCATGGGGCCTGTCTGTGCTAAGTTTGGACTTTATTGGTAATTGGATGAGTGTTGCTGTGGTCACAGAAAGTGAGTGAAGGTACTGCAAATCCCATCATCAGTGGCCCATCCTCCTCCAAACTGCACCAGGATGTAGAGTGGGTCATGGGGGCTCTGTGTGCAAAGTTTGGTCTTGATCAGTCATTGGATGAGGTTCGCAGCGGTCTTGAGAAGTGAGTGAAGGTTCTTCAAGTCCCATCATCTGTGGTCCGTCCTCCCCCAAATTGTACCAGCATGTTGAGTTGGCCATGGGGGCTCTCTGTGCCAAGTTTGGTCTTTATTGGTAATTGGATGAGTGTTGCTGTGGTTGCAGGAAGTGAGTGTAATTACTGCAAGTCCCATCATCTGTGGTCCGCCCTCCTACAAACTGCAGTAGGATGTAGAATGCCACACACACCTCCCGCCGCACACATACATACAGACATACAAACACTGACTTTAATTATATACTAGCTTGAGAACCCAGCGGTGCCTGGGTTATTTGGGAAAGCCATTGTTTTTCTGTGTTCCAAGTTTAGTCTAGATCCAATGTCAGCTGTGTTTAGTGGGTGTGAGTGAACTACACCTCCAATATGGAAGTCCCATCATCCATGGTCTATCCTCCTCCATACCGTACCAGGATATAGAGTGGGTCATGGGGGGTTTCAAGCTTGGTCCTGATCTGTCATTGGTTTGGGTCGCAGTGGTCTCAGGAAATTAATGAATGTACTGGAAGTTCCATTGTCCATGATACATCTTCCTCCAAACTGCACCAGGATGTAAAGTTGGTCACGGGGGCACTCTGTGCCAAGTTTGTTCTTGATCTGGCATTGGTGTGGGTCTCAGTGGTCTCCAGAAGTAAATGAAATCACTGCAAGTTCCATCATCCATGGTCTGCCCCCTCCCAAACTGCACCAGGATGTAGAGTGGGTCATGGGGGTTCTGTGTGCCAAGTTTGGTTCTGATCCGTCATTGTTGGGGGCCGCAGTGGTCTAAGGGTGCCCAAGCATTTGAAAGTAATACAAATCCCATCATCCATGGTCCATCCTCCCCCAAACCACATAAGGACATAAAGGGGGTCATGGGGGTTAGGTGTACCAAGTTTAGTCCAGGCCCGTCACCCCTGCTGGTCACAGTGGCCTGTGAAATTGGCAGCCAATCAGAAAGCTGCCACATATACCACCCTCCCTCCGCATACAAACATTCACTTTTATTATATAGATATAGATGTGCTTTATTAGCCAAATGCTTATGGCCAGATTTGTTCATAGTGGACAAAGCAGACATCATGGGGTAGGTATGCACCTCTCAACAGCTTAGGGTACTGTAGTGGAGAACCAAACAACTCATAATGTGAGGGCAGGAGAGTAACAGCGGCCTCCATTGGTTGAAAAGGTGAGGATATTGCAATAGCAATCCATTTTAAAGATGCAAAAAGTCATTGTGTTTTCCTTCATCCCCTGAAAGATAACTTCTGGGTGTCTCAAGACTACATTTCCCATCACCTTAGCTAGCATGGCCAGTAAAATAGTGTATTCCAAAGTCTTGAGGACATTACCTTGGAGAAGAATGAGCTGAAGCCAGGATTGCATTTCCTTTTGTGTCTATAAATATTTGCAGCTTGCTCTGAGATAAGAATGTGGTTCTGGAGGCATCTGTCGTCGTTTCAAAGGCTTTTTCCTCAATTGGCAGGTAATCTACTCCTATGATTAACTTGCGGATCTTCAAGCTCTACTTGAAATGCAAAGCAGGATACAGAAGTAAAAAGTCCAGAATACACAAGCAATAAAATATGGTGGAATTCTGCATATCCATCTCAAATTTTGTTCTTCCAGGGAATTTCTCTACACACTATTATTTACAGTATTTATATTGGGTTGTTGTAAGTTTTTTCGGGCTATATGGCCATGTTCTAGAGGCATTCTCTCCAGACGTTTTGCCTGCATCTATGCCAAGCATCCTCAGAGGTAGTGAGTATTTTATTTATTTACAGTATTTATATTCCGCCCTTCTCACCCTGCAGGGGACTCAGGGCGGATTACAATGTACATATACATGGCAAACAGTCATTGCCATAGACACACAACATATATAGACAGACACTCAGATGCAATTTAACATTCCAGCTTTTCTTGAGGGTATTCTGGGGGAGCTGTTGCTTCACTGTCCATTTGTGACACTGATGAAGTACTTCCTCATTCTTTGCATGCTTGCTGAAGATTTTTATGGCCTCGTAAATTAGTTAAATTAGTGGATTTAGGCAGTACCTAAATTTCCTACTTGACAGATGCAACTGTCTTTCGGGCTGCAAAGGTCGACAGCAAGCTACACAAATTGGTCGGAAGCTCACTCTGACCTGGAATGGCTTCAAACTCGACCTTTTGGTCAGTAGTGATCTTAATGCAGCTGACTCCCAGGGAGCTGCGCCACAATCCCAGTGCTTCAACCAGAAGCACATTCCAAAAAAGGCAGCAATCCCCCAATAATTAGGTAAAGTAGGAGCCCCCAGTGGCGCAGTGGGTTAAACCCTTGTGCCACCAGGACTGCTGAAAGGTCAGCGGTTCAAATCCAATAAGTAGGGTGAGCTCCCATCTGTCAGCTCCAGCTTCTCATGCGAGGACATGAGAGAAGCCTCCCACAGGATGGTAAAACATCTGGGCATCCTCTGGACAACGTCCTTGCAGACGGCCAATTTTCTCAACCAGAAGCAGCTTGCAGTTTCTCGTCACTCCTGACACACACATAAATTAAGTAGTCCTGCTCATTCTGTTTGTGTATTCAATATATCCAGACATTAACAAAACTAGGTTGGAGACTAAAGGGAGTTTCATTAGTATGAGCTTTACCATCGAAAACTACCAGGAATTTCCCCCCATCCACCTAAACTTATTTAATGACTATCTTTATATGTTTTAAGACTAGATGTCAGAGAGGTATTTATGTTTTCTCTCCGCTAAACATGCTCACGTGTTGCAACTTCCACTAAAAACTATGATGAACGGAGAGCTTTCCATGGCAAAAAAGTAATGTGCCAGGGCCGGCAAGGTTTGCAGAGTTTCTCACTTTTTAATGGTTTGATACTTAAGGTTGTCTCCTTTCATTTCAAGTTCTCCAGTAGTGGCTTCAAAAAAGCAATAAGGACCGGTTACCAGATTGCGATATTATCTGAAACAATTTGTACCAGATATATGCAAAGCCTGATGGTTTGGGATGAAGTTCCGAACCTCCTTATGCAGAAATCAGGTGCTAACTGAGTATTTTAGAAGCACATTCTCCATACGGTATTGAAGTTTTGGTCAGTAATTGCTTCTATTTTGCTGTGTGACTTCTACATGTCTGTATATATAAACAACAACCTGTGAAACAATCATGCTTCATTGCTTTTCTTTTAGGATTGGACAAAGGCCCATGTGAAACTGAGTGTTTTTGAGGGCCCTTTGAGGAGTGGGTATGCCTACTGTAGCTCTTAAATGATATACTACATGACCCAAAAGTAGCGTTGTCCTTAATACAAAGGCTGGAACCCCCTTTGTCATTGGAAACCCTACAATGGGCCTCTGGGCATAGCTACATGATACATATATGTCTCCCAATACAGGTCTCAATCTGAGAATCTAATTTTGTGGCCAGTGAAGCACCCAAAAATCAGATTAATCAACAAACTATGTTCAGAGTACGAATTTAATGTATCATAATGTGTATATTTTATCATACGTTGGATCTGGGTATATTTTTTATGAACCTGACATGCTGAACTATTTAATTACATTGGCTATTTGGTTTACGAAATTGTATATATTGATAGATAGAAAATAAAGTAATTGAAGTGTACTTACTGTGTGTTGATGCTTCCATCCCTTTATTTCATCCCTACCTGAAAACTTCAGAAATAGCACTAGACATGGTTATCTTGGATCCTCTGAGCTCTTGGAAGCCAAAGTCTCACCACAATTAGACCTCGAGGCAGGAGAGTGGCCCACTTCCTTTGATAGGTTTTGAAATGTTGCAGCTTCTGACATTTACTTTAGGTATCTCTTTCTTATCCTGATTTAAAAGGAACTAAAATACTTCCAAGTCATAAGGGCAGTGAACAGTTAAAAGACTAAAATAACTGGAAAAAGTTCTCAAGATTGAAAAGGGGTTGAGAGCCTACCCAGTCTGCTAATGACGGGGTCATTTGGGTCAGAAATCCAACTGATAAGTCCAACCAATGAACTAGTAATACAACATCGCATGTGGATTCTAAGGTTAGTGCTCGTTCATGTCAATGTTACAACGTGCACATCAAATGCATCTGTGTACAACAGACTCAAGGTCACATCTTCATTGCTACAGACAGCTTCAATGTGTCCTGGCCATGGGTCAAAAATATATTTACCAGCTAAAACATACATTTAGCCAGGGGTATAATGTAAATTCTCAATCGGGCTTTGGTCAATGAAAAGCTACAGAAGCTAATTTCTGAATAATTGTTAGAAGAGAATCCAATGAACTATTCAACAAACCGCTCTTCAGCCTTAGAGAGGACAGTCAAATACACCTTGAGCATCCCTTATTGAGAATTCCAAAATGCTCCAAAATACTCCAAAATCTGAAATTGTCCACAGGGTGGGTGACACCTATTGTGCTGGTACGGCTGTACCAGTAGCTCCAACTTTCTTTTCTTTCTACAATCTGTTTGCAGTCATAGGGCAGGCTTCCTGTCAATCATAATTAAGCTTTGGTTCCACCCCCTGTTCAGGGCTCTGGGAGGGAAAGGAGCCATTTTTTGGTCAGTCTCACACAAGGAAGCTAAACTATAGGATGTAGACCGGCTCGTCCTGTAGAAAAGCATCCTTTCTCAAGAACAACCGGGGAAACAGAAATTCAAGGAGAAAGGTCCCAAGGCTCTGGCTGAGAGCTCACAGCCTCTCAGCCTCACAGCATCAGAGGGAAAACAGCCCTGAAGTTTCAAATAATTATCGGAGAAAGGACAGCATTACAGATCCATGGAATTCCAGCTTTAATATCTACAAGCCTCGGCTGGTAGGTCTACTCGATGCCCAGACGCATTTGGAATCAGTAGTAGTACCCACACCAACGAGACATACATAATAGATAGCCTGGGAGAGGTTAAACAGGGTTTTTTTTTTTCTTATAGAGAAAGTACAGTTAATCAAAGTCAGGTACCAGTTCCTTGAGGACTAGACTAAGAAAGCCTTGAAGTGTTGTTCAAACCATTGAAGATTTGTTGTTTGTTCCATAATAAAGACTTTGTTATATCTTGAAAGACTCTAAAGACCATCACTTCAGAAAAATCCCTGAGAACCTTTCTTTGAGGCACCCCGGCTTCCCGCTGGGTTTAAAGTATACATCCTATAGTAAAGACAATTGTTACAGGCCCAGCGCGTGACAGAACATTGAGAAAGGATGCTGGTTGCTTTGGCAGCCCGGGTGTAAAGAAAAGGACTTTAAAAAGCTAAAGAACAGTTGGGCACCGATACGATGCCAATACAATTACAATAGTAAAACCACAATTAAACATAAATCACAATTAAAACAATACATCAACAAGCATTAAAACAATAATACTGTCTCGTCAGTCGAATCGCCGTTCCAGTCTATCCCTCTAAAATGCTACACATATCTACTGTCCGAAGGCCTGGTCCCAGAACCATGATTTTAATTTTTTTCCCTAAAAGTCAGGAGGGAAAGAGCAGATCTTACCTCATTTGGGAGTCTTCCATAGGCGGGGAGCCACAGCCAAGAAAGCCCTGTCTCTCGTCCCCGCCAGGCGCATTTGTGCTGTTGATGGGAGCGAGAACAGGGCCTCCCCGGATGATCTTAGATTACGAGGTGGGATGTAGGGGTGGATGCATTCGAACAAGTAAGTTGGGCCAGAACTGTATAGAGCTTTATAGGTCAAAACCAGCACTTTGAATTGGGCTTGGAGATGGACTGGCAACCAGTGGAGCTGGCATAGTGGGGGGTGGCATGTTCCCTGTATGTCGCCCCAGTTAGTAATCTGGCTGCCACCCGTTGAACTAGCTGAAGTTTCCGAACCGTCTTCAAAGGCAGCCCCATGTAGAGCGCGTTGCAGTAATCTATTTGGAATGTAACCAGAGTGTGGCTAGACCAGACTTCGCAAGGTACGGGTGCAGCTGGTGCACGGGTTTTAACTGTGCAAAAGCTCCCCTGGCCACCAACGAAACCTGGGGTTCCAGGCTCAGCGATGAGTCCAGGATCACTCCCAAGCTGTGAACCTATGTCTTCACGGGGAGTGTAACCCCATCCAAAACAGGTTGTAACCCTATGCCCTGTTCAGCCTTTCGACTGACCAGGAGAACCTCTGTCGTCTGGATTCAATTTCAATTTGTTAGCCCTCATCCAGTCCGACACAGCAGCCAAGCACCAGTTCAAGGTCTGAACAGCCTCCTTAGTAACAGGTGGGAAGGAGTGACTGATTTGGACGTTATCTGCGTACAGATAACACCTTACTCCGAAACTCCAGATGATCTCCCCCAGCGGCCTCATGTAGATGTTAAATAACATCGGGGACAGTACTGAACCCTGAGGGATTCCACAAGACAATGGTTGTGGAGTCAAACAGGTGTCACCCAGTTACACCTTTGATTTGTGTGAAGCCCAAAGAAATCAGATCGGATTGGATATTACACACAGAGACACAGACACACACACACATGGCTGGAGTTACACTTAAGAAATATGCCTGTTCTGGCTTACATACAAATTCAACTTAAGAACAAATCTACAGAACCTACCTTGTTCGTAACTTAAGGGCTGCCTGTATCCAAAATCTGAAAAGACCCAAAGTCCAAAACAAACTTTTCAGATCTCCCCCCTGGTTGGTTCACAGACACAAAATTGCAAGTTTGTACAGAATGTGCAGACTGCCTTCCAGCACTGAAGTAGTAACGGAATGAAATCTCACTTCAACAATCATCATTGATTATTCTCATCTAACAGCATTTCCATTCACAAATGCGTTGAGGACATGCATTAAGAGTCCAGGAACAGTTTACTCCTTTGTTCTGAAAGTCCTTTTTGAATAAGGTGTTCTCTATATTTCAAAAAAATCTTGATATACCAGTGCTGCATAACAATGAATGGACTTCCACAATGTTTATGTAGAAAAATAATTTTTTTGTCTTCAACAAGGAAGCCTAAATATAGGGGAACAGGCTAAATTAAAATTTTAAGGCCCTGCTATGATAGGGCCGTGGTGGTGCAACGGGTTAAACTATTGAAGTGTCGAATCTGCTGACCTAAAGGTTGGCAGTTCAAAACCACGAGTCGGGGTGAGCTCCCATTGTTAGCCCTAGCTCCTGCCAACCCAGCAGTTTGAAAACATTCGTATTTGAATAAATCAATAGGTACTGCTTCAACGGGAAGGTAATAAAGGCGCCCATGCAGCCATGTTGGCAATATGACCAGGAGGTACCTACTGAGAACATGCTCCTTGGCTTGGAAAGGAGAAAAAGAGCACCTCCCCATGGCCGGAGTTGAGCACTGCCTTCAGAAGCCGGAGATAAAAGGCATAGCCTTTATCTTTGTTCTGTGTATTTGTGTATCATTGTTATTTCACTGCATCTGTGTAATCCACTCTGAGTCCCCTTAGGGAGATAGTATAAATAAAGTATTATTATTAATTCACATTTTTTTATTAGATTTTATAGGCTGGCTTTTGATCCAATGGCAACAATGGTGGACAAGATCCTGTTTGAGACACTGGGGGTGCAAGGATATAAAATTTTTAGTCTTTTCTCTCTTTTTATGCTGTCACTTTTACAGGCAACTCATGTGTAAATAATAATAATAATAATAATAATAATAATAATAATAATGTTAAAAAACAAAGTATGGATTGTCGATGTTGCAATCCCAAGTGACAGCAGGATTGAAGAGAAACAACTGGAAAAGCTGACACGATATGAGGTTTTAAAGATCAAACTACAAAGACTCTGGGACAAATCAGTAAAGGTGGTTCTAGTGGTGATCAGCACACTGGGTGCAGTGCCTAAAGACCTTGGCCTGCACTTAAACACAATTGGTGCTGACAAAATTACCATCTGCCAGCTGCAGAAGGCCATCTTCCTGGGATTATTCACAGATACATCACACAGTCCTAGACACTCCTAGACACTTGGGAAGTGTCTGACGTGTGATCCAATACAACAGCCAGTGATCTTGTCTGCTGTGGACTCATCTTGTGTTTCAAATAATAATAATAATAATAATAATAATAATAATAATAATAATAATAATAATATTTACTAGCTAGCCCTCCACTTTGCTTGAGGCGGGGCACAACATAGTCAAATACAGCTATAAAATCCCACATTAAAACATTGTTAAAATCCAATCATCAAAGCATAGATTAAAACATGAGCATATTAAAATACCTGAGACAAAAGTTGAAACACAATCAGCCTAGATTGTGATTTAAAAGTCATACTTAAAACTGACTGGGTAAACTAGGTAGGAATTCACTACACGCAGAAGCTGTATTGATTTTTTTTTTTTTGCCAGCAAGATCTATTCTTCTGGGTGTTTGGGAATGTATAATGTTTTCCTCTAATTTATCTGGAGCAGATGCTAAGCTAAACATCCAATAATTCCCCAGCTCTCCCTGTGATCCCCTTTTGAAAAATCATCTTATACACTGAACATTTTTAGACCTCGGTGTACCAGCTGTTTTGAAAAACACAGCAATTTTTCTGAAAGTTCCTTCTCAGGTGGATACCCTCAGGAACCAGTAATTTGCTAATATTTTAAGTTATTAATAAGGCCTTCAAGTCATCTCTGGCTACCATTATTTGCCTTATTTCTTCAGACTCCTTTCCTGGAAAAAAACATTTTTGCAGAAAAGTTATATGTAAAGAATTCATCCAGCTTTGCTGCAATCTGTTTCTCCTCCCTTTGGCTCATAGTCCTAAATGCTTGCCCGATGTATTCTCTGCTGATATTTGTTTCACTGTTTACTAACATGTAACTTAACTTTGCATTCCTTATTTTGTTTGCAATTTTTAAACAGTTGCAACATAGGAGTGTATATATTGGTTTTTAGTTGATGTATGTGGAAGGACCCGGTGGAGCAGTGGGTTAAAGTGCTGAGCTGCTGAGCTTGTTGACCGAAAGATCGCAGGTCTGAATTCAGGGAGCGGCATGAGCTTCCGCTGTCAGCCCCAGCTTCTGCCAACCTAGCAGTTCGAAAACATGCAAATGTGAGTAGATCAATAGGTACCGCTTTGGCGGGAAGGTAATGGCGCTCCATGCAGTCATGCTGGCCACATGATCTTGGAGGTGTCTACGGACAACGCCGGCTCTTCGGCTTAGAAATGGAGATGAGCACCAACCCCCAGAGTTGGACACAACTGGACTTAATGTCAGGGGGAAACCTTTACCTTTACCTATGTGGAAGGACAAGATGAATAGAAGGCAATAGACTATTAACATACGACCTTTGCGGCCTCCTCCTCCTCCTCCTCCTCCTCCTCCTCCTCCTCCTCCTCCTCCTCCTCCTCCTCTTTATAAAGGACTTGGGATGCCACAGGTCGTAGAATTAATCCAGTTTAACATCACTTTAACTTCTATGTATCAATGCAATGGGCTCCTAGGAACTGTAGTGTTACAAGATATTTATCCTTCTCCGACAAGGACTGCTGGTGCCCCACCAAGTTAAAGGGTGGCGCAGTGGGTTAAACCCCTGTGCCGGCAGGACTGAAGACCCCGGTTCGAATCCGGGGAGAGGCGGATGAGCTCCCTCTACCATCTCCAGCTCCTCATGCGGGGACATGAGAGAAGCCTCCCACAAGGATGATAAAACATCAAATCCTCCGGGCGTCCCCTGGGCAACGTCCTTGCAGACGGCCAATTCTCTCACACCAGAAGTGATTTGCAATTTCTCAAGTCTCTCCTGACACAAAAAAAACAAAAAAACAAAAAACCAAGTTAAAGCTGCAATGACTCCTTAGCACTAAGCCATGGCAGTTACAACAGTATCTTGGAGAAAAGAATAGAAATGAATGTTATCCAAATGTGGCCATGATACCAAATTGGAAGACATAGCTAATCTCTCAGGCCCCTTCTACACTGCCAGATAATCCACATTATCTGCTTTGAACTTGATTATATGAGTCTACACCAGAGGTGTCCAAACTTTTTAAGTCAAGGGCCAGTTCACGGTCCTGCAGCCTGTTGAGGGGCCAGACTACAGTTTTAAAAAAACATGAATGCATTCTTATGCACACCTCATATTTCTTGCCTGGGCTCAGGTCTGACGTACCATCTAGCCCAGGATGACTACACTAACAACTGGTTCAAACTTAACTCTAAAAAAGCCTCCTCTGTTGGTCTCTCTTCCTCCATCTTATCTCATCTTAGTTATGACATGGCACTTAAATCTATCAAAGACTGTGGGACATTGCCGTCTGTGAGCTGCATTCCCACTCGGATGTTTCTTGTTCCCCAAGTGCCCTGAGCATACATTATGCTGGGACTTTTCCATGAAGCAAATAATCTTAAGAACTTGACTGTGGCCAATTATCGCTGCCTATTCTCAAAGGCAAGATGGATGGATGGCACCCTTGAAGTGATTGGATTGACCTTGAAGGAGCTGGGGGTGGTGACGACCGACAGGGAGCTCTGGCCATCACCACCCCCAGCTCCTTGAAGAGGTCATGAAGAGTCAGAAACGACTGAACGAATGAACAAGAATAATTCTCCAAGGCAAGCATATGTTCCCATCCAAAGTGCTTCAAGGCATATTTGTGGAAGTCCCATACAATGCAAGACTTCACTCTTGTAAAAACCAGGATCTTGAATGTATGTGTCACATCTTATTGTTCTGTAGTTTCTACAAACAAGCTTGGATACATATTATTAACCCACTACTGAGAAACCTTCCCAGTTTTTTTTGCAGGAGTGACTTGAAAAACTGCAAGTCACTTCTGGTGTGAGAATTGGCCATCTGCAAGGACATTGCCCAGGGGACGCCCAGATGTTTTATCATCCTGTGGGAGGCTTCTCTCTTGTCTGCACATAGGAAGCTTGAGCTGACAGACAGGAGCTCGCCCCGCTCCCCAGATTTGAACTGCTCACCTTTCGGTCAGCAGTCCTGCTAGCACAAGGGTTTAAACCATTGCGCCACTGGGGGCTCCACCATAGATCAGCCCAATTCCAAATAAAGTTTTTACTAGGTGACAATTTCCCCCAAGTGATCTTGGCTATTGTCAAGTTTTTCTCTGAGGCAGCCAGAATAAAACAACTTTCTGTATTTGACACAGGTTGAAATTTGCCTTGTATATACTCCCTTCCTTCCTTCCTTCCTTCCTTCCTTCCTTCCTTCCTTCCTTCCAGCCTTCCTTCCTTCCTTCTTTCCTTCCTTCCTTCCTTCATTTTTTTGTCTTCTGAGGCCCCTTCTACACTGCCACATAAAATCCATATTAATGTAGGTTAAATGTATTTTATGTTGTGTATTGTTTGGCACTGAATGGTGCCTGGTGGTACCCATCCTGAGTCCCTCTTCAGAGGCAGGAAGGACGGGATAGAAATGCTTTTAATAAATAAATAAATAAAAATAAATAAATAAATAAATAAATAAATAAACAAGGAAGGAAGGAAGGAAGGAAGGAAGGAAAGAAAAAGGAAGAAAGGAAGGAAGGAAGGAAGGAAGAAGGAAAGGAAGGAAGGAAGGGGAAGGAGGAGGAAGAAGGGAGAAGGAAAAGGAAGGAAGGAAGAAAGAAAAGGAAGGAAGGAAAGGAGAAGAAGAAAGGAAGAAGGAAGGAGAAGGAGAAAGGAAGAGAGGAGGAAGGAAAGAAAGGGAAGAATGAAAGAGAAGGAAGGAAGGAAGGAAGAGGAAGGGGAAGGAAGGAAGGAAGGAAGAAGGAAGGAAGGAGAGAGGAGAAGGAAGGAGAAGGAAGGAAGGGGAAGGGAGGGGAAGGGGAAGGGAAGGAAGGAAGGAAGGAGGAAGGAAGAAGGAAGGAAAGGAAGGAAGGAAGGAAGGAAGGAAGGGAAGGAGGAAAGGAAGGAAAGAAAAGGAAGGAAGAAATGAAAGGAAGGAAGGAAGGAAGGGAAGGAGGAAAGGAAGGAAAGAAAGGAAGGAAAGAAAGAAAGAAAGAAAAGAAAGGAAGGAAAGGAAGGAAGAAATGAAAGAAAAGAAAGGAAGGAATGAAAGGAAGGAAGGGAAGGAAGAAATGAAGGAAAGAAGAGAAAGGAAGGAAGGAAAGAAAGAAAAGAAAAGAAGGAAGGAAAGGAAGGAAGAAATGAAAGAAAAGGAAGGAAGAAATGAAAGGAAGGAAGGGAAGGAGGAAAGGAAGGGAGGGAGGGAAGAAAGAAAGACAGGAAAGAGAGAAAGGAAAGAAAGAAGGAAAGGAAGGAAAGAAAGGAAGGATGGAAGGAAGGAAGGAAAGAAAGAAAGAAAAGAAAGGAAGGTAAGAAGGAAGGAAGGAAAGGGAATGAAGGAAGGAAAGGAAGGAAGGAAGGAAAGAAAGAAGGAAGGAAGGAAGGAAGGAAGGAAGGAAGGAAGGAAGGAAGGAGAAGGAGAAGGAGAAGGAAGGAAAAGGGAGGGAGGGAAAAACTTTGGGAAAACGTGCTCAGGACCTGCCTTCATTGTAGACTGGAGATGAGGGTAGTGACACCCAGCCGTAGCTCCCCAGAATGCGCTTCCACGGTGAGAGCCCCCACCCTCCAGCCACCTCCTCCTCCTCCTCCTCCTCGTTGCGCCTCATTCAAGGCGGAGCGGCTGCTGGAGGGAGCAGGAGGGAAGTTGTCTTCCGACTTTGGAGGAGCGGCTTCGGCTCTGGGAAAGGGATTGCCCTTCCTCCTCCTCCATCCTCTCCATCCTTGTCCTTGGTCTCCTTCCCCGATGGAGCCAGCCTTGGTTTTCCTGGCTCTGAGCGGATGCCTCTTGGCCAGGGCGCAGGTAAGCATCTCCCTTTCCTTCTCCTCTATGCTTGCCTGTTGGGTCTGCTACCGCTCCAGGGTCTGGGGATCCTTTCTGTGTGCCTTGCGTTTCAATCCAACTCCCTTGATGCAAACAGCGACGCTTCTTGCGGCTAGCAACTTGGAGTGAAGCCGAATCAAGCCGGCAGACGCCACGTTAAAGACCTGGGTCACTCTCTCTCAGCCGCAGAAGAAGGCAAAAGCAAATCCGAACAAACCTGGGCCAGGAAAGGATGGAGAAAGCCTATTTACACTATGGCTGGAACTACACTGCCCCGAACCTGATCCCAGATTATCTGATTATTCCAGATTATCTGGCAGTGTGGACTCATAGAATCCAGTTCAAATCTGTTGGAGCTCAGCCTGTGATTGTGTTCCAGGATCAGGGCGCTTTGGATGTGGGGAGTGATGTCAATGAGTTTCAAGATGGCAATGGTTTGGTCAATGATTCTGATGCAGAAAATGACCAGGAAATCCCCGTTCAAATGTAGTTTCCCATGAGAATGTCCCTGAGGGGTGTGGGGATGATGGTGTGCTCTCTGAATTGTTACCAGAGTTCCCATGATAGGGAACTTGAAAACAGCTCGGCACCTGGCCCAGCTGGAGATGTTAATAAGCAAATAGATAATGACCAAATAGATAGGCAGGAGGAGATTAGTCAAAATAGGAAAGCCGAACAGTGGCTTCGCCGGTCTGCCAGGCTCTGAGAGAAAAAGATAAGAAATTCCAATTTCTGAATGCTAGAGACTAGCTAACAAGGAGATAAAAGTCCCAAGTACAGGATATCTAGTCAGATGAAGCATTGTTTGGAATCAAGTCAAGATCTCGTTCTTGTTCATGGAAGTCTTGCTTGGGAAATTAATGTTTTAAGTGCCTTTGTTTCATGGTTTTCATTCTCAGATTTTGTGCTCTATATTCATGCCTTGGGTTCATTTTTCCTGAATCATAGAATCATAGAGTTGGAGGAGACCTCATGGGCCATCCAGTCCAACCCCCTGCCAAGAAGCAGGAACATTGCATTCAAAGCACCCCTGACAGATAGCCATCCAGCCTCAGTTTAAAAGCTTCCAAAGAAGGAGCCTCCAACACACTCCGGGGCAGAGAGTTCCACTGCTGAACAGCTCTCACAGTAGAATCATAGAGTTGGAAGAGACCTCATGGGCCATCCAGTCCAACCCCCTGCCAAGAAGCAGGAATATTGAATTCAAAGCACCCCTGACAGATGGCCATCCGGCCTCTGTTTAAAAGCCTCCAAAGAAGGAGCCTCCACCACACTCCACCACACTCCAGGGCAGAGAGTTCCACTGATTCTTGGCATTTTATTTGGAAAGTTTTGCCTTGGTTTTTATGGACTATTACTCCGGATTACTTTGTTCCTGCTTATCTTCCTACCTAATTGGATTAACCTATTTCTTTAAAGTGTTTTTACCTTATTATTTTTCAATTATCTTCAATGAAAGGATTGTTTTCCATCCGACGGTGTGGTGTTTAAAGTTAGAGAGCTTTTCCGGTCCTGGAGTGCAACAAAATCAGATAATCCTGAGATATAGGGTCAGAAGGTTTTCAGAGCTGGAATCACTGGGGTGTTGTGTGAGTTCTGGGCTGCGTGGCCCTGTTCTAGCAGTATTTTCTCCTGACATTTCACCTGCATCTGTGGTTCGCATCTTCAGAGGATCACCAGCCTCAGATGCAGATGAAAAGTCAGGAGAAAATGCTGCTAGAACACGGCTGTATAGCCTGGAAACCACACAACACCCCAGTGATTCTGGCCCTGAAAGCCTTCGACAATACATAGAACTCTTCCTGTCTTCCCAAGAAGAGGGCTTGGGGCAAAGCCGGCTCAAGTGAATTCTTTTAAGTATGCATCGGTTTCATATGGACCACATTTCATTGTGTGACAGAATTCTTCATTCCCTTTTGGAGTGTAGGATGCCATATTTCACACTCAACACCTGTCTCCTAGGGCCTTTCCACACAGCCCTATAACCCAGAATATCAAGGCAGAATATCCCACAATATCTGATTTGAACTAAATTATTTGAGGCCACACTCTAGCTCAAAGCAGAAAATGTGGGATTTTATTCAGCTGTGTGGAAGAGGCCCCGGAAATGATTTGAACGAAATATATTATTGAAGATTTTTATGGCCAAAATCACTGGGTTGTTGTGAGTTTTCCAGGCTGTTGGCCGTGTGCCTGAAGCATTCTCTCCTGACGTTTCACCTGCATCTATGGCAGGCATCCTCAGAGGTTGTGAGGATAGTTTCTTTCTTTTTTTAATTAATTTTTATTAAGATTTTTTTTTAACACACTCAGGACAGTTTCGAACAGACCTCACAACCTCACAACCTCTGAGGATGCCTGCCCTAGATGCAGGTGAAATGTCAGGAGAGAATGCTTCGGGAATATGGCCATACAGTCCAGAAAACTCACGAAGTTTGGGAACTTAATTTGGAGTGCACTAGTTGGTGTCCACACTAGGCGGTGCTCACGGCTGCATGGAATTCCGAGGATGAGTTTGCTTCAGTAAGGAATGCACGGCTTGCATTCTGGAGGATTTTAAGGGGCAATCCTTCTCCCAGCCCAAACCTGACCCATCTCTCCAGTCTCTCAATAATAATAGATTTATTGCAGTCTCAGGTGCTCTTTGGCAAGGATCCCCAAACTAGTTGGTGTCCACTAGCATCCACCCTAAAGATAATTGACCCCTCTACACTTTAGACTTAGGGTCGTCCTAAGTCCAAAATGACTTGAAGACACACAACAACAATTCTGATTAACTTGGGTTGCTGTGAGTTTTTCGGGCTGTATGGTCATGTTCCAGTAGCATTCTCTCCTGACATTTTGCCTGCATCTAAGGCAGGCACCCTCAGAGATGTATTGCACTCATTGAGTCTGTACCTCGGCTATGTTCTTTTCTCAGCCATATTGTTTTTATGCTGTTTACAATTGTTGTTTGTATTTTATTTTTATCTGATGTTTTTAATCAGTTAAACTGTTTTATTTGTGTGTTTTATTTGTGATTTTGGGCTTGTCCCTTGTAAGCCGCCCCGAGTCCCTTAGGGGAGATGGTTGGTGGGGTATAAAAATAAAATTATTATATTATTATTCAGAGGTCTGTTGGAAATGAGGTAAGTGTGTGTGTGTGTGTGTCTGTCTGTCTGTCTATCTATCTATCTATCTATCTATCTATCTATCTATCTATCTATCTATCTATCTATCTGAGGAATGTCCAGGGTGGGAGAAAAAACCCTCATCTGTTTGAAGCAAGTGTGAATGTTGCAGTTAACCAGCTTGAGTAGAATTGAGTAGCCTTGGAGCTGCAAAGCCTGGCTGTTGTTGCCTGGGGGTATCATTTTTTGGGAGGCATTAACTGGCACTTGATGGTTTGCTGTCTTGAATTCCTCTGTTTCTGAGTGACGTTCTTTATTTACAGTCCTGATTTTAGAGTTTTTTAAAATACTGGTAGCCAGATTTTGTTCATTTTCATAGTTTCTTCCTTTCTGTTGAAATTGTCCACATGCTTGTGAATTTCAATGGCTTCTCTCTGTAGTCTGACATGGTGGTTGTTAGAGGGGTACAGCATTTCTGTGTTCTCAAATAATATGCTGTGTCCAGGTTGGTTCATCAAGTGTTCATCCACTTACTACAATGCAGTCTGAGCCCTGCTGCATTAGGAAGAAATTCCTGACTGTGAGAGCTGTTCAGCAGTGAAACTCTCTGCCCTGGAGTGTGGTAGAGGCTCCTTCTTTGGAAGCTTTTAAACAGAGGCTGGGTGGTCATCTGTTGGGGGTGCTTTGAATGCAATTTTCCTGCTACAGTCTTCAGTAGAGGTTTCACTTTCTGCTAGTAGTATTGTATCATCAGCATATCGGAAATTGTAGATGTTCCTTCCTCCTATTTTTATATCTCCTTCCGCTGATTCTAATCCAGTTTTCTGTGTATAAATTAAACTGATAAAATACAATCTTGTCTGACCCTCCTGCTAATGGGAAAGCATAATAATAATAATAATAATAATAATAATAATAATAATAACAACAACAACAACAACAACAATAATAATATATTGGATTTATATTCCACCCTTCTCCCTGTGGTAACTCAGAGTATTATCAGATACTGGCAAACATTCAATGCCTTGTTATAATGTTAGAGACCCTAAATTGGGTCTTCTTAGGTCCACGTCGCGGAGCACGAAAGGATGGAGACAGTCCCAAAAAAGATAAAAAAACAAGGTTTATTTTAATTTCTTCATGAAGAAGACGGACAGCCTGACAGCATACGCAGATGCTATCCTTCAAGTGACTGCCGCGCTCTTCTCTTGAAAACTGCATGTCTTTATACACCAGTGCAAACAACACAAAGGGGAAGTACCACTGACATCAACTTTAACCTTTTACTGTGAGATCAACAATTTTAACCTTTAACAAAAGAAAAAAATTGTTATGGAAAGTACTCTCTTTCCAGCCCCTCTCCCTTGACCCTTTGATGGAAAGTACCTTCTTTTACATGCAGACTCTGCACTTTACTACAACCTTTGAAGTTAACCACAATACATCCCGTGTAAGAAAGTACCTTCTTGTACCTCTACATGTCACATCTTGTTTCTTAAAAACATTTTCTTCCGTATTGCTCTTTTAAGTCAGAGAAAGCGTATGTTTCTCTTTTACTGTTAATTTCATTCAAAGCCCCTTGCTTAGCATCCTTCAATAATACAATGTCTTCCTAGTCCCATATCCTAGATATTGCACATAAACACAAACTAATGCAAAGACTTCTCCTTTCATTTCCAACTTTGGACGCAGTGCTCATCTCTGGCTCTGGGGGAGGTGCTGTTCTCCATTTCGAAGCCGAGGAGCCTGTGTCCGTAGACACCTCCTGGTTGTGTGGCCAGCATGACTGCTTGGAGCATCTTATGCCTTTCCCACTGAAGCGGTACCTGTTTATCTACTCACATTTGTATGTTTTTGAACTGCTTTGTTGGCAGGAGCTAGGGCTAACAGCAGGAGCTCACCTCGTCCCACGAATTTGGGTCAGCAGTTCAGCAGCACAAGGGTTTAACCCATTGCGCCACCGTGGCCACTGAAACCATAGTTTTTCATATTGTGTCCTGACAGTGGCCTTTTGCCCTGAGCATAGGTGATGTAACAAGACAATTCAAATGCTGTGACATATTCTTGCCTGAATGGGCTCTAGAACTAAGGCAATGGAAGGGATCCCTAATCCAACTCTGATAACACATGAATCTACCGCTAAAGCATCTCTGATGCATGATCACCCAGGAAAGAAAGAAAAAGTGAGGTGTAAATAAACAGGTAATAACAACAACAATAATGACCTCTGTTGAGGAACCTCCAATGAAGGAGAGCTACCACCTGCAAACATAGTCCATTTCACTGCCAAACTGCTCTTATAGTCACAGTGTTCTTCCTAATATTTAGTCATATTCTTTTCTTTTAATTTGAATCTATTCATTTGTGTTTTACTCTATGAAGCAACAGAAAATAAGTGCATTCCTTCTTATAGTTGACAGCTCTTCAGATATTTAAACATCACTACTGTATCACCTCTTTATTTTCTCTTCTCCATGCTAAAGATACCAAGGAGTGTGTATCCAGACTCTTGACCATTTTCACCACCCTCCTCTAACTTTTTGCTACAGATTGAGTATCATTTATCTTAGATTCTAAAATTCTCTAGAATCTGAAATTGTCTACATGAGTCATAGAGATAGGGACTCCTTTGCTTTCTGATTATTTTATATATACAAACTTTCTTTTGTGCACAAAACTATTTAAAATACTGTATAAAATTACCTCCAGGTTATGTGTGTGAAATATATAAGAAATATAAAGGAATTTTGTATTTAGATTTGAGTCCCATCTCTTAGATGTCTCACGATGTACATGTACGGTTTTGGCCCAACTTACCTGTCCGAACGTATCTCCTCCTATGAACCAGCTAGGACGTTAAGATCGTCTGGGGAGGCCCTGCTCTTGATCCCGCCTGTGTCACAAATACGTTGGGCGGGGACGAGTGACAGGGCTTTCTCAGTGGTGGCCCCTCGGCTATGAAACGCCCTTCCCAGAGATATTAGATCGGCCCCTTCTCTGTTAGCATTTCGTAGGAAGGTTAAGACCTGGTTATTCGAGTAGGCATTCGAAAAGGCAGTGTAACAACTATTGGAACATGTAATGACTGGATGGCGAGATTGGATCTTGAGTTTAACTAAGAGACGCCATGAGTTATGTAGCATTGACTTTGTGATGTTTGTATATTGATGCTATGCTTTTTAATTGTTTTAATCTGTTTTATGATGTTCAAGCATAGAATTTTGCTACTGTAAACTGCTTTGAGTCGCCTGAGGGCTGAGAAAAGCGGTATATAAATGGAATAAATAAATAAATAAACAAATGTATGCAAATACAGGTATTACAAAATATTTTTTTTAAAAAACCCCTCAAAAACTAAAGAACCTTCTGATCCCATGTATTTATTTATTTATTTATTTATTTATTTATTTTGGGTACTTCTAGCCCGCCCTTCTCAACCTCCTAAGGGGGACTCAGGGGGGCTTCCAACCGGCATACGTTGATGCCTACAATTCACACAATAAAATACATAATAACAGCAATTATAACAATTAAAACATTACATTAATACAATAAAAATACAATAAGAAGCCAGCCTGGTGGCCATCGTTTTGCCAAGTCCGTAATTAATAAATTCATTCCGCTTATCATAGTCCGTTTCCAAAGCTTTAGTCATCATTATCCATTGTCAGTCTGCCAGATTACCCAAAGGCCTGGTCCCATATCCATGTTTTTAATTTCCTTCTGAAAGAGAGGAGGGATGACGATGATCAAATTTCCCCGGGGAGTGAAATCCACAAGTGGGGGGCTGCCACCAAGAAGGTCCTGTCCCTCATCCCTGCCAATCTCGTTTGTGACAAGGGCGGGGCCGAGAGCAGGGCATTTTGGATAAGGGATATTCAATCTGCACCTTTCCTAGTCTGCGGTAACCAAAACTGCGTACAATAATGAGAATAACATCAGGAAAAGGCTCAAGGAAGCACATACTAGCCTTGCATCTATTTCACCAATATTGACTTTGCCCTCTTCATTCCTTGCCCTCCCCATGTTGAATGGAAAGGTCTTCAGGCAGCTATTTCTGGTGCTTACTGGGGTGTGAATGTGACTCCTGTGTTGGTTTGGAAATCCTAATAAATTGGAGTTCCCCATGACTCAGAAGTGTCACCTCGTACCTTCTTTCCACCCCATAAAATCTGTATTGCAAATATATGAGGAATGGGGAAGAGCACAAGATTGGCTATAGAACAGGGCATTTTTAATATCTTACATCTTTGTCTTCTTCCATTGTTATCTAAAACAAAAAGATTTATATGATGTTCAAAAAGAAAGAGAAAAAAGAGCATTTCTTTTCTAATCTAAAACAGAAGGATGGAAAAGCGGGTGTGTGCAGTGTTTTGAAACAAAGGAGATAGAAGAGTTGAGAAATGGAAAATAGAAAGCCTCTACGCTTTCTGTCTCTGCTGTCTTCTTCATAATCAAACATCTATTCTCTTTGTTATAAAACTTCTTGTCTCTGGTAGATTAACTTTGCAGGATCCCTTGGATATCAGTGAGGATCCTGTTGTTCTTTTCACTATTTTTTCTATACTTGTTATTCCTACATCCCTCTGTGACTAATTTTCCCTTGAACCCAATATTTTCATTTCCATTTCTTCTTTTAAATAGGCAGTAAAGAGCTGCAATTCTTCAAATTTGGAAAGATCTGGTGTTTGAATAAACCTAGTCCGTTTGTTACTATCTGCCACATCTAACACTGTTGTAATCCATAAATCTTGGGTGGGAATTTTTTCTTGTTTCCAATAGTAAACATAAACAATCCTTGCTGCAGTCACCAGGTCTAAAAAGAGTATTCGATTTTATTTGGTAATGTTGAATTTGTAAGCTTCAACAGAAAGACTTCTGGCTCTAGTGGTACGCGCGCTGGGCCTATGACAATGTCTGTTTACAGGACGTGCTTTCTGTATGCCCAACGGGATGCCGGGGTGCCTCAGCTAAAGGGTCCCTTAGGTTTCCCAACACAAAGTTTTGTAGAAGCTCAATACAGGTTCAACAAAGTTCTTTATTAAGGCTTAAATCTTCGAACAAATGAATTAAATGCTTTATAATCTTGAAAAACTAATAGCTTTCTTGATCTGCCAACAAGGGACAGGCAACTGCTAGATAAACTGTTCCAATCTTCTTTAGGGAAACCTTTCGACTCCTCCTTGGACAATCTTTCTTTACCCTGCTGGCGTGAGGCCCCAACTCCCAGCTCCCAGCTGCGTTATGGATAGCCCGAGTGGTCCCTTACCAGGCAATGGTTGCTGTAGATCTGCCAAGCTGGTGTCCTGTAGATTTGCCCCACAAAGACCGTGGAACCATTCCTTTATATTCCGGCAAAAGCTGGCTGTATTCCCACAGCAAAGCTGTGGAACTGTAACTTTACTCCCCAGCAAAGTAGTAGAGGTTTTCCTTTTTCTCCAGCAAAAGCTGTAAGAAGTGAAGCTTTTTGCAGGTGGGACAGAGAAAGCCCATACATCCTGCTGTAAGGTTCCAAACTGTGAGACTGAACTAAAACTGGGGAAAGGGGCGGATCTAAAGCCTCTAACGATGATTGATAGGTTGTTGGCCCTATGACTGCAACCTAGGGAAAGCTACCCAATTGCAAAACGCATGGCCCAAATGGATTCATTCAAACTAACAGTGCAAGAAAAAGAAATTCAAATCTCCTGGCACAGCTGTGCCAGCACATATATATATATTGCGTTAGGACATGTCCACCACATATGGTAAAAGATTCCTTCTTTTTAATGACATTTTTAACAAACTTAAAAAAATGGTTCCATCTTTGCTAATCTTTCTGGGATCATGTAGCATCTCATCCTGTAGAAACTTTCTTGTAGTGAATTTAATCTTTGTTTTCCAGTGTAACAGTGTGTTGCGTGATCATCCATTTCTTCTTCATCCTGTGGGGTGACCTGTTGCTGCTGTCAGGCATCATCCTGGTCCAATAAATCCTTTGCGATTGTCATTTCTATCTGTTTTCTTGGATGTGGTCGACTCTCTTGCGTTCATTATTTTTCCTGCTATTTTGTTTATTAAGTTACAGTTAGGTTGTTCTACATTGTATAATGTGCTTTGTCTTGATGTAAATTGTATGGTTTTCTTTTTGGCATTGAATGTTTGCCATACTAGCTGGAAACTGCCCTGAGTCCTTTCAGGGACATAGGCTGGTCTATAAATATAATTTCTATTTATTTATTTATTTTTTGGGGCATGTTTCATACCTTCTTGCTTAGACATTTCAATGATACATGCGAGGGCATGGAGGACCAGACATCACATTCAGTCTAAGCTTTTCTTGTTTCAATAAATTTTATTAAGTCTTTCAGATAAGTACAATAAAATAAGATAAGTAATGGAAAAGAACTTGATTAATAGTAAGGTATGTGTGTATGTGTGTATGTGTGTATATATGTATGTGTGTGTGTGTATATACACACACACACAATATATATGAGAAAAGGAGAAGGAAAAGAAAAGAAAAAAATGAAAAAATATAAAAAACAATAGAAAAAAGCTTTTCATATACAATAGAACACCATATGTTTGGCCATGGAACGGCTTTGGACTATGATTTCTGGATGGCGTGATTTTAATATTGAATGTAATGCTTTTAAAATGCGTAATATGTATTTGTTTAAATTTAATTTATTTTAAGCTTAATGTGTTGTATGTGTTTTAAGGCATTGAATAATTGCCTGTATGTAAGCTGCCTTGAGTACCCTTTGGAGTAGAGAAAGGTGGGGTATAAATAGGGTAAATAAATAAATCTTTGGGGGATGCCTTTCTAGACTTTGTGCAGATACACTAAATCATACATAGCAGGCATGTATCCGGGGGGGGGGGGGGGGGGCTTGGGGGCTTCAGCCCCCCCCCCCCAAATTCTCATGGTGGTCCGCGAAAAGGCCTTACTGGTACATTATTTAAACTGTTATGTTTATTCATATCATGATCTGATCACCATGTTCAATATATCCCATATGCATGGGGGTATTGGGGTAACGATACAAAAGGTTTGCTAGGGTAGACCCTCTTTCGCTCAGACTCAGGCCCCCCCCCCCCCCCCTCCCCCCGGAAAAAAACTCACCCCCCCCCCCGAAACGAAATCCTGGCTACGGGCCTGATACATAGCAAATCCTATTGAAATGAAGTCCAAGCTAAGCATAGAATCACACTAATTTAACCTGGAAATGCTTAGAGACAATATGTTTTTTTAAAAAAATGCTCCATTGAAACCACATATTTTGATTCTGTAGTTATGTGGGCATGCATATATGTGTGTGTGCCTGGATCGGGCAAATATTTGTCTTTGCACTTAATGATATTTTTCTAGCTCATGTCAAAGTCTCCTTGTAGGAAGTTCAAAGAAGAACTGATTGAGCCGTACTTCTGTGCATATATACATCTGTTTGCTCAAGGGAACACCAATATTTTAAAGGTACTTTATTACTAACTAGAAAATTTGGTACACAGTCAATCCAAGATACCAAGATAACTAGAAAAGCAAGAAGCTTCCCAAGGCATCTCTTTGAAATGCCTATGTATGTGTGCAGATGTTTCAAATAGTTCTCCATCTTTTTGAAAGATACAGTTGTACCTTTAGTTGCATTAGTCATTAATTCCTAATGTTCTACTGAACTTTTTGGGCCTTGTGCAATGGCAGTATACATACATCTATTTTTTTTGGTTTGTTTTAATAAAGCAAGGGTTATGAGGCTCATTGTTTGTGTTTTATGTGAAGCTTTGCTGGGAGCAAAATGCTTTACGAGGGTTGAATGAAAAGTAATACCTCCACCTTTGTTACTTGGGTTTGGATGGGAATATTTTAATAAATCAAACACAGAAATAATATTTAGAATGTGCTCTTTAACTACCACTATTCACTTTTCCACATAAGCACCAGACAATTGGATACATTTCTGCCAACGATGAACAAGTTTTCTGAAGCCGTCACGGAAGAAGTCTGTGCGCTTTCATTTCAGGCGACAGCATCCTGGGTACCCATAGTGCACAGATCTTCCAATAGCTAAGCAAAGCAATAATGTGACCCACACATTCTTGTGAAATGCCGATTATGCTTAAATTTTCTCTCTGAGTGATACGACGATAGTCTTGAATTAATCTGTCAACCTTTTGCTTGTGAAACTCTGTGGTTGCTATCAGAGGATGTCCAACTCTTTGTTTGTCACACAAGTCAGATGTTCCCACCTCAACATCTTTAAACTTACTTGCCCAACAACGCACAGGACTCACATCAACACAATCACCATAAACACCTTCTATTTCCCATTTCCTCTCTTTTTCCTAATACCGCTGATTCCTTTGTTATGACCCATTCATTTCCTAGTATTTGATTTTATACAAAATGTGTCAAATCAAATACTAGGAAATGAGTAGGTCATAACAAAGGAATCAGCGATATTAGGAAAAAGAGAGAAAATGGGAAATAAAAGGGAAATAAAAGAAGCAATAATTGAATGTGCACAAGCAGTAATAGTATTAGGGTGGAAAGATAAATCAAAATGGACAATAAATAAATGGTACCAATATATGGTGGAGCAAATGGATTTTGAAATTATGAATGTGAAATTAAATGATTTAAAAATCCATGAAAATCGAATGAGATAAATGGAAGATAGATGGACAAGGGTAAAGAACTATATTATGAATCATTCCGGAGATCAAGCCATAAGAAACAAGATACGAATGTTATATAGCATACAGGATAGAAATGTATAAAGATAAAGAAATAATGATTGTCTCAAAAAGAAATGAATATGTGAAAGAAAATAATCCTCATGTTGGTGGTGGGAACTGAAAATGTTTTGTGTGTGCACGGTATGTATTTTTTTGTATTGTAAAAAAAATTAAATTAAAAAAACAAAACAAAACCATAAACAGCTTGCATTCTCTGACGAATCTCCTTTGGGGTGACACCTTCTGCTGCCAAGGATTCAATGACTGCACGTTGCTTAAGTTGCATTGACCCATCGTCTGCGCAGGGTTCCATACTTCCCACTTTAACAACACAACCCTTCAATGCTAAGGCTTCCCGCCAAAATGGAACTGTAGAGGAGAGCCTACTGGACAAGCCAGTACCTGCCGCATACCAGTTCTGCCATCTGTTGAGGAGTTACGGAGATGGAGGCATTATTTTTCATTCAACCCTCATAATTCCATGGATTTTCCATGGACATCATACTTGCTATAGTGAGAGAAAGTGCCTGAGGCAAAAGATTCACAAAATATAGATGGTTAAACAAAACTTATGAGGAAGGGCTTATGGAGCTTGGAATGTTTAGACTGGAGAAGGAAAGACTGAGCAGTGATATGATAGCCATTCAAAAGTATTTTAAGAGAAGTTGGGTAGGTGAAAGAGCAAGGCCATTAAAACAGTATTATGGTACCCTGGGCAAAGTAGTGTGATAAGGTCATAAGCAATGGATTCAAAATACAAGAAAAAGAAAGAAAGAATTCCTTACATTGAAATGAACTTTCTTTGAATACAATGGGCTCTGGAATTTTAAAAACAAGGTTTGATTTTGTAAACAGAGCCATCTCTTTGTTGTGTTCTCTTGCCTGGTTGCAGTTGGACTGGATGACCCTGGCAATACCTCCCAGTGCTGTGATTGTATGGTAGGTGATTGTAGCTTGTGGTAGGTAATAATACAAGAGAACAGCTAAATGAAAATCATTATTAGACAATATTATCTCCCCTGCCTTGTCACTGCAGGTATTTAAGAACAGCAATGGCAGTATACATTTCCTACTGATTGAGCCCACATAAGGGTCAGATGAGGCTTGGTTGGCTGGGGAGATCTGCAG
The DNA here is from genome assembly GCF_025583915.1 of Anolis sagrei ordinatus. Taxonomy (NCBI): domain Eukaryota; kingdom Metazoa; phylum Chordata; class Lepidosauria; order Squamata; family Anolidae; genus Anolis; species Anolis sagrei. The sequence goes on along the minus strand of NW_026844366.1, from coordinate 180,872,009 downwards.
CACTAATTGTGCTTTTCAGCAAGACGCTCAACAAGAGCTAAACAGCAGGTCAAGTAGTTTATTTGCACTGTTAAAACATGGCTGCGGGCATGTTAGTCATATTTCTCAAAATATATTTTCAAGCTATTGCTTGCATCAAGAGGTCTTAGCAAAAAGTTTGGTTGGTTTAGTCATGACAAATGTAAGAAGGGCAATAATCAATCAGAACTTGGGAAACTTATTTTAAAAACTTGAAAATTTAATAAAGACTTATTATAAAAAAAAGAACTTGGGAAACTGACTTTTGAAGAGTCTTGACTCTCAGAATACCCCAGCCAGGGAGTTCTAGGTCCCAAAAGCAATGCTTCTGAAGCTCCACAGTCAACCAACTCCTTCGAAATTGAGAAGCCAGAGAAATCCCTTTCCTTGTTACACACTGAGGACTGGAATCACACAGATGTAACCACCTGTTTCCTTGCTCAGGTTCTTGCAACGTAATTGTCACTTGATGTTTAGCACCTGAACATGTGAACTACTTTCACTGAAGAGGGTAGGTGGGATTGAAGGAGGCTGAAGCCTGTGGTAGATTTGCTTTGGTAACAAAATGGAAAGAAGGTACCCCTCCCTGCAGAAAAGGAGCAACACGTCAAGAGCAGGATGAAGAAATTGTGTGTTCTACAATAGATACACTGATCATGAAGGCAGGGCTTGCCAAAAATGGGCTAGAGCATTGAGTGTCAATGGATATTTGGCTGAAATTTGCCCCAGAGAACATGTACAGTAGAATCTTGATAGATAAGAAAAACCTATATAATGTGTAGTCAAGCGGTTACTTCCAGGTTACTTCAGATTATGTTAACAACTCTTCTTTTGTTGTATATTCTGTCAGATTGCCGTCTGGTTTCTCTCTAGACATTAGCCTTTGATACTTTGTTATATCTCCTGAATATGAATTTCTACACTGTCTTTTCTAATAAATTTGATAAATTTTCCCTGGTTTGTTTTCTGTCTTTTACGAGGGGTATTTTTTAAGTAAGGTCCGTTGAAACATAAGTACACAACGAAAGTTTATTTCAAAAAAGTAAATTTATTTTCAGAAAGTACATACTTCACTCTATTTTTCGACATAGTTGCCAAGTTTGTTCAAACACTTCTCATACCTCTGAACCAATTTTAAAATACCCTCTTCATAAAAACTTGCCGCCTGCTCAAGCCACCTGCTCAACTGAAGCCACCAAATCGTCTGTAATCAAAGAAGGGCGACTGGAGCGGTCCTCATCATGGACGTTGTCACGGCCATCTTTGAATTGTCGTATCCACTTACGCACTTTGCTTTCACTCATAACAGTATCACCGTACACTTCACAAATCTGTCGATGAATTTCTGCAGCAGGCAGGTTCCTTGCTGACAAAAACCGTATCACTGAGCGAACCTCACATGCGGAGGGTGAGTTGATAGTCTTAAACATTTTTAAAGCACAGAACAGAACCGTACAGGTTAGCTACAGAGCGGAAACTGAGCACAGTTGTTCCCGAGGCATGCCGGTACACGACACATGCGCTCGTTGCGGTATGCGCTCAAACAATAAGTGTCTACAACAAAACGGACCTTACTTAAAAATTACCCCTCGTATATTACTATCTGTTAATTTTTGCGTAAGTAAGTCCATATTCATTATGTCCCAAACTTTCAATAGCCAGTTTTCAGTTGTTGGTATTTCTTCTGTTTTCCATAGTTGAGCTAGTTTGATCCTGGCTGCCATTATTAAATAAATGAAAGTTCTATTTGTGTTATTGTCCATTTCAAAATCCATTAGTCCTAATAAAAAACATTCTGGTTTGAACTCAAAGCTAACTTGCAAAATTGATTCTTTCATTTTGTGTATCAACCGCCAGAAGGATTAGATTTTCTTGCACTTCCACCATAAATGTATAAAGGTGCCTACTTTCCCCCCGCATTTCCAACATTTTGCACTTATTCTACCTTTATTAATCGTTGCTAGTTTTTCTGGTGTTAAGTACCATCTGTAGAAAAGTGTATACCAATTTTCTTTAAATTCTGTGGAGTATGTTAGTTTTAAATTTTTAGTCCAAATCTCTTCCCATTCTGTTATGCTTATCATTCTACCTGTCTCTGGCCCAGTTTGTCATTACCTCCTCTACCTGTTGTTCTTCTTCTGTTGATCAATTGTTGGTAAATCTTTTTAGTTAGTTTTGTATCTATTTTTAATATTTTATCCCAGAACGTCTCCTTGATTTCAAAACCTACTTTCCTGTCGATCATAAATTTTTTTCCTTTATCTGCCAATATCGAAACCAGGATAGTGTCGGGTCAATCACTTTTAATTCCTCTTGTGACTTCAAGATAGGCTCTTGTCTGTCTGTTTTGAGTAGCTGACTGTAGGCCAACCACTTTTCTCTTGGTAACTCTCTCAAGTGGGTTGCCTCGTTTGGCGAGAACCAAAGTGGTGTTTTCGTGTGAATTCTTTCTTTGTATTTATTCCAGGTTCAAATTAAGGCAGATCTTATAAAATGGTTCTTATTTTTTTTCCTTATCAGATTTCCCCCTCCATAGGTAGCTGTGCCACCCCTGTCTATGCTGCCATATAATCCAGGTCAAGCAGATAATCTGGATTTTTTTTTTGGCAGTGTAGAAAGGACCTGAGCCAGTTGAGTTTCATGGTTATGTTTGCATTAGAATCTAGACTTCCCAAGATCCAGTCAAACAGTCAGACCACTATCTCTCTACCATTCATTACAAAGAGGAGCAGAACGACTTGTACCTATTCAATACAAAGAGCAGACGAAATCACCCAAAGAAACATGCCACTGGCTCCAAATGATCTAAGTAGTAATTTGGTGTGAAGAGGGAGAATTGAATCAAATACTAGATTACAATCAGTTCTGCTTCTTTCCAGCTTTAAATTGGTTGTAGCAGTTGAGAGGAAGGTTTCCACTTCAAATGGTAAATGGTGATAAATACAGTGCCTTGCAGAAGTATTCACCATTTATGACATTTTGTTGTAGACCTGGAATGAATTTAATTGGCACTGTCACTTTTTGATGCACACAAGACACTGCAAATGTCTTTTTTCCTGTGGCACAGAAGCAAGCTAACAAAAACCAACTGGCATTTTCTGTTACATTAAACGTTCACCCCCTGAGTAATTATTACTTGAGGCACGCACCTTTGGCACCAATTGTAGCAGTGAGCCTTGTCAGGGAAGTCTCTATCAGCACTGCAGATCCAGTTTTTTTTACTAATTTATCCCAGCCAAATTGTTCTAATTCTTTCAGGGTGGATGGGAATTCTCTGCCCCCTTCTACACTGCCATATAAAATCCAATTTATCTGATTTGAACTTGATTTTATGTCAGTGTAGAAGGGGCCTGAGTTATCACTGCCCTCCTGATTACTTCTCACATTAAAACCCTTCTTATTTTGGTCACAGTGGGTTAAACCCTTGTGCCAGTAGTGAGGTCGAAGGTGACCCCCCCCGCCAGGATTCTGTAAAAGATAGTTCAAGATCAGGGAATTCGGAGTTTTTCCAAGGACACCAAGCTGGAATGAGCCTATAATCCACTATCTCTCCCCCATGTGGGAACCTAATGCTTTTTTCCACATGGCAACGCCCCTGTGACCCAAACTAACATCTGACCAATTTGGCTATTTATTTATTTATTGGATTCATTTTTCATGAACGAAACTCCTGTTTTATGAATGGACTCCGACTTCTCAGTGCTCTCATTGACTCCAGTACAGGCATGTAGCCAAAGGGGGGGGGGGGGGGCTTGAGGGGCTTCAGCCCCTCCCTCCAAATTCTCAGGGTGGTCTGCGAGAAGGCCTTACTGGTAAATTATTTAAACTGTTATGTTTATTCATATCATGATCTGATCACCATGCTCAATATATCCCATATGCATGGGGGTATTGGGGTAACGATACAAAAGGTTTGCTAGGGCAGACCCTCTTTCACTCAGACTCAGCCCCCCCCGAACCAAACTCAGCCCCCCCCCCGAAACAAAATCCTGGTTACGGGCCTGCTCCAGTATGCTCCCCATGGACTCTTATGGACTTCTCTAGGACTTTTACACACTTTCCCCAACCCTCATGAACTTTTATCAACCTTTGAAGGACTTTAGAGCTCTTAGGAACTCTGTTGCAAAAAAAAAAAAACCCAAAAAACAACAACCCTATGTATCTTTATGATTTCCACCAATCTTTATGAACTTTTAATGGACTTTGGAAGGAGGGAAGGCTGACATGGTCCCCCAGAAACCACTGGTCTAAATGTTTAAATTTTATGTATGTCTTATGTTTAATGGTTTTAATTGATTTCCGGTTCATAGTTGAATGTTGTGATTAATTATTATGATTTCTTTGTGTACTGTATGTTGGCATTGCATTTTTGCCCTTAGTATGTTGTAAACCACTTTGAGTCCCCCCCTGCTGAAATATTATCACTATGCTCTGCTAGCCAGCTCTTGCCTTCTAAATAAATAAGTATTTATTTATTTGCTGTATTTATATACCACCTGAGAAAGGTGGTATATAATAAATGAATGAATGAATGAATGAATAAATAAATAAATATTTAGAAGGCAAGAGCTGGCTAGCAGAGCATAGTGATAATATTTCAGCAGGGCTAAAGTTAACCGCACAATGTAGATTCACTTGAGTACATCAATAGTGTTAATAGAAAGACAATTTCTATGTCCACTGAGACAGCATATGCTAGCTTTGAACAATTTAAGGCAGATATATGCAGTACTGAAAGTGAGGAACCGAAATATCAATTGCTTTTTTCCTGTCTGCCTTTTTTTGCCTTTGCGAAAATATGCAGCAGACCAATGTGCATTTCATATCTACTACTTTGCCTTGCAGATTTCACAATGATTTCATGAACATCCGATTCATTTCAAATATAAGGCATTGGCTTGCTCTTCGTCTGGTGATTATTTAGTATTCAAGGGGCATGTTTGAGATAAGAGACAGCCATTGCATTTGCACATAATCACAGTGGTGAGCTGCTCTATATGTATAAGATGTTCCTTTCTCAATGAGACTGTGAACATGGCTTAGAATGAGGTAGGAGTTCACTTTCACATCATGAGAAGTTTAGTGCCAGAAGTTTAGTGCCAGTCCTTCACTTGGGAACACATGAGTTAAAATATTCCCATATCATCATTGCAAAGGTGGTTTCATTGCCCATGCTTGATCAAGGGGAGGCATGGATCAGGGGTCCCCAAACTAAGGCCCGTGGGCCACTTCCGGCCCGCCAAGGGCACTTATCCGGCCCGCGGAGGATAAGCGTCCCCCCCCACACACTGCCCCTCCCTTGGCTGGCTCACGCTATCTGTCAGGCCCGATGAGCAGCGTGAGTCAGCCAAGGGCAGTTGCTCTGCACGGTCTACTCTTGCGTAAAGCACCTCGCGAGGTGCTTTACACGAGAGTAGGCCACGCGGTGCTGCTCCTCCCTTGGCTGGCTCACGCTATCTGTTAGGCTGCCCCACATTTCACTTGAGTTCAATTCCATTGTTGGTGGGGTTCAGAATGCTCTTTGGTTGTAGGTGAACTATAAATCCCAGCAACTACAACTACCAAATGACAAAATAAAAAAAATGAGTGAAGGACATACATTGGGTTGTTAGGTGTATGCTGTCCAAATTTGGTGTCAATTGGCCCACTGGTTTTTGAGTTCTGTTAATCCCACAAGGTTGTCTGTACATTGTGATTCTATTTACAGATGTCTTGTCTTTATATTCTGGAGTGGTTTCTATTTTGTATTATAGTATAAATCTACATTTTGCCTATTATCTGCCCACCTCTTTTTTACCTACACTCTTTCAAATGTACAGTTAAATTTAGATGGACGCAGAAAAAAATGTGCATTTTGGAAGTGTGATAATTCAAATCAGCGATGTCATTGACTGAATCAGGAATCCACGATTTCTGCATATATAATCCATAGGTGATCCTGAATTAGGTATGAGGTTAGGCATTGTGTTATATCATATTATATTACTAGCTGTGCCCGCCACGCATTGCTGTGGCCAACCTTCCCTCCCTCTTTCTCTCCTCCTTGCTTTCTTTCCTTCCTTCTCTTTTTTTCTTTCATTCTCTCCTTTCTTCCTTCTCTTCCTTTCCCCTTCCTTTCCTTTTCTTTCCCTTCCGCTTTCTCCCTGTTTTTCCTTCTCTACCTATTCTTGGACTGTAACTCCCAGCAGTCCTCCTGATCAATCTAACTACCTACCTACCTATCTATCTATCTTTATCTAATCTATCTATCTATCTTATCTATCTGGAGGATTGCTGGGAGTTGCAGTCCAGGAATAGGAAATTGGAAATATGCAGGGATTGGGATGCTCTCAAAGAAATCCAAGGGGAAGCAAGCTTGCAGCTTGGAAGCAGTGCATTTGGAGCATCCTCCTCTCCTAAAGGGCCTGGTCTATGGGATGCTGGGAGCTGTAGTTCAGAAGAGAGTGTGGATATGCTGTTGTGTGTTTTTTTGCCAGGGGGAGTTGTTTTTGTGCATGTGCTGCAGCGTCTTTTTGCTTTTTTGGCCCTTTAAGTCTCTTCTGTTGTGTTTTTTAGTGTTTTTATGAGTGATGGTCACTTGTTGGCCTGACAGGTGTGTTGTGTCCAAATTTCGTGTCAACTCATCCAGTGGTTTTTGAGATATGTTAATCCCACAAACGAACATTATATTTTTATTTATATAGATACTAGCCATCCCCTGCCACACTGTTGTTGTGACCCAGTCTGTGTATATCTATTTTGTGTGTATATATGTGTATATATGTAATTTAGCACATGTAATTTAATGTATTTTTTTGGCTTTTAAAGCCTTTTCCACTGTGTTTTTAGTGTCTTTATGAGTGATGGTCACTCGTCTTAATAAGTGTATTGTGTCCAAATTTGGTGTCAATTTGCCCAGTGGTTTTTGAGTTATGTTAATCCCACAAACGAACATTACATTTTTATTTATGTAGATTAGCCACTCTTGAGATAAAGTCAGTTCTTGGAATAGCTGGCTGGAGTAGCAAAAAAGATGGTTCTAGGGATGGAACTACTTCCATCAGCAGAACTGAAAACTTGTGCGCCAGTTGCGCCCGTACCTTGGGAAGTCAGATCTGGCCACAGTGGTCCACGCTCTTGTTACATCCCGAATAGATTACTGCAACGCACTCTCCGAGGGGTTGCCTTTGAAGACTGTTCAGAAACTTCAATTAGTCCAGCGGGCGGCAGCCAGATTACTCACTGGAGCGTCATACAGGGAGCATACCACCCCTCTGTTATGTCAACTCCACTGGCTGCCGATCAAGTTCTGAGCACAATTCAAAGTGCTGGTTTTGACCTGCAAAACCCTATACAGCTCCGGCCCAGCGTATCTGTCCGAACACATCTCCCTCTACGTCCCGCCTCGGAGTTTAAGATCTTCTGGGGAGGCCCTGCTCTCGGCCCCACCTCTATCACAAGTGAGATTGGCGGGGACGAGGAGCAGGGCCTTCTCAGTGGTGGCCCCTAACCTGTGGAATTCACTCCCCGGGGAAATTAGGTCATCGACATCCCTCCTTTCCTTTAGAATGCAATTAAAAACATGGATTTGGGACCAGGCGTTTGGGTAATCTGGCAGACAGATAAAGGACAGTGACGACTAGAACTGACAGGATTTGACAATGTGGAATGAATTTATGGATTCTGAGCTGGCGAACGTTGAGCATGAGATTGGCTTTATTGATTGTGATATATAACTGATTGTTTTAACTGTTTATAACTGTTTATATATGTTTATTTGTACTATTGTGTAGGCATCGAATTGTGCTTTTTATAAGCCGCCCTGAGTCCCCCCTCGGGGGTTGAGAAGGGCGGGGTAGAAATATGCGAAATAAATAAATAAACTGGGAAGGAGAGGTGCCAATGGGAGAACATATATATATACAACCAAGCAGAAGGGAGTATTGCTGTTATATTACATTGTGAACTTCTTGCAACTTTTGCTTTTCTTGTTTTCAAGTCAGCTTCTTATCCACCTCCTCCTCCTAGTTTATCTTGAAAAACCTATGATGAGTTTGCTCTAATGGGGATTTGGAATTTGTGTTATGACTAATGTGGCTACTGTTCGTTTTTGTTCTGTTGAGGATGCTTCACAATGTGTGTCTCACCCTGCCTTTAGAAAATAGCACAAAATGGAACAATTGCAAGGAAAAAAACAATTTTGCTTTCTTGAGCTCACGGTGACACAAACCAAACCTGATTTAGTGATGCAACAAGTGATAGGAAGAAGCTGGTGTGTTACTGAACTATGACTATGGTTCTCATTATGTAGAAAGTAGGCCTGTTTGATCAAGAAAAAATTTGTTTCTAAAATCGATTTGTAATTGGGGTGTTTTTTTGTTTCGATATTTAAAATAATTACAAAACTTTCCAAAAAAAAGTTTCGGTATTTACGAAATTTCGTAAATATTAACAAAACATTTTGTAAAGATGGGGCCTTTTTTTTTTCAATATTTTTTCAATATTTTTTAAATTTAATTATTAAATAATTTAGTAGAATAGGGAGGAGAAATTAAGGGAAGGCAGGCACTCACTCTGGCGGGCCCTCTCGCTCGCCGCTCGCCCTCTCGCTCGCCGCTCGCCCTCTCACTCGCCCTCTCGCTCGCCGCTCGCCCTCTCGCTCGCCGCTCGCCCTCTCCCTCGCCCTCTCGCTCGCCGCTCGCCCTCTCACTCGCCCTCTCGCTCGCCGCTCGCCCTCTCGCTCGCCGCTCGCCCTCTCACTCGCCCTCTCGCTCGCCGCTCGCCCTCTCGCTCGCCGCTCGCCCTCTCACTCGCCCTCTCGCTCGCCGCTCGCCCTCGCCCTCTCGCTCGCCCTCTCGCTCGCTTGCTCAGCCGGCGCGGAGAGAGGAGAGCTCCCAGCAAGCCAGGCGGCCATCTTACGTATTTCCGAAATGGACGGAAATACAAAATTTTTTGGCGCCTGCCGTTTCGATATTTAAAAACCCTTCCGGGTTTGAAAATATGTTTTGTTATCGTTTCGTATATGCAAAAATTAACGAATGTTTAACGAATTAACGAATTAACGAACGAAACCGCACAGGCCTAGTAGAAAGGTATTGATTTCCCCCCCTGCTGAAAGAAAACACAGTCTCTGTAAAAATGCATGAATTTATTATTCATTCTTCTCAACAAAGAATATTCATCACTAAGAATATTTCTATGTGGGCTCTTCTTTGGCAGGATGACTTTGATTCTACCATCACAATGGAGGAACAGATTCATCTTCTGTTGGAGGCCAAAGTGCAATGTGAGCAAAATATCTCTTCTCAGCTAGAAGCAGAAGGGGGTAAAGTATCTCAATATTCTAGACTGTTTTCAGGCATTGTTACATGCATTCAGTCATAGTTGCCGCCTCTGCGTGAAAGGGGCAGCAAACCTGCTCTGATCTTTATAAACAAGGTTTTGAAGGTGTTTGGCCTATTTCTGGAATAGGGTTCAATATGTTGGATAGCTCAGACCAAATCTGGAGCAGATGTCCCACTCCACTGACTTCAAAGCAGTCAGCATCCATTCCCTTTATTGAAAGTTAGAAGGAGTCCCCAGTGGTGCAATGGGTTAAACCAGGGGTCCTTAAACTTTTTAAACAGAGGGCTGGGTCACAGTCCCACAAACTGTTGGGGGGCCGGATTATAATTTGAAAAAAACATGAATGAATTCCTATGCACACTGCACCTATCTTATTTGTAGTGCAAAAAACACTTTAAAACAATACAATAATTAAAATGCAGAGCAATTTTAACAAATATAAACTTGGGGAGGTGGTGGGTGAAGCGGCCCCAAAGCCTCTTCGTCCGCCTCCTCCCCCCTTCTCCTACCTTCGGGATGAGGCGAGGCCCCGTCCTGAAGGCAGGAGAAGAGCAGGCTGGGCCCAGGGAGGCAGCAGGCAAAGAGGCCCCAAAGCTGCTTCACCCGCCACCTCCCCCCTTCTCCTGCCCTCGGGATGAGGCAAGGCCCCATCCCAAAGGCAGGAGAAGACCAGGCTGGGCCCAGGGAGGCGGCAGGCGAAGTGGCCCCGAAGCCGCTTCGCTCGCCACCTCTCACCCTTCTCCACCCCCGCAGACCGGATAAATGCCCTGGGGGGGGCATAGTTTGAGGACCCCTGGGTTAAACTCTTGTGCTGGCAGGACTGCTGATGGACAGGTCCAAGGTTCAAATCCAGGGAGAGCGCAGATGAGCTCCCTCTTGACAGCTCTAGCTCCCCAAGTGGGGACATGAGAGAAGCCTCCCACAAGGATGGTAAAACATCAAAATATCCAGGCATCCCCTTGGCAAGGTCCTTGCAAACGGCCAATTCTCTCACACCAAAAGCTACTTGCAGTTTCTCAAGTTGCTCCTGACACACACACAACCCTTGCATTTTGACCATCCTACTGTAAGCCACCTTGAATCCCATTCTGACAGAAATAGAACAAGAAATAGACCCAGGAAACAATTTCGTGAAGTGCCGTATTATAAAAGCCAACCTTGGAAAGTTTTTATTTGATAGACATTGGCATAAGCATAACAAAGACCTAAGCCCTAAGTCACAGAAATGTTTGCATCCCTGAAAACACTTCCCCCTCATTCTTGGGCATTCCTCACTGTTTTATATGCCCTTTTGTCTCTTGGGGTTTGGTTGAATATGACGGAGCCCCGGTGGCACAATGGGTTAAACCCTTGTGCTGGTAGGAATTCTGACCGACAGGTCAGTGGTTTGAATCAAGGGAGAGCAGGTTGAGCTCCCTCTGTCAGTTCCAGCTCCCCATGTGGGGACATGAGAGAAGTCTCCCACAACGATGGTAAAACATCAGACATCTGGGTGTCCCCTGGGCAATGTCCTTGCAGACAGCCAATTCTCTCACACCAGAAATGACCTGCAGTTTTTCAAGTCACTCCTGACAAACAAACAAACAAAACAATCCAAAAACACCCCCCCCCCAAAAAAAACCCACAAGAAGGCAATCTTGATGTCTGCTTTTACAAATTTAGAACTGAGTGCAATATAGGGGAAAATACCCTCCTTGTTTCTCATCCAAACACAATCATTTTTTCAGATAGGCCTTTATGTCAGGAACCTTCAAATGTCACAGTCATCCACAGGTTTATAATTTTCACACTTATTTTCCTCCTTTCATCCAAATAGCAAATACAGGTTGAGCATTTCTTATCTAGAATACGGTGTATAAAACTACTTTCAATACTTACTACTTTATCTTGGTTTATTCCTTTGCCATACAAATCTAGAGGTATCTTTTCCCATTATTTATATCTACTGTCCAAACAGATATTGTCTGAAGAACGTTGTCATTCTAGGTAACATGTTCATTTTATCATTGAAATACTCCTCAAGAGTGACAAATTTACTCTCTCATGAATTTCATGTTTTCACATATTTATTCTGAAATAACATACCATTTTTTATTTGTATTGGTTAGCACTAAGTATTTAACTTTATTCGCAACTTTAAAAAGAGTTTATTTCAGTGAGTTGCGATTAAACCTACATTTCTCTCCGACATGTTTTGTTTTTTATTATTAATTTGAAAACCCTGTCACAATGCTAATCGTTATTTATTTATTTATTAACTTTATTTGTATACCGCCCCTCTCAGCCTTACGGCGACTCAAGGCGGTTTACAAGGCAAAAATTCAATGCCACAAAATACAACACAATTTAAAACATTAACATCAATGAAATCATAACAACAGCAATCAAAACATAAGCCAGCAAATCCTCAGTAAAAGCATTGTCCAATTCCATCGTATAGTTGTTCCATTTTCCTATGTCCATTACTCAATATTTGCAAATGCTTCCCATGTCTTGAGTTTTTTCCAAAAACATTAGGAGTGAAGAAGCTGATCTAATGTCCTTGGGGAGGGCGTTCCATAGCTGAGGGGCCACCACTGAGAAGGCCCTGTCTCTCGTCCCCGCCAACCGTACTTGTGACGAAGGCAGGACCAAGAGCAGGGCCTCCCCAGACGATCTTAACATCCTCTATGGTTTGTAAGTAATTGTTCCATTAACACTTCTATATCCTCCAAAGGCTTTAGAAAAGTTATTATTAACTGCCTTAATTTGTAAGTTGCTTTATTTATTAGGCCTGTTTGATCAAGAAAAAATTTGTTTCTAAAATCGATTTGTAATTGGGGTGTTTTTTTGTTTCGATATTTAAAATAATTACAAAACTTTCCCAAAAAAAGTTTTGGTATTTACGAAATTTTGTAAATATTAACGAATTTTTAGAATATTTTTTTTGTATTTTTTAAGAATAATATTAAAATAATATTAAAAAATATTTTAAAATGGAAAATTAACCAAAAAATGGCCCAAATGTGGACCAAACACAGGCAGGAGACAGCAAATGAGAGCACACACCAACAGAAGAGTCTTTTCTTTTTTAGAATATTTTTTAAGAATAATATTAGAATAATATTAAAAAATAATATTAAAATAATATTAAAAATATTTTAAAATGGAAAATTAACCAAAAAATGGCCCAAATGTGGACCAAACACAGGCAGGAGACAGCAAATGAGAGCACACACCAACAGAAGAGTCTTTTCTTTTTTAGAATATTTTTAAGAATAATATTAAAATAATATTAAAAATAATATTAAAATAATATTAAAAATTATTAAAATAATATTAAAAAATATTTTAAAATGGACAATTAACCAAAAAATGGCCCAAATGTGGACCAAACACAGGCAAGAGACAGCAAATGAAGCAAGCAGCACTCACAGCAGCAAGGAATGAATCCAATCCCAGTTGCTAGCAACCATTGCCAAGCCAACCCAATGCAAACTCCCTCGCCCTCTGCAGCAATGAGCCGGGCCGCGCCGCGCGGAGCCGCTTTGAAAGGGCTCGCCGGCCAATCAAAAACAAACAGCCACGGACCCACAGTGCACTGCTTGGGAGCGCCGGATTGGCTCCCACTGGCACCAGCACTCCAGCAGCCTCCACCCCATTAACGAAACGAGCGGAAGCTCGTTAAATCTATGGGGGTTGCTGGTTCGATATTTTAAAACCCTTCCGGGTTTGGAAATGTGTTTTGATATCGCTTCAAAAATGCCTAAAATAACGAATTAATAACGAATTAACGAATTAACGAACGAAACCGGACAGGCCTATTATTTATCCTAATTTCCCTATTTCGTCTTATATCTCTATTTAAAAATTAAGCACCAAAATAAACTAAAGTAGGGACAACAGACATCCTTGTCTTGTGTGACCTTTTGCATCTCATTATCTTGATAATTTCTCCATTTACTTTGGTGATTTTGGAGGGGAAGTATAAATCTATTTAATCCATTTAATAAAGCTATCCAAAATTCATAACTTCTAAAGTCTGCAGAAAATAGTTCGGTAACTTCAACAGGTCCAAAGTTCTGCTTCCAGATTATTGATTAGGGGATTTGCAAACAAGCTCATGGCAAAGAAATCAGGTGGAAATAGTCCAGTCTTCTAAGAGCGGTCAGGAAAATTCCACAAAGAATAGATGGGCAATTAAGGAAATGCTGCATACTTGATGATGATGAAAGTCACCAGCTGTACACAAAAATATTCTCATTGACATTAATTATGTTTCTGGTTCACTGTTGGCTCATGCAATCAAGAATCTATTTTAAACTGCTTCATAGGTGGAAATGTCTTTTGTTATTGACCTGACTTTGGCTAATTTGAGAGCATGAAGCACTTTATAAAAGGGCCTTTAATGTTTACAATGTGGTGTAATGGGATAAACCTTTGTGCTGCTGAATTGCTGATCTGAAAGTTGGCAGTTCGAATCCACAGGACAGGGTGAGCTCCCGCTGTTAACCCTAGCTCCTGCCAACCTAGTAGTTCGAAAACATGCAAATGTGAGTAGATCAATAGGTGCCGCTTCAGTGGGAAAAGGCAAAAAGTTGCTCCAAGCAATCATGTCAGCTACACAATCAGGAGGTATTTATTAGGGCTGGGTAACCACGGAAAAATTTGTTTCTAAACTCAATTTGTTTTTAGGGGTTTTTTGCGTTTCGTTTTTTAAAAGAATTCCGAATTTTTTTTAAAAAAAAGTTTGAAATATACGAAATTTTGTAAATTACAAAACAATTACGAAACAATTACGAATCGATTCGTTAATGGTGGACGCGATTGCGCAATATGCTAAAAAAAAAACCTCCAAATGGGACAGGGGGAACTTCTGAAGCTTCCCTCTCCCTCTGTTGTTGACTGTTGGTGTGATAATTTATTTTTTATCACTGATAAAACAAACAACAACTATAAAACTTGCACCAGACATACAGAAATAATAATTCGAAACGATTTCGAAACGATTTCGAACCAATTACGAAACAATTACGAAATAAATTGAAAAATTCGTTTCGATTTTTAGTTGCTCCTGCATGGCTCAATATCGGATTGTAAGCTAATTTAAATACGAATCAATGACGAATTACGAAATTAACGAACGAAACCGCCCAGCCCTAGTATTTATGGAAGCAGGCTCCTTGGCTTGGAAATGGAGAAAGGGCACATCCCCCAGAGCCGGAGATGAGCACTGCCTCCAGAGTCAGAAATGAAAGGAGAAGCCTTTGCCTTTGTCTGTGTGTTTCTGTCTCATTGTATGTCATTGTAATGAAGGCATTGAATGTTTGCCTGTGTCTGTTTATATGCTGCAGTTGACTCTGAGTCCCCTCAGGTAGAAGGGCGGAATATAAATAAAGTGTTGTTGTTGTTATTTTACTGACAAAAACACAGTATGTCACAGCAAACAAGATATATATGCTGGATTTCGTATCACAAAATCACAAGTCGAACACTTCCCAAGCGTCTAGGACTGTGTGATGTATTTTCGAATGATGCGCGCAGATCCAAGTAAGGTGGCCTTTTGTAGTTGTCAGCTCGTGATTTTGTCAAATGTTTATTGTTTCCAAATGCCGGCTGAGATCTTTTGGCACGGCACCCAGTGTGCCGATGACCACTGGGACCACTTGTACTGGTTTATGCCAGAGCCTTATTATTATTATTATTATTATTATTATTATTATTATTATTATTATTTTCTTTGTGACTTGTTTTTTTTCTCTTTAGGAAGTGATTGCCTTCCAGAATGGGATGGGCTAATCTGCTGGCCCAGAGGGTCAGCTGGGAAGACAGTAGCTGTCCCGTGCCCTTTGTATGTATATGACTTCAATCACAAAGGTACCAGCTCTGCAATGCTCATTGGGTTTAATCTTTTATAAAATCTAGGTTGGGCAGAGCAGGGGAGAAACATCACTAAACTTATTGATGAGAGTCTTATTTCTTTCTCGCAGGGATGGCGTTCAGGCGCTGTAGCTCAAATGGAACGTGGGCTTACGTACTAAGCTTAAACCGAACGTGGTCAAACTATTCAGAGTGCCTTCGCTTCCTGCAAGCAGAAAACAGCCCAGGGAAGGTATTGGCTCTTTATCTAGTTTTTTTTTGTCGTGTGAGGAGTGACTTGAGAAACTGCAAGTTGCTTCTGGTGTGAGAGAATTGGCCGTCTGCAAGGACATTGCCCAGGGGACGCCTAGATGATTTGATGTTTTTTTATATCATCCTTGTGGGAGGCTTCTCTCATGTCCCCGCATGAGGAGCTGGAGCTGATAGAGGGAGCTCATCCAGCTCTCCCCGGATTCAGACCTGTGACCTGTCGGTCTTCAGTCCTGCCGGCACAGGGGTTTAACCCACTGCGCCACCAGGGGCTCTTTTTTCTAGTGAGAGGTTGGAGTTGTAAAGCTACATTTAAAACTAGGGCTATGATGGCGCAACGGGTTAAACTGCTGAGCTGCTGAACTTGCTGACTGAAAGGTTGGCGGTTCAGATCAGTGGGACAGGGTGAGCTCCCACTGTTAGCCCCAGCTTCCACCAAGCTAGCAGTTCAAAAATGTGAGTGGATCAATAGGTACCGCCTCGGCAGGAAGATAAAGGGTGCTACATGCAGTCATGCTGGCCACATATCCTATGGACAACACTGGCTCCTTGGCTTAGCAATGGAGATGAGCACCACCCTCAGAACCAGAGATAAGCAGCACCCCTCACGAGCCAGAAGGGGAAGCCTTTACCTTATCTGTATTTCCAGGCATTGAATGTTTGCTTTGTGTTGTGTATGCTGGAATCTACCCTGAGTCCCCATGGGGAGATAGGGTGGAATGCAAATTTATGATGATGATGATGATTATTATTATTGCATTTGAAGAGGTCATGCTGGTGCTGAAGATATTATCTGCTCCTTTGTTGTTGTGTGCCTTCAGGTCATTCCAGACTTATGGTGACCTACATAGCGTTTTTTGGGACCAAGAAAGTGTTCCTTGCTCAGAGTCACCCAGTGGGCTTTCATGGCTGAACAGCCCTTGATTCCGGAGTCATAGTCCAACATTCAAACCACTACATTACTCTGGCTTTCAAACTGTTCCCTTACTTGATTGCAAATCTTATTCCAAAACAGAAGTGAGGAAAGAGTGTTGCATTGCTTCATAAGAGCTAAGGCATTCATGACGATAATGTTTTAATGGTAATCCATACAGGCGATTTGATGGAAGAAGTGCTGCTCTGGGGTTATTGGATCTCGAACAGCTTCTCTTTGCTATAATTTCCAAGATTTATCAAATCTCAAGTGTCACTAGGTGAGAGAGCGCATTTAGGGAACAAAAACTCAACTCTCTCTCCACCCTGCTATATAATTAATAGAAATGGGCTTGTGATGACAAATGACTTTAAAATCAATTTTGTTTCCTTCTTCCCTACCCCCTCTGCTTTTTGAAACAATTTGACTGGTGATCAGGATTTGGAATTTATTGTATAACCAGTAGAGATTATTCTGCTTTTACCGTACATTACAATTGTTCACCTAGAAAATGTTCTTTTGTTGTTTCTTCCAGTGGGAATTCTTTGAACGTCTCTATATTATGTACACAGTTGGATATTCCATCTCTTTCACGTCTTTGGCTGTAGCAATTTTCATCATTGGTTATTTCAGGTGAGTGGGCCATATCTCAAAAGTAGGTCCATTCTCCATTCAATTTATGTGCCAAGAGTGGGGATTTATTTGGATTCTGAGGGGCAGAAGCTCTTGGGAAGGAACAAAAGCACATTGGGCTTGAGATGAAGGAGCATTTAGTTTAAAGTGAAAGGCAACACACTGATATTGGTGAGAAAACTTTATGTGGGTTTCAAAAGAGCTTGGAACCTAGAATCATAGAATCATAGAGTTGGAAGAGACCTCAAGGGCCAACCAGTCAAACCAAAGAACAAAAATGTATGTATGTAAATCTTAGCAGACTCTCAAGACAATAATATACAACAGTATTCTATGTTCTCTATTGGCATAACTTGTCTGAGACTTTATAGCATTAAATAAATATGTTATCAGCACATTAACATAGAGAAATCAACAACAGACTAAAGGTAATAGAGTCCATCCTTTCAGTGAAGAAATTCCAGAGTCTCTATCTTTATCTTCAAAAAAAAAATTCTTCTTTTGATAAGACAGTCTCAAGGAATTCTTCTTGGGCAACAAGGTCTTTCATAGGCAACAAAATCTCAACAAGGTCTTCCGGTATGTTTATCCTTGTTTCGAACAATATCTTCCTCAGGGTGTAGTCTGTATCTTATTATGCTTAGTGCACTAAATAAGGAGTAGAAATAACATACAACATAGATACATGAAACTCCCCAAAATAACATTGATTAGAAAAACATTTTGTAATAACAGTAAAGATACACGCTACTCTACTTACATTCTCTTCAGTAATACAGGTTCTGTACTACAGGCTCTGTTGTGGTAGGAGTTCTGTAACGAGCAGTGAGTCATAGCTGGGCTGTCTCTTAAGTAGAATTACATCTCACAAGAAACAAGTGTATTCAATTTTATCATTTAGTCCTAGAGGAACCAGTGTTTGTAGTTTGAAGATCCAAAAAGATTCCCTTTGCAGAAGGAGTTTTTTTGTATCTGCATTAGGTCTGGGTAATATTTTTTCCAAAGCGCAAAATTTAAAGCTATGGTGTGTATGTGCTTTTTCATTAAAATGTACATATAATGAAGAGTCAGTGGACCCATTCCTAATGCGTGAACGATGTTCATTTATCCTAATTTTAAGGGGTCTAGTAGTTATTCCAACATATAGTAATTTGCAGGGGCATTCTAACAGGTACACTACATTATCACTGGAACATGTTGTCAAATGTCGTAATGTGACATTAATATTGAGTGTTGGATGAGAGTATATTTTACTCTTAAGTGATTGCTGGCAGCAGTTACAGTGTCCACAGCTAGTGTGACCCCTAGTGGTAGGTTCATGGGATGTACTAGGAGAGTTATATTCAGAGTGGATCATGAGGTCCCTTAAATTTCTGGATCTTTTGTGGGCAATTATAGGTTTGTCTTTGCATCCAGGAATGTCCTGTAGTAAATGCCAGTGCTTTGAAATAATCTTAGTGATCTTGGATGAATATTGTGTCAGTGTCAAGGGCCATATTATGCGGTTGTTATGTTTTCTAGGGCGTTCCTGTAGTAATTCACCTCTGTTGATGGAGTTTGCCTTGTTCATGGCTGTGTTGAGTATGCTATTAGGGTATCCTCTCTCTCTGAGTTGTTTTTTCAGGATACCTGCCGTAGATTCAAAGTCCTTTTGTGTGCTAGAATTACGTTTCAGTCTTAAAAACTGAGAAAATGGTAAATTGGATTTAAGAGAAAAGTGATGAAAGCTGGAAAAATGTAAAAAGGAATTCTTGTCTGTAGGTTTACTATAATTTTTCACTAATAGTTTCTGACCTTTTTTGAAAACCATGACATCCAGGAAGTTAACATTAGTAGGGCTATAGTGGTGTGTAAATTTCATGTGTTTATGTAGTGTATTAATCCAGCTGTAGAATAGGTCAGCTACTGACTGTGATCTCACTACTGTAAATATATCATCTAGATACCTTCCAAAATAAAGGATATCTGAAGAAAATGGATTCTTAGTGGTATTAAAGATGAATTTATTTTCTAAGTATGCAACGAATAAATTGGCTATAGCGGGTGCAAGTGGGCTACCCATAGCGATTCCGAATGTTTGTAAATAAAATTGTTTATCAAAACTAAAATAGTTGTATTCTAGCACAATGTCTAGCAAATCCATGAGGAAGTGAGTGGGAGGAACTGGAGATTTGCGTGTGTCAAGTATATCTTTAACTACTGCTCTGGCCTCATCTAAAGGTATGTTTGTATATAGGGCTTCAATATCTAAGGTCATGAGTATGGCTTGCTCAGGTATAGTTAGGGCTTCTATTATATTGATGAAATGTTTGGTGTCTTTGATAAATGATGTATTTAATGGTACAAAAGGTTGCAAAAAATGGTCAATAAACTGAGCTAAAGGTTCCAAAATAGATGCAGTGCCTGAAACGATAGGTCTACCTGGTGGAGGAAAGGTTCTTTTGTGAATCTTCGGGAGAACATAAAACACTGGTGTTCTAGGGTATGGATTCTGAAGGAACTCATATGTCTGTAATGAAATATATCCCAATGAAAGACCTTCAGCACATACTGTGCGTATAAGGGATCTAATTTTATTTATGGGATCTTTAGGAATACATCTGTAGAACATGTTGTTAGAGAGATGTCTTTCTACTTCCTTAACATAGTCAATTCTATTCAGCAATACCACCGCCCCTCCCTTATCAGCTGGTTTCCAAATATATTGTGGCATGTTTGCTAGTCTTTTAATGGTATTCAATTCAGTCATAGACATATTCGGAAAGGTTTTGGACCTGGATTTGGATAGTCTGCTAATGTCCCGTTCCACAACTTTTTCAAATGTTTTTATCATCATATTATCAGTGTTAGGGTAGAATGTGTTTTTAGGTTTGAACAAGGTTTCAGGCTTGGAATTCGTCTTATTACCAAAAAAGTGTTTTAATCTAATAGTTCTAAACAACTTAAATAGTTCAACCCTGGTGTGGAATGGATTGTATCTGGGAGTGGGAACAAAACTTAGTCCCTTATTAATTAACTCTTCCTCTTGTGATGAGAGAGGGTAGTTAGAAAGATTTACCACTAGGGAGGAGCTTTTCTGTATGAACCCCTCTGAAAATGGTGAGTGGGTGGTTTAGATTTAATTCTATATGATCGTCGTGGTAGTATTGGACTAGTGGAAGTAGTGGAACTATCCGTAGACTTCCCTGGGTCTTCTTCAGTGGTGGAATAAGGGTCAAGAGAATCTGTTTCAAAGCGAACCCTCCTTTTCCCTGTACTAGAGGAAGTAGAACGGGTTTTCCAATTGTAGACCCTATTATTGTCATAATCAGCTCTGTCTCTATTAAACTTTTTGATTTTAAATTCCTTAATTTGTGAGTAAAGTTCTTTACATTTCTTATCAATTTCTTGTAGATGAGATTGGTTTTGTTCTACTTTATTTATGTCCTCTGCTAGAGTAGTAAGTTTACCCTCATATTCCACAGTCAGGGAATTAGCTTTCTGGATGATGAGTGCCATTAAATCCTTAGAACATTTGTTCAAAATCAAATTCCAATTATTAACAAAATCCATATCTTCTAAGAACATTCCCGGAGGTTTGTACACTCGGAGGCCCCTGGGTATCATATTATTCTTAATATAATCAGCTAGAGTAGACGCGTGTAGGTCCAAACGGATCAATTTTTTCTTAATCTTTTCATATTCCATTAAAGTGTTTGGGGGTTGTGCGGACTGAGCTAGGGATTGGTCATCTAGAATAGATCTGTTCTTAATTAAATCAGAAATGAATGTGTCATCAAAACTTAAGGTACCCCGGCCGTCAGCCATAATAATGGCCAATAAGCAAACAATGCACAAGTATCTCAAATGACATAGAACAAAAATGTATGTATGTAAATCTTGACAGACTCTCAAGAAAGTAATATATAACAGTATTCTATGTTTTCTCTATTGGCATAACTTGTCTGAGACTTTATAGCATTAAACAAATATGTTATCAGCACATTAACATAGAGAAATCAACAACAGACTAAAGGTAATAGAGTCCATCCTTTCAGTGAAGGAATTCCAGAGTCTCTATCTTTATCTTCAAAAAAATTCTTCTTTTGGTAAGACAGTCTCAAGGAATTCTTCTTGGGCAACAAGGTCTTTCATAGGCAACAAAATCTCAACAAGGTCTTCCGGTATGTTATCCTTGTTTCGAACAATTATCTTCCTCAGGGTGTAGTCTGTATCATATTATGCTTAGTGCACTAAATAAGGAGTAGAAATAACATACAACATAGATACATGAAACTCCCCAAAATAACATTGATAGAAAAACATTTTGTAATGACAGTAAAGAAACACGCTACTCTACTTACATTCTCTTCAGTAATACAGGTTCTGTACTACAGGCTCTGTTGTAGTAGGAGTTCTGTAACGAGCAGTGAGTCATAGCTAGGCTGTCTCTTAAGTAGAATTACATCTCACAAGAAACAAGTGTATTCAATTTTATCATTTAGTCCTAGAGGAACCAGTGTTTGTAGTTTGAAGATCCAAAAAGATTCCCTTTGCAGAAGGAGTTTTTTTGTATCTGCATTAGGTCTGGGTAATATTTTTTCCAAAGCGCAAAATTTAAAGCTATGGTGTGTATGTGCTTTTTCATTAAAATGTACATATAATGAAGAGTCAGTGGACCCATTCCTAATGCGTGAACGATGTTCATTTATCCTAATTTTAAGGGGTCTAGTAGTTATTCCAACATATAGTAATTTGCAGGGGCATTCTAATAGGTACACTTAAGGAATTTAAAATCAAAAAGTTTAATAGAGACAGAGCTGATTATGACAATAATAGGGTCTACAATTGGAAAACCCGTTCTACTTCCTCTAGTACAGGGAAAAGGAGGGTTCGCTTTGAAACAGATTCTCTTGACCCTTATTCCACCACTGAAGAAGACCCAGGGAAGTCTACGGATAGTTCCACTACTTCCACTAGTCCAATACTACCACGACGATCATATAGAATTAAATCTAAACCACCCACTCACCATTTTCAGAGGGGTTCATACAGAAAAGCTCCTCCCTAGTGGTAAATCTTTCTAACTACCCTCTCTCATCACAAGAGGAAGAGTTAATTAATAAGGGACTAAGTTTTGTTCCCACTCCCAGATACAATCCATTCCACACCAGGGTTGAACTATTTAAGTTGTTTAGAACTATTAGATTAAAACACTTTTTTGGTAATAAGACGGATTCCAAACCTGAAACTGTGTTCAAACCTAAAAACAAATTCTACCCCAACACTGATAATATGATGATAAAAACATTTGAAAAAGTTGTGGAACGGGACATTAGCAGACTATCCAAATCCAGGTCCAAAACCTTTCTGAATATGTCTATGACTGAATTGAATACCATTAAAAGACTAGCAAACATGCCACAATATATTTGGAAACCAGCTGATAAGGGAGGGGCGGTGGTATTGCTGAATAGAATTGACTATGTTAAGGAAGTAGAAAGACATCTCTCTAACAACATGTTCTATAAATGTATTCCTAAGGATCCCATTAATAAAATTAGATCCCTTATACGTACAGTATGTGCTGAAGGTCTCTCACTGGGATATATTTCATTACAGACATATGAGTTCCTTCAGAATCCATACCCCAGAACACCGGTATTTTATGTTCTCCCGAAGATTCACAAAAGAACCTTTCCTCCACCAGGTAGACCTATCGTTTCAGGCACTGCATCTATTTTGGAACCTTTAGCTCAGTTTATTGACCATTTTTTGCAACCTTTTGTACCATTAAATACATCATTTATCAAAGACACCAAACATTTTATCAATATAATAGAAGCCCTAACTATACCTGAGCAAGCCATACTCATGACCTTAGATATTGAAGCCCTATATACAAACATACCTTTAGATGAGGCCAGAGCAGTAGTTAAAGATATACTTGACACACGCAAATCCCCAGTTCCTCCCACTCACTTCCTCATGGATTTACTAGACATTGTGCTAGAATACAACTATTTTAGTTTTGATAAACAATTTTATTTACAAACATTCGGAATCGCTATGGGCAGCCCACTCGCACCCGCTATAGCCAACCTATTTGTTGCATACTTAGAAAATAAATTCATCTTTAATACTACTAAGAATCCATTTTCTTCAGATATCCTTTATTTTGGAAGGTATCTAGATGATATATTTACAGTAGTGAGATCACAGTCAACAGCTGACTTATTCTACAGCTGGATTAATACACTACATAAACACATGAAATTTACACACCACTATAGCCCTACTAATGTTAACTTCCTGGATGTCATGGTTTTCAAAAAAGGTCAGAAACTATTAGTGAAAAATTATAGTAAACCTACAGACAAGAATTCCTTTTTACATTTTTCCAGCTTTCATCACTTTTCTCTTAAATCCAATTTACCATTTTCTCAGTTTTTAAGACTGAAACGTAATTCTAGCACACAAAAGGACTTTGAATCTACGGCAGGTATCCTGAAAAAACAACTCAGAGAGAGAGGATACCCTAATAGGATACTCAACACAGCCATGAGCAAGGCAAACTCCATCAACAGAGGGGAATTACTACAGGAACGTCCTAGAAAACATAACAACTCAACACAGCCATGAACAAGGCAAACTCCATCAACAGAGGTGAATTACTACAGGAACGCCCTAGAAAACATAACAACCGCATAATATGGCCCTTGACACTGACACTATATTCATCCAAGATCACTAAGATTATTTCAAAACACTGGCATTTACTACAGGACATTCCTGGATGCAAAGACAAACCTATAATTGCCCATAAAAGATCCAGAAATTTAAGGGACCTTATGATCCACTCTGAATATAACACTCCTAATACATCCCATGAACCTACCACTAGGGGTCACACTAGCTGTGGACACTGTAACTGCTGCCAGCAA
>NW_026844366.1:180804948-180841255 GCF_025583915.1 Anolis sagrei ordinatus | reverse complement strand
TCTGTTGTTGATTTCTCTATGTTAATGTGCTGATAACATATTTATTTAATGCTATAAAGTCTCAGACAAGTTATGCCAATAGAGAACATAGAATACTGTTGTATATTATTGTCTTGAGAGTCTGCTAAGATTTACATACATACATTTTTGTTCTTTGTCATTTGAGATACTTGTGCATTGTTTGCCAACCAGTCAAACCGCCTGTCAAGAAGCAGGAACAGATGGCTATCCAGCCTCTGTTTAAAAGCCTCCAAAGGAGGAGCCTCCACCACACTCTGGGGCAGAGAGTTCCACTGCTGAACAGCTCTCACAGTCAGGAAGTTCTTCCTAATGTTCAGGTGGAATCTCCTTTCTTGTAGTTTGAAGCCATTATTTCGTGTCCTAGTCTCCAGGGCAGCAGAAAACAAGCTTGCTCCCTCCTCCCTATGACTTCCCCTCACATATTTATACATGGCTATCATGTCTCCTCTCAGCCTTCTCTTCTTCAGGCTATAAATGCCCAGCTCTTTGAGCCGCTCCTCATATGGTTTGTTCTCCAGACCCTTGATCGTTTTAGTCGCCCTCCTCTGGACACATTCCTGGAGGGCTTGGGCAGAAGACAGAAACCAAATATGGGGTGAGGCCAACAAAGGGAGTTTGAGAAGAGAAGACAGACTGGCATGTAGTCCAACTTTCCAAAGTTCTGAACCACAATACTTAAATGAGACCTCCATGTTCACACACCTCTGGGTATTGAATAATGGGGCAAAGCAGTAAGGAACTGTCAATGTGTTCACCTCTTGTAAACATTGGGAAAAGGATGCTGACCTAGGTCTGATCCATTAGGGTTCCAGTTAAGGACTTTCTCACACTGGAATATAATCTGTTTATATCAGTATGCATCCCATCTTTTTAAAGGACTGGATGCATACTGTATTGCAGGGGTAGGGAACCTTTGGCCCTCCAGCTGTGGTGGACTTCAACTCCCACAATTCCTTGAGGCTCGGCATTCGCCCCAAAGGCTTACCTTGGCCCAATGCCGAGCCTCAAGGAATTGTGGGAGTTGAAGTCCACCACACCTGGAGGGCCAAAGGTTCCCTACCCCTGCTGTATTGAGATGCATACTCTCCTCATCACACCTGATTATTATGATTCTTATGATTTGAAAATATTGAGCTTTGACTCATCACACCACGGAAGGCTGGCTCCTCCCAATCCATTCAAAACACCCGCTATGACAGTGGTTCTCAACCTGTGGGTCCCCAGATGTTTTGGCCTTCAACTCCCAGAAATCCTAACAACTGGTAAACTGGTTTGGATTGCTGGGAGTTGTAGGCCAAAACACCTGGGGACGCACAGGTTGAGAAGCACAGCACTATGACCTTTTAAAAAGTATTGTTGCTGATGGGATGCATACAGATTTTCCTATCACACATACAAGCAGCACTTCAGCAATGCATTAATCTGTAATATTTCAAATATAATCTGCAAATAATCTGTTTCTGCGATGCTTTGCAGACGGATTCTGATGGAATATTGACAAGATGGGGCAAACATCATGTGATGGGACCCATTCGAAATCATTCTCAAACAGTCTCAGAAACGGAGTATTCACTAATATGATAAGGTCCTAAGTTCTTGAACTCTATTAACAGTTTTTCCTCCATTTCCCACAGAAGGCTCCACTGCACCCGGAATTATATACATCTGCATTTATTTGTCTCATTCATGCTCAGAGCTACCAGCATTTTTATTAAAGACAAAGTTGTTCATACTCATATAGGAGCAAAAGAACTTGATGCACTATTTGTGGGCGACCTGCAAAATGTTATAGTGGCTCCGATCACAGACAAGTCTCAGTACGTAAGTACTTCTCCCTTTATTCTACTCTGTGTTATCCAAATGGGATTACTTATAAATATTCTCTTGCCTGGCTAATAGGAGGGAGTGCTTTCAAAGTGACAGAACTTTATGGTTGCCTCAAGCCTTTGATCATCCAGTATTTATTCCTGCATCCAGGCTGTCTAATTTTGGTTACAATGCATAGTACAAGTTTGTTCCAGGTTTCTGAGAGATCAATGTAAAACTCTAGATAGTGTTGCCTTTCAGCAGACTTAGGGCCTTTCCACCCAGCCATATAACCCAGAATATTAAGGCAGGAAATCCCACAATGTCTACTTTGAACTAGAATATATGACAATGTGGATTCAGATAACTTGGTTCAAAGCAGACATTGTGGGCTTTTCTGCCTTGATATTCTGGGTTATATGGCTAGGTGGAAGGGGCCTCAGAATAGTTTTTTATACTATACTCACACAGGAATCAGTTAGTGCATGCTGTGTTATGTGTAAATATATCCTTAGTATAGCTCCGGTAGTATTTACCACTTGAATCAATATTGCTGTCCTGAGCTGGGTCCATT
The DNA here is from genome assembly GCF_025583915.1 of Anolis sagrei ordinatus. Classification (NCBI taxonomy): domain Eukaryota; kingdom Metazoa; phylum Chordata; class Lepidosauria; order Squamata; family Anolidae; genus Anolis; species Anolis sagrei. The sequence continues at coordinate 180,838,854 of NW_026844366.1, read as the reverse complement.
TAGCTACATCAAAACTGTGTGAAAAATGACAAAATTAAATGTGTTTTCAAAGTGTTCAATCAGCTGAAAATAATGAGAAAGATACTTCCTTTAAAATAAATAGTATATTTCAGGCAGGTTTGTCACATGAATCCTGACCAACTTTGAAACCTGACAGGCATCTTCATGGTACAATTAATGCATTCTGACACCATTTTAACTATGGAATCATGGATTTTGCATTAGTTCTACAGTGTAGATATAACCTAGATATCTACTAATTGGATATACCTGATTGCAGAATACCAGATTGTGGAACGTAGGTAGTCTTATACCACCTCAGACCCTTGGTTCATCTACTGTGTTCTCCTCTTTGATTAGCAGCAATGGTTCTTCAAGATTTGAGGAAGAATTCTTTCCCAGCAATATTTGATAATATCTGGTGTTTCCTGGTGACTATCCATTCAAGTGTTAAAAAGACTCAGCTATGGGTTTTTGTAGGTTTTTTCGGGCTATATGGCCATGTTCTAGAGGCATTCTCTCCTGACATTTCACCTGCATCTATGGCAAGCATCCTCAGAGGTAGTGAGGTCTGTTGGAAGTAGGAACATGGGTTTATATATCTGTGGAATGACCAGGGTGGGACAAAGGACTCTTGAAATCCACAAGCATGTGGACAATTTCAACAGAAAGGAGGAAACTATGAAAATGAACAAAATTTGGTTACCAGTATTTAAAAACTCTAAAATTACAACAGCAAAACAGCAGAGAGGAAACAATCAGGAACATCTAATCACCTCTCAACAAAAGATTGCCCCAGGCACTGCCAGGCCATCAAATGCTAATCAAGGTGGTCAGTTGAAACATTCACGCCTGGCTCCAGCAGACAAGAGTCCTTTGTCCCACCCTGGTCATTCCACAGATATATAAACCCATTTTCCTAGTTCCAACAGACCTCACTACCTCTGAGGATGCTTGCCACAGATGCAGGCGAAACGTCAGGAGAGAATGCCTCTAGAACATGGCCATACATGAAAAAACCTACAACAACCCAGTGATTCCGGCCATGAAAGCCTTCGACAATACACAGACTCAGCCATGTTTAGCTTTACCAAATTAGACATGCTCAAGTACGTTGTGTGATGACATGGTGTGATAATGGAAGAGACAGCGAGAAAGTTTAATCCAAGGAAAGTATTCACTTGTTTCATGCACTATTTAAGCAAACACCCTTATAATTCATGCTCATTTTCTGCTGAAAAACCCCCTCTAATATAACACTAATGTGTTGTCCTGTAAGCACAATTGCTGCAGAAGTACAGAATTGGTCCACAAAGTATGCATTTCAATAGCAGTAATTGTGCAGAAAAACCCATTTTAATGTGTCTGACATCTGCTATTTTGGCAGGCCTTAAATATGAGTCATAACCTAATACAGAAAGGAAAAAGAGAGAGTGGTGAAACTTGTTGAAGTGCTTGTCTGTCAAAGACAAGTAATCCTGGCCTTTATTCATCTAATAAATGATGCCTTTCACAATGGAAGATGAGGGTCAGTTTGCAAGTGTATTGTTGGATTTGATTATACCCTCAGCTGCAGCAACTGGATTTCTTTGTGGTTTGATCGGCAGGTGTGGTGCAAGATTACCGTGGTGATGTTTATTTATTTCCTGGCGACCAACTACTACTGGATCTTGGTTGAAGGCCTCTATCTGCACAGCTTAATATTTGTGGCTTTCTTTTCGGATACCAAGTACCTGTGGGGATTTATCTTGGCAGGCTGGGGTAAGGTACACCATCTGTCATTCAAGCAATATATCTGCACTGAAAGCTAAATTAGAGCTGTTCATTATAGAGTGAATAGATTTGTAGCTGTCATATAGTTGCCGTTTTGTCATTTTTCTAAAACGCAAAATTGTACGACCAGATACAGATTGGGAATTCCTTTTATAGAACTCCAAAAGTTTTAACTTTTTTGCTGATGGCACCACTTTCACCTTTGAGGAAAGGGGGCTAACCACACATTTAGCACCTACTGATTTTTATTATTTTTTTTTGCTAAAGAAGCTCTTACTCCACCACAGACAGACATTTGATGAACGGGAAGGTACGAGGAAGGACTCTGGGTCCTGTGGCCTGATTTAACAGGCATTAGGGTGCTGAAGTGTTGTAGTGGGTTAAACCACTGAGCTGCAGAATTTGTTGACCGAAAGGTTGACGGTTCAACTCTGTGGAGCAGGGTGAGCTCCTGTCATAAGCCCCAGCTTCTGCCAACCTAACAGTTTGAAAACATGCAAATGTGAGTAGATCAATACGTAAGTTTTGGCGGAAAGGTAACAGCACTCCATGCAGTCATGCTAACCCCATGACCTAGGAAATGTCTACGGACAATGTCTGTGCTGGCACGGCTGTGCCAGGAGATTTGATTCTTTTTCTTGCACTGTTAGTTTGCATGAATCTATTCAAGCTATGCTTTTTTTTGCAATTGGGTAGCTTTCCCCAGGTTGCAACCATAAGGGCAACAACCTATCAATCATCATTAGAGCCTTTAGATCCGCTCCTTTCCCCAGGTTTTGGTGGGAAAAGGGGACTTTCAGTTCAGTCTCACAGTTTGGAGCCCTACAGTATTTATTTCAGACATTTCTACCCCGCCCTTCTCACCCCCTGGGGGGGACTCAGGGTGGCTTACATCTGGCACAATTCGATGCCAACAATTACAATAAAATGCAATAACAATAACACAATAGTTAAAAACATACAATTAATACAATATCAACTAAAAAACCGCTCTATAGCCCGCGTTCCTTGAGTTCTAAAATCCGTCAATCCATTTAGCATTACCATAGTCCTTTCCAACTCTAGTCATCATTACCTTTTTAATCTGCCAGATTGCCCAAATGCCTGGTCACATATTCATGTCTTCAGCTTCCTTCTAAAGGAGAGGAGGGATGTTGATGACCTGATTTTCCCGGGGATGGATTCCACAGGTGAGGGGCCACCACTGAGAAGGCCCTGTCCCTCGTCCCCACCAGTCTCACTTGTGATAAAGGTGGGGCCGAGAGCAGGGCCTCCCCAGAAGATCTTAAACTCCGTGGTGGGACATAGAAGGAGATACGTTTGGACAGGTACGCTGGGCCGGTGCCGTATAGGGTTTTATAGGTCAAAACCAGCACTTTGAATTGTGCTCGGAACTGGATTGGCAGCCAGTGGAGCTGACATAGCAGAGGAGTGGTGTGCTCCCTGTATGACGCTCCGGTGATTAATCTGGCTGCCGTCCGTTGGACTAGTTGAAATTTCCGAACAGTCTTCAAAGGCAACCCCACTGCGTTGCAGTAATCTATTCGGGATGTAACAAGGGCGTGGACCACTGTGGCCAGATCAGACTTCCCAAGGTACGGGCGCAGCTGGCGCACAAGTTTTAATTGTGCAAAAGCTCTCCCAGCCACCATAGGACGTGTGGGCTTTTCTCTACCCCACCTGTAAAAAGCTTCGCTTCTTACAGCTCTGCCGGGGCCAAAGATATAGATCTACAGCCAGCTTTTGCTGGGGAAAAAGGGAAAACCTCTACAGCTTTGCTGGGGAGTAAAGTTACAGTTCCACAGCTTTGCTAGAGGAATACAGCCAGTCTTTGCTGGGCAAAGAAATAGTTCCTACAGCCTTCGTGGAGAAACTAAAAGGACACCAGCTTGACAGATCTGCAGCAACCATTGCCTGGTAAGGGACCACTCGGGCAATCCATAACACAGCTTGGAGCCGGGAGTTGGGGCCTCACGCCAGCAGGGTTAAGAAAGTTTGCCCAAGGAGGGTTCGGAACATTTCCCTAAAGAGGAAAGGAACAGTTTTTCAAGCAGTTGCCTGTCCCTTGTCAGCAGATCGAGAAAGCTACCAGTTTTTCAAGATTATATGACATTTTATTCATTTGTTCGAAGATTTAAGCCTTAATAAAAACTTTGTTGGACTTAGAGCCTCTACAGAACTTTGTTTTGGGAAACCTGTGGGACCCTTTAGCTGAGGCACCCTGGTGTCCCGTTGGGTATACAGAAAGCATGTCCTATAAACAGACATTGTCACAGGCCCAGCGCGCGACAGCACAATGCCATCTTTTTGGCTTAGAAATCGAGATGAGCACAACCCCTCCGAGCTGGACTCAACTAGATTTAATGTCAAGGGGAAACCTTTACCTTGGGGAGGGAGAAGTCCAATGAATGCATTTGCTGCAACTCAGGAAATGTTGGAAAGATTTTGCCACACTCCCCCTTTGTGCTTCATTTCTAGGATGCCTGTCTCGCTGTACACTGTAATTGCCTTTCTACAGCAATATGCATTTTGATTCTTTTCTTTCCTGACATCTGCTTTTTGCATAGGCGTTGTGTAAGCCAAGCCACAGGACCCAGAATCCTCCCTCTTACCTTTCTCCTGTGAAATGTTTGACACTAGTGGGGCAAGAGCTCCTTAACAAAACCTCAGCAGGTCCTGGAGGTGTAGCTAGCCTCCTTTCCTACATCCCTCATTCATTATGTATATGCAAACACAGGAGTTCCAAAAACTGAAGGAAAAAAAATCCTCAAAACCTATGATCCCAAGCACTTCAGATAAAGATTTGACTTGCAGTGATGTGCTGTATATGTTTACTCAAAAGTGAGTTTTAGGACATAGTTTTGTTATAAATATAACTGTATCCCTAGGGAATTTGGGGGGGAGGGGGAATGTGGTTCTCTAAGACCTTTTTACACGGCTATATAATCTAGATCAGGGGTTCTCAAACTTTTTAAACAGAGGGCCAGGTCACAGTCCCTCAAGATGTTGGAGGGCTGGATTATAATTTGAAAAAACATGAATGAATTCCTATACACACTGCACATATCTTATTTGTAGTGCAAAAAAACAAACAAAAACAAAACCCAGTTACAATAATTAAAATGAAGAACAATTTTGACAATTATAAACTTATTAGTATTTCAGTGAGAAGTGTGGGCCTGCTTTTGAGATAGGATTGTTGTTGTTGTGTGCTTTCAAGTGGTTTCAGACTTAAGTTGACCCTGAGCGAGGGCCGGGTAAATTACCTCGGAGGGCCGCATCCGGCCCCCGGGCCTTAGTTTGAGGACCCCTGGTCTACACAGCCATATAATCCAGGTCAAAGCAGATAATCTGGATTTTATATGGCAGTGTGTTGTTGTTGTTCATTCGTTCAGTCGTCTCCGACTCTTCGTGACCTCATGGACCAGTCCACGCCAGAGCTCCCTGTCGGCCGTCACCACCCCCAGCTCCTTCAAGGTCAGTCCAGTCACTTCAAGGATGCCATCCATCCATCTTGCCCTTGGTTGGCCCCTTCTTCCTTTTGCCTTCCACTTTCCCCAGCATAATTGTCTTCTCTAGGCTTTGCTGTCTCCTCATGATGTGGCCAAAGTACTTCAACTTTGTCTCTAGTATCCTTCCCTCCAGTGAGCAGTCGGGCTTTATTTCCTGGAGGATGCACTGGTTGGATCTTCTCGCAGTCCAAGGCACTCTCAGAACTTTCCTCCAACACCACAGCTCAAAAGCATCGATCTTCCTTCGCTCAGCCTTCCCTAAGGTCCAGCTCTCACATCCGTAGTTGACTACAGGGAATACCATGGCTTTGACTAGGCGGATCTTTGTTGCCAGTCTGATGTCTCTACTCTTTACTATTTTATCGAGACTGGACATTGCTCTCCTCCCAAGAAGTAAGCGTCTTCTGATTTCCTGCCACAGTCTGCATCTGCAGTAATCTTTGCACCTAGAAATACAAAGTCTGTCACGGCCTCCACATTTTCTCCCTCTATTTCCCAGTTGTCAATCATTCTTGTTGCCATAATCTTGGTTTTTTTGATGTTTAGCTGCAACCCGGCTTTTGTGCTTTCTTCTTTCACCTTGATTAGAAGGCTCCTCAGCTCCTCCTCGCTTTCGGCCATCAGAGTGGTGTCATCTGCATATCTGAGGTTGTTAATGTTTCTTCCAGCAATTTTCACCCCAGCTTTGCATTCATCAAGCCCCGCACATCGCATGATGTGTTCTGCATACAAGTTAAAAAGGTTGGGTGAGAGGATGCAGCCTTGCCGTACGCCTTTCCCAATCTTGAACCAGTCTGTTGTTCCATGGTCAGTTCTTACTGTTGCTACTTGGTCGTTGTACAGATTCCTCAGGAGAGAGACAAGGTGGCTTGGGATGCCCATCCCACTAAGAACTTGCCACAATTTATTATGATCCACACAGTCAAAGGCTTTAGAATAGTCAATGAAGCAGAAGTAGATATTTTTCTGAAACTCCCTGCCTTTTTCCATTATCCAGCGGATATTGGCAATCTGGTCTCTCGTTCCTCTGCCTTTTCTAAACCCAGCTTGAACATCTGGCAACTCTCGCTCCATGTATTGCTGGAGTCTTCCTTGCAGGATCTTGAGCATTACCTTACTGGCATGAGAAATAAGGGCCACCGTACAGAAGTTGGAGCAGTCTTTTGCATTTCCCTTTTTTGGTATGGGGATATAAGTTGATTTTTTCCAGTCTGATGGCCATTCTTGTGTTTTCCATATTTGCTGGCATATGGCATGCATCACCTTGACAGCATCATCTTTTAAGATTTTAAACAGTTCAGCTGGGATCCCGTCATCTCCTGCTGCCTTGTTGTTAGCAATGCTTCTTAAGGCCCATTCAACCTCACTCCTCAGGATGTCTAGTTCTAATTCATTCACCACACCGTCAAAACTATCCTCGATATTATTATCCTTCCTATACAGATCTTCTGTATAGTCTCGCCACCTTCTCTTGATCTCTTCAGCTTCTGTTAGGTCCCTGCCATCTTTGTTTCTTATCATACCGATTTTTGCCTGAAATTTACCTCCAATGTTTCTAATTTTCTGGAAGAGGTCTCTTGTCCTTCCTATTCTGTTGTCTTCTTCCACTTCCAAGCATTGCTTATTTAAAAATAGTTCCTTATCTCTTCTGGCTAACCTCTGGAATTGCGCATTTAACTAGGCATATCTCCCCTTATCCCTGTTTTCTTTTGCTTTCCTCCTTTCTTGGGCTACTTCCAGTGTCTCAGCAGACAACCATTTTGCCTTCTTGGTTTTCTTTTTCTTTTGGACGTACTTTGTTGCCGCCTCCTGAACAATGTCGCGGACTTCTGTCCATAGTTCTTCTGGGACTCTGTTTACTAAATCTAGTCCTTCAAATCTGTTCTTCACTTCCACTGTATATTCGCTAGGAATGTTAGTGAGATCATATCTAACTGGTCTGTGTATTTTCCCTGATCTCTTTAGTTTTATTCTGAATTTGGCAATAAGAAGTTCGTGATCTGAGCTACAGTCAGCCCCAGGTCTTGTTTTCACCGACTGGATGGATGTCCGCCACCTTTGGCTGCAAAGGATGTAGTCAATCTGATTTCGGCAGTGTAGAAAGGGCCTAAGACAAGATGGATGTGCGTACATGTTCCTAACAAAATTCCAAACTCTACAGTTCCCAGTGGTGTCCCAGAGGAGAAATAATCAAAATCAAGTTAAGATAAAAACCAAGATAGGTCTTTTTATGTGGATATACCTGTGACTATTCACTATATTCTATAACCATTCCCTACCAATTATTGTGTGTTCTTGGATTGGAGCAGTACTTCACTGACATGCTTTTAAGCTTATTTAATTAGTGGTCTGAGTTGGCTGTATCTAATGAAATCAGAAGTCTGCATGTCAGCGTAGAGGCCCTTTCTTCCTCTGAAACGTTTTTCTTTCTTTTTCTTGAAAGCAATTTATAGGTTTGCCTGACACGAAACCTCAGATGTTTTTGAGAATAAATATGGATCAATAACTAGTTAAAAACAGGAAGCAGTGGGCATGACTAAGTGAATGGTCATCATCGATGGATAGAAGCAGAGATCTTTTTTCTTAGGACTAATGCTTTAAAAATATTCATAAAGGGTTTGAAAAGAAGGCTGGGAGGGGAAGTGGAAGGCTTGCTGGTAATATCCAGTTAAGGTATTTTTAAAAGAAATAAAGATGAGAAGAAGAAATGCAGAGACCTCAAGGAGGACCTCTCCAAACTGGATGGAAGTACTTTAAAATGATACAAGGGACAGCCAAACAACAAACCAACAAAGATGCACCCTAACGAAAGAGGAAAGTGTCTTGTGATATCTCAGTGGCATAGGTCTTCATGTAGTTTAATGAACATAGTCCAATGCATGAAATATTTTTTGGGTTGCTAAGTACACAAATACACACCACATGTAAAACTGGGCTGTTGTTCATCTTCCGGTCCCAATGCAAGGTGCAGGTTATCACCTACAAAGCCCTGAACGGTTTGGGACCCGCCTACCTTTGCAACCGCATTTCCTTCTACGAACCTGCATGACCACTTTGATCTTCCAGGGAGGCCCTCCTCTCACTCCCACCCCTGTCCCAAGTGCGGCTTGTGGGAATGAGGGAGAGAGCCTTCTCGGTGGTGGCTCCCTGGCTTTGGAACTCTCTACCTGGGGAGATTGGGCAAGCACCCACCTTGTCAGCCTTTAGGAAAAGCTTGAAAACTTGGCTTTTGATGAATGAACAACAAATCCCCATATCATGACTGTTCCAGCATAAACTTGTCCTCTTGGTGCACTTTATCTCCTCCTCTAGTGGAAAATTAAACCCCATAGCTTGTCCCATCTATATCTCCCATCCATATCTCCCTCTATCTCACCCAATTTCCCCTGTTTTTATCCTTGCATTTGGCCCAGGCCACTTTGTTAAACTCTTGTTTTAACTTTTCATCTTACCTCATACCCTGTGTTTTATCCCATTGTGTGATTTTTCTTTTATTGTTGTACTGCTGTATGCATTTTATTTTGTTTATTGTATTTGTCAGGCTTGGCCTCATGTTAGTTGCCCCAGATCCCTGAGGGGAGATGGTGGCGGGGTATATATAAAGTTTAATAATAATTTAATAATAATTACGGGATGGCATTTGAGCCAGGCAACATGAAGCCTAATGAAAAGCACGTGGCAGAATTAGGAAGCATTAGAGAGAAGACTGAAAATAAAACTTCCAGTATCATAATGTCTGTATGGTGCAACCATATCTGGAATATGCACCAGAATTGTGGTGCAGCTGGCTGGGAGTCAGCTGCATTAAGATCACTACTGACCGAAAGGTCATGAGTTTGAAGCCAGCCCGGGTTGGAATGAGCTTCCGGCCAATTTGTGTAGCTTGTTATCGACGTTTGCAGCCCAGAAGACAGTTGCATCTGTCAGGTAGGAAAATTTGGTACCACTTACACGGGGAGGCTAATTTAACCAATTTATGAGGCCATAAAAATCTCCAGCAAGCATGCGGGGAATAAGGAAGTACTTCATCAGTGTCGCAGATGGACGGTGAAGTGACAGCTCCCCTGGTGGCCAGAAAAAGTTGGAATGTTAAATAGCCTCTGTCTGACTGTCTATATGTGTTGTGTGTCTATGGCATTGAATGTTTGCCATGTATATGTACATTATAATCCGCCCTGAGTCCCCTGTAAATAAATAAATAAATAAATAATATAGTACGTATTTCTGGAAATTGCAATTCGAAAGAAAATACTGTACATCTGGGAAAGGTGCAAATGTGGGTAATTAAACCAATTAGAAGAATCACACTGTTGGTTCATGTTTAGCTTGTGGTCTACCAAGACTCTTAGGGCCCTTCCAGACAGACTTTATATCCCAGGATTTGGTACCTGGTTTTCTTTTTATCCCAGATTATCTGGCAATGTGAACTCACATAATCCAATTGAAAGCAGAATACCTGGGATCAGATCCTGGGATATAGGGCCTGTCTGGAAGGGCCCTTTCATCCATTTCATATGTTCTGTTGTCAAGTCGGGTGTCACCATCCTATATTCATGCATTTAATTTCCCCCTGCTGGGATTCATTTTGCTAATTTTGAACCAGTTCTCTGATCTGTTCAGGTTAATTTAATTCTTTGGTGTAACAGGCAGACTTGATAAGGATGTCCTCTAGTTTCTTCCCTTCTGGGCTGCTCAGAGTAGGGAGGCATAGTTACTCAGGTTGCCTTCTTTTCATCCTTGGCAGCTGCTGCCACCACTCAAAAAGGCTCGGCATAATGCTAGATATTTATTGCTGTGTCATTTTACCTGTGTTTTTGCTGCTATTTTTCTCCTTCTCTTCAGGACTACTGAAAGCAGGGTAGGAGGGTTTACTTGTGAATTAGTAAATGGAAAACAATAATCATTCCTTCCATTTGCTCATATCACCACGTCCCTCTAGTATCCACCCCCTAGGGAAGGATACTAGAGACAAAGTTGAAGTACTTTGGCCACATCATGAGGAGACAGCAAAGCCTAGAGAAGACAATTATTCTGGGGAAAGTGGAAGGTAAAAGGAAGAGGGGCCGACCAAGGGCAAGATGGATGGATGGCTGGCATCCTTGAAGTGACTGGACTGACCTTGAAGGAGCTGGGGGTGGTGACGGCCGACAGGGAGCTCATGAGGTCACGAAGAGTTGGAGACGACTGAACGAATGAACAACAACAACCACGTCCTTCAGCTGTTGCTGTTGCTGCAGGTGGTTCTACCTATCCCTTTCCTTGGCCAATGAGGCCCTGATTTGGAATTGCTATATTTCTGCAACCACGAGCCAACCACTCATGAATGAAACTCTTACCACTTGAGAGAGTGGGGAGTAGATTTTCAAAGGATCCCTGCTAGATGCCTCCTTTGAGCACAGAAACAACCCCTGACCCCAATCATTTGCAACATAAGGCATTTTGTGTTCCTTAGTTCAGCAAGACCGAATCCATAACTGTGGTGTAACATGCTTTTCATCAACATTTTGACATTTATTTATTTACTTACTTACTGTATTTGTATACCGCCCTTCTCAGCCTATCGGCGACTCAATGCGGTTTACAACAAATCAGTTCACATAATTTCAAAATACAAATTAAAACCTAAAAATAATATATAACCACAATAACACAATAAAAGCAACATCAGTAGCATCTCGTTGTTGAAGCATTGTCCAATTCCATTGTCTAGTCATTTCATTTCCTATGTTGGTTACTCTGCATTTGTAAACGCTTTCTCAAACAACCATGTCTTAACTTTTCTCCGAAATGTTAAAAAGAGAGGGAGCCGATCCCTAGGGAGGGCGTTCCATAGCCAAGGGGCCACCACTGAGAAGGCCCTGTCTCTCGTCCACGTCAAATGTACTTGTGATAAAGGCTGGATCGAGAGCAGGGCCTCCCCAGATGATCTTAAAGTCCGAGATGGTTCATAAGGGGAGATGTTTTTGGACAGGTAAATTGGGCAAGAACCGTTTAGGGCTTTATAGGCTAAAGCCAGAACTTTGAATTGTGCCAGGTAGCAAACTGGCAGTCAGTGGAGCTGTTATAACAGAGGAGTTGTACGCTCCCTGAGTGCTGGTCCTGTTAATAATCCGGCTACCATCCGTGGGACCATTTGAAGCTTCCGGACAGTCTTCAAAGGCAACCCCACGCAGAGCGCATTGCAGTAGTCTATATAGAATGTAACCAAAGCATGGACTACCGTGGCCAATGCCAAAGTATTCATCATTGGTGCTGAAAATTTGAGGAAACAGGCTGTTTATGTAAGGAGAAAAACACAGTACTTTGGAATTGGGTCTATTCTTTTGAAACACCCCGTATAACTAAAGTCTTATGCCTTACCAGTTATGTGACACAATGATGGAATTTTTATTGTATCCAAGCATAACTAGAAGCTCTAGATAGAAACACTTCGAAAACTATAACAACAAACCATGCTTTGCATATTTAAAGTCATATTGATTGATGATACCTACCATGTAATATTGGTGCCAGTGGGTTATTGCAACTAAAGAAACTCTTGAGGAAAAGAAACGATGCTTGAGTGAAAAGATCAAGGAAATGAAAGAAAAATATTAATGGACACATGTAGAGAGAGTTTATGGAACATTGAAACAAAAATGTGTGTAGAAAGAAAATCATTAAATTTTTCCTTGAAGTCTGATAAAGCAAAACAAACCCCTACAGGATGAAAGCATATAAGTGAAAGCTAAGAAGAAGAACATTGGAATTTGAGACAGAATGAGGTACTAAAAAAGAAATTGAATGGTTTACATTAACATCTAGTGAGGAGACTTTTCAGATAAATAGCATCCAAAAAAAATTTGAACAAATAACTGCCAGTAACAAATATTACTATAAAAGATAAATGTTTATGTCTTTCACCTTACTATTTCATGCAACAAAATTATACAGACTGAATATAAGAAACAACTGTACTGTTCCATCATCTGGGTGGAGGCCATTAGGGGGCACTAGAGAGAGAAGAATAGTCAATTTTATGGGGTGGAGGGTGGGTTGAAGGAGGAAAACCATTTCCCCCTGTTTTCCTGTTATTGCCCCCACCCATGTCCCCGCCATGAAAGCAACCTACATTTATGATATGGGAATGGGAGGAGAGGGAATAACCAGCAAAAATGGGGGAAATTGTTTTCCTCCTTCAACTCCTCCCTTCCCCAAATGGACTATTCTTCAATCTCTAGCGTCCCCTTGTGTCCTCCATCCGGATAATGGAACAGTATCAAAATGACAAAGTAACAGCAATGATACATTAGATTCTATGCAAAAATATTATTTACCATCTGCAAAACACTGATGGGAATATAGGATTGAAACAGTTATAAAAAATAATTGGTGAATGAAGAATATATGTACAACTAGCTGAACCCGCCATGCGTTGCTGTGGCCAGCCTTCCCCCCCTCTTTCTCTCCTTCYTTCCCTTCCTCTTTCCTTCCTTCCCTTCTTTMTCTTTCTCTTCTTCTTTCTTCCTTCTCTACCTGTTTCTTTCCTCCCTTCCTTTGCTCTTTGGCTCCATCATTCCTTCCTTCCCTCCCTCTTTCCCTCCCCCCCCTCTCTTTCTCTCTTTCTTGCCCTCTCTCTTTCCTTCCTTCCCTTCTTTATCTTTCTCTTCTTCTTTCTTCCTTCTCTACCTGTTTCTTTCCTCCCTTCCTTTGGTCTTTGGCTCCATCATTCCTTCCTTCCCTCCCTCTTTCCCTCCCCCCCCCCTCTTTCTCTCTTTCTTGCCCTCTCTCTTCCCTTCCTTCTTTCACTCTTTTATTTCCTTCTCTCCTTCCTTTCTCCTCTACTCTTCTTTCTCTCCTTCTCTCCTTCCTTCTTTCCCCCTTTCTGTGTATGTGTTTTGTGTGTGTGTAAATAGGCATATATGTGTGTGTATATATTTGTGTATATGTGTATATATGTGTTTGAGTATATATGTGGTTTTGCGCATGCGCTGTAATGTAATTTTTGGTGACTTTTAAAGTCTCTTCTGCTATTTTTCAGTGTTTTTATGAGTGATGGTCACTTGTTGGCCTGATAGGTGTCTTTTTGTCCACATTTGGTGTCGATTCGCCCAGTGGTTTTTGAGTTATGTTAATCCTACAAATGAACATTACATTTTTATTTGTATAGATTGAGCAGTAGGAGCTGACTGTGGGAAAAGACCAATAATCTCTGTTGTAGCAGCAATTCTTTGGCCTCTCACTGAAGTTGTGTTTGGAATCTACTAGTGTTGGTTGATTGTGTGCTTCCTAGTGAAAAACCTTTTTGCAAGCATTTTTGGTAGAAATCTAGGTTAGACCTCTTCTGGCATTTTGTTTTTCAGAAATGTCTCTATGTAAAAAAAAAAATGATATGAAAGTGAGTCCTCTAAAATGGTACCACCCAGACCCTGATTTTGTTTCTCACGTAAGAAATTATTCTCCGCATCACCCTGTTGTTTATACGTCCAGTTTTGTAAATGAAACTTTTTATATTATGCACCGATTAAGAAGGATTTTTGTGGTTATGTTTGAAAATACTGCTTGCTTGGCAACTGCTCACTCAATGATATAGCTATACAGTATTTTTTATTGTATTTGAAGACTATAGCTAATGGGATTCTTTTGTCAGGGCGCACCTACTCACAGTCTGTGCTTTGCTGTTACTTAGACATGATGTGGGGGAAGTTTCAAGGCACACCTGAAATCACAGGTACTGTTGGTTGACAAGACCCATCAAAACCTTGCTTTATTTTCATCCCAAAGAGTGGGTGGATAAATGTAAGTTTAATTCATTTTTAAAGGAATCCACATCAGGTTCTCAGAGAAGCAAGAAATGCTTAACAATATGAAGAGGACATACTGAAGCAGACAACTGAGCAGTAGTTAATTTCCACAGAGTGAGAGCTTGAGAAAGTTACTTTTTTGTAACTGCAGTTCCCAGATACCTCCACATAGCATGACCACTGACAGGAATGGGATTCTAAGAGTTATAGTCCAAGAATGTAACTTTTCTGGATTCACAATTGTCTGTTCTAACTGCAGTCTACAATATTTTCTTAGAAGGAAGACACTGAGTATACATCTGATTCTTCTGCTCTATCATTGAGCTTTTTTTTTTTGGCTGCCCCCGGTGCCACAGTGGGTTAAACCCCTGTGCTGGCAGGACTGAAGATCGACAGGTCGCAGGTTCGAATTCGGGGAGAGGCGGATGAGCTCCCTCTATCAGCTCCAGCTCCTCATGCGGGGACATGAGAGAAGCCTCCCACAAGGATGATAAAATATCAAATCATCCGGGCATCCTTGCAGACGGCCAATTCTCTCACAACAGAAGCAATGCTCCTGACACGACAAAAAAAGAGAGCTTTTTTGCTTTTTGAAGATTTATTTATTCTAGATTGTGTAAGATCAGACCATGGAGGCAGAATCCTGCCTCACGAAAAAGCCCACCAAAGATCCACGGGAAGCCCATAAACTGGACATATACTTAACTTGTACCTTCTCAACTTCCCCAGACAAATATTGGAGGTACTGTATATACTCGAGTATAAGCCAACCCAAATATAAGCCGAGGCACCCAATTTACCACAAAAACTTGGAATACCAATTGACTTGAGTATAAGCCAGGGTGGGAAATACAGCAGCTACTGGTAAATTTCAAAATAAAATAAGATAAGACTCCTCAACTCTGATTAAACCATGATTCTAACCTTATTCAATGTAAATGTGCTTACGTATCCTTCCAATAATAATAAAAAGAGGAAAATCTTAAATGTTATAATAATACAGTAAAATAATGGAAATATAATAATAACATTAATAATACAGTAAAATAACAAATGTAATAACAACAATAATAAAGTAAAATAATAAATGTAATAATAATAATAATAATAATAATAATAATAATAATATACTGTTGGACTTTCACAATTGTAAGATCATCAGCGAAGGCTGATCTGGCCGGGGTGGTCCATGCCTTGGTCACCTCCAGATTGGACTACTGCAATGCACTCTATGTGGGGCTGCCCTTGAAAATGGCTCGGAAGTTCCAACTGGTCCAACGAGCAGCGGCCAGGATGTTAACTGGGGCCCCTTACAGAGAGAGGTCAACCCTCCTGTTCAAGGAGCTCCACTGGCTGCCGTTTATTTTCCGAGCCCAATTTAAGGTGCAGGTGTTTACTTACAAAACCCTGAACGGTTTGGGACCATCCTACCTGCGTGACCGCATCTCCATCTACGAACCCACGCGTTCACTTCGGTCATCTGGAGAGGCCCTGCTCGTGATCCCACCTGCGTCGCAACTTCGCCAGACAGGGCCTTTTCTGTGGTGGCCCCCCGACTCTGGAACACCCTCCCCAAAGATCTTAGACAGGCCCCTACACTGGCAGTCTTCAGAAAGAACTTGAAGACCTGGCTGTTCCGATGTGCCTTCCCAGATTAGGAAATCTCCAATACCAAGTCCCATAAGCACTTTATTAAAACTAAGATTGCTGCACATCTCACGCTCCACTTGCCCTACAATCCTACATACCTCCTGCCACATCAGCACTTTTAATCCTGTACCCATTATTCTGGCCCGGCCCAGTTTTATTGTGTCTTAGTGTATTGTTTATTGCTTGTTGTTTATATTGCTTTAATTGTTTTTAATTTGCCTTAGGTTTTGTATTGTTATTGTGTGTTGAGGCCTTGGCCTTTGTAAGCCGCATCGAGTCCTTTGGGAGATGCTAGCGGGGTACAAATAAAGTTTAATAATAATAATAATAATAATAATAATAATAATAATAATAACAACAGAATAAAATAATAACCTTGACTCGAGTATAAGCCGAGGCAGACTTTTTCAGCCTACAAAAAGGGATGAAAAACTAGGCTTATACTCTAGTAATACTAGAGTCTTCATAACTTGTAGCTATTGACATCCTTTGCTTCAATGAATAAGTGTAATCCTCTTTAAAGTCATTCAAGCTTATGACTATCACTGCATCTTGTGGAAAGAAATCCTATAGTTTGCTGTGTGCTGCGGAAAGGGGTATATCCCTTACCTGGAAGAAGCAAAGACCACCAGCTTTGAAGCGATGGTCCTCCGCCATCAACTCCGCTGGACCGGGCACATCGTCCGGATGCCTGACCACCGTCTCCCAAAGCAGTTGCTCTACTCCGAACTCAAGAACGGAAAACGGAATGTTGGTGGACAGGAAAAGAGATTTAAAGATGGCCTCAAAGCCAACCTTAAAAACTCTGGCATAGACACTGAGAACTGGGAAGCCCTGGCCCTTGAGCGCTCCAGCTGGAGGTCAGCTGTAACCAGCAGTGCTGCAGAATTTGAAGAGACACGAATGGAGGGTGAAAGAGAGAAATGTGCCAAGAGGAAGGCAAGCCAACCCTGACTGAGACCGTCTTCCACCTGGAAACCAGTGCCCTCACTGCAGGAGAAAATGCAGTCCAAGAATAGGGCTCTACAGTCACCTACCGACCTAACCAGGACACTAATCTTGGAAGACAATCCTACTCGGACAACGAGGGATGACATAAGTAAGTAAGTCTCCTATCACTGAGTCTCCTATCATTGAGCTTCAATGATTGATGTGAATTTTAGTAAACTACTATGAGGCTGGATTTACATTGCCATATAATTCAGTATTAGATCCCACATTGTCTGCCTTGAACTGGATTATATGAGTCTACACTGCCATATAATCCAGCTCAAAGCAGATAATCATAGCTATATAATAGGGCTGGGCGGTTTCGTTTCGTTAATTCGTAATTCGTTAATAATTCGTTAATTTTTTAATTACAAAACAATAACGAACCATTCTGGAGCAATTTTTTTTTTAAAAAACGAATTTTTAAATAGTTTTGTAAATGCTTCGTATTTCGTTACTGTATTCGTTTCGTTATTGTTTTGAGGTCGTTTCGTTATTATTTCCGCATGTCTGGGGCAAGTTTTTTGTTTAATTAGTGAAAAAATCTTATAATATCACACCAACAGTCAACAACAGAGGGAGAGGGAAGCTTCAGAAGTTTTTGGAGGTTTTTTAGCGTATTTCGCGGTCGCGTCCGCCATTAACGAATCGATTCGTTATTGTTTCGGAAATCGATTCGTTAATGTTTTGTAATTTTTTTCACATTTACGAAATTTCGTAAATATCGAACTTTTTAAAAGGAAAATTTTGTAATTATTTTAAATAACGAAACGCAAAAAACCCCCAAAAAACGAATCGATTTTAGAAACAAATTTTTCCGTTGTTACCCAGGCCTACTATATAACCCAGAAAATAAAGGCTGAAAATCCCACAGTATCTGCTCGGAACTGGGTTATCTGATTCTGTAAGGGAACATGGGTTTAGGGTGCGGGGTCCCTTTCGAAGAAGTCCACAGAGTCCAATAGGTTCAGGTAAAACACCGTTTATTCAAGCTGATCACCAAGAGGTGAACAGACAGCACTTCTACAAGTGCTCCCACAGGCTGCCACGCCCCTCCTTGGCTTTTTGCAAACCTTTATAGTCAGGTAAACATGGGGGCATTTTTTTGTCATGGAAAGTACCCTCTTTCCAGCCCTCCTCCCTTGACCTTTTGATAGAAAGCCCCTTCTCGCACCTGCATCCAAACATTAGGCTGTCAAAACCACAATTTCTATTTTGCGCCTCACCACATAAAACCATTTCCTATGTAAATCGAGCAGTTAGCAACTTAATATTCTGACATATAGCATGACCTCTTGTTTTTAAAACATTTTCCTCCTTGTTGACGTGCTGCTCCTTTTCTACAGGGAGGGGTACATTTCTTATGTTTCTTTACTAAAGCTTAGCTATTGTAAAAATCACTTATTACCTTCTTCAATTCCACACTGCCATATATTCCAGTTCAAAGCAGATAATTTGGGAATAGACACGGAATTATATGGACACGGAATTATATATTTCTAGTCATTTCATGCATGGTCACTTTTAGGCCCCTTCCACACAGCTGAGTAAAATCCCACATTTTCTGCTTTGAACTGGAATATATGGCAGTGTGGACACAGATAACCCCATGTCAAAGCATATATTGTGGGATTTTTTGCCTTGATATTGAGGGAAGGACCCTTAAAGCATTTTGGGTAGGAACAAATAGTTTTTAAGCGATCATAAAATAAGTGTTTCTTGCATATTCTCATTATAGTGGCTGTTTAAATTGCTGTGAAAGCTTTTGAAGTACTGCAAAACTTGATAATCCTTTCAAACAAGAGGCAGCACGTTAATTTTATTTTGTATATTCAAATACCATTGAAAATAAATGTTCAGTGCGTTTTTCTTTGAGTTTGAAGCTATTAAATTTATACAGAATGCTAATCCAAGAAACAAAGAAAAGAAAGAAAATGCTGTTTTCTGTTCCATTTTATATGTGATCCACGTCCTCTATCTATTGTCTTCAGTATACTTGAAAACAAACACAATTCCTTGAAGTCAGCAGGACTTACTTTCACATAAAGTGCTAAGATCAAGGAGTACGTCAATGTGCATCACACCCATTGAAGTTCTAATGCACATTATTTGATGTACTTCTTGAGTGTAGCACTTTACTTGGATAGAAAGCAATTTGTTATTTTTGCAGAAGAACTCAAACTCTGAAGGAGCCACAGTTAATTCTACCCAGAGTATGGATTTCCAGTAGATCAAGTGCGTTTGCGTTTACAAAGTGTGTGGCCAAACAAGAAACTGCTACTGTCTAGCTAAAGGTTTAGATTGCCAGCAGACAAAGTGGAAAGTGAAGAATTGAAAATGAAAGAAAAAAAGCGGGACAAACCAACTTAGCACCTTGTTAAGGTTTTGTCCCCAACATATCTCCTTCATGTTCTGTGTAGTTTTTGCAACCAGGGGCGGCTCAACCCATTACGCAAAGTAAGCATTTGCAGTATAGTTGATTTTGCCCAGGGGTCCTCTTGAGGCGCTCTTGGGGGAAAATAGACCTTGACATATGCGAGTTGTAGTTACTGGGATGTATAGTTCACCTACAATCAAAGAGCATTCTGAACTCCACCAATGATGGAATTGAACCAAATATGGCACACAGAACTCCCACGATAAACAGAAAATATATATCAGTGATTGGTTGGGGGGGGGGGGGGCACAAATACTGTTTGCTTAGAGCCTCCGCAAACTAGCCTCCTGCGGGAGCAAACTGTGCCAGCATATCCCTGATGTCATGAGACTGCACCTCTCTCTCCGCCCCTTTCTCCGCCTCTTTCTCCGTGCCAGCCTCTCTCTCCGTGCCAGAGTGTTTTTTCCTTTGCTAGGGCAGCATTGCCAGCGTACTCTCGTTGTTGGCAGAATTCAAAGGGGCGGAGAGAGAGGCGGAGTCTCATGACGTCATGGACGTGCTGGCACAGTTTGCTCCCGCAGGAGGCTAGTTTGCGGCGGCTCTTACCGTTGAAAATTACCTAGGGCCGCCTCTGTTTGCAACACATACAGTATAATGAAGCTTCACCCTATCCTACTCACAAAAGGGTTTCAGGAATGAATGAGCATGGGAAAAAAGGGTGACTACCTCCCAAAATTGAAAGTGACATGCCAGAGCCAGTTGTGATTGCGGTGTGTGCACACTCCATATATATATATATATGTGTGTGTGTGTGTGTGTCCGCTCACGCATGCATGTGCATATATATATATATATATATATATATATATATATATATATATGGAGTGTGCACACACCGCAATCACACACACACACATGTGTGTGTGTATGTGCGCGCGTGTGTGTGTATATATATATCTGTAGAGTGGTAGGTAGGTAAATTTTATTATGGTCCAGAGACCCTTATTACAAGTTATACAGGTAATGACATTAGGAACATCCTATTTGCAAACATTAAAAGCTGCTTAAAATATATGTTGGCTAAAAACAAGGGTAAAAAGCTACAAGAAGTGCTGGTGTGTTTCAGCCTCAAGGTATGCTGGCAATCAGATTAAGAACAACCTGTAGCTTGGGCACACAGATGGGTAAAATTAACAACAGTTAAACATTGCTTAAAACACAAACACAATCCAAAAATCAGATCAAAGAAATCTGGGGTAAACTAGAGAAGTACCTCCTCTCAATAATAACTAAATTTCCTAGCTCATATCTATACTTATTGGGTGACCTCAACGTAAGGATCATCCCTAATAACAATGAGTTAGAAGGCAAATATCCAGAATTAAGAGGATTAAGGGACAACAGGTACTTCCCCTTTAGAAAATCAAAAGACCCAAAATCAAACTTTGCCAGTTTTCGCCTGGCACAACTCCAGTTCATACACACACACACACACACACATATAGCAGAGACCAGTCAAAGAAGAAGATTCAAGGGTAAGTAGACCACTACTAGATGGCTTCATATAGAGGCGACTCAAGAACCGCCTTGAGTCGCCTCTGGCTGAGAAAGGCGGTATACAAATGCAGTAAATAAATAAAATACTGTTCAAAATTACAGAATTTTCACAGAAATATAGCTGTCAAGTTACAAGTCACATTTCAAAACAGTACAGCAAACACACACACACACACACACACACTATATAGGTTGAACATCCGTGATTCTGAATTTCAAAATCCAAAATCGTCCTAACAACAACAACAACGTTAGGAACTTTGGCTAGATAAGATATTAGAGATATAGACAGACTTACATTTCTGTTAAAGAAAAATACTGGCAAAAGCATGAAAATGACAGATTGGTCAATCTTTGAAGAATATATGAAGATGCAACATCAAATATAGTATAAGAAGGGAAAGAAATCTGTAAACTAAAAGTAGATGAATATCGGGAAAGAAAAACTTGATAGAATGGGAAAACTAATAGACTTGAACATAAGGAAGAAGAATGGAAACCACCAAAATTTCTAAATCTTTATTTATTTTTTTATTTTTTTATTTCTCTCTCTCTTCTTCATCCTTTTTTTCAAATTTCCTACTTTTCTCTAAATATATGTTCCCCCACTTTCAATGTTTTCTTTTTTTTAATCTGTTATATCTCATTTATAATAAAAATTATTATTAAAAATAATAACAATTAAAAAAACCTTTATTTTTATATCCCACCTCCATCTCCCCGAAGGGAAATGGGGTGGCTTACATGGGGCCAAGCCCAGCAGAACAGTTAAAACATAACACATTAGAATGCATATCAACAAAATAATAACAAAAAGCAATATAACAAAATAGAAACAAAAACATTAAACAGTGTATAAAACGAACATCAAAACCAACAAGCAAAGTTCAATGTCTCATTGCGGGTGGGTAATCTGGTGCCACATCATTAAAGGATAGTTAATTTGTGTAAACATGGGTTAATGAGTTAGTGACCCCATAGTTTTTGATGGTTCAATGTATCCGAGTTTTGTTTCACGCATAAACCTATTTTTTTTTAAAAATCAGGTTAATAAATGTTATGCTTTGACTTAGATCTGGTCTCCAAAAGATGAAAGATTTGAGTTAAAAGATATTATATCAAGATGTGTTATACAAATATATAAAAATGAATATGAATCAATAGCTTCAGTCTCATGTTCACTCAACAACAGTGTGTTTGAATGTTGGACTAATACATTATAGTGATTCAATCTTAGTCAGGCATCTCCACTAGACTAGAAGTCAATCTGTATTGCAAGGAATGGTCGGGGGTATAAATGGAGAAAAAGGATTAGATTTGGACCTAGTAGGCATGGCTGCATATTCTTCCTCAATGTTGCAATCCTGCAGTGTCAGCTTCTACTTTTGGGCACAACCTGCTAGTATATCTAAAGCAGTCTGGTTTTCTTCATCTGCCTTAGATGGTGCTTTGGGTCACATGACTGATATTTGATTGACATTTGAATCCACAATGCTGATTCCTTGCAAATTGCAAGGTCTAGAAATAACCAAAGTTTTTGTTCTTCTTGGTTTGGATTGTGGCATTTCAAAAGTTTTGCTTCATTGACAAAGAGGGTTTATGCCTTTCATTCCCCCCCCCCCCCCCATGTTCTTCCAAAATTGTTGTGTTACTTTTTATCCACATGAGAAGAAAAGGCATTCAAATTACCACTTCCTTCCTTGGGGTATATGTGATCTAACAGTTGGCAATATTTTTTTTTCATACCCGTAGGCTTCCCAGCTATCTTTGTAGTGGCCTGGGCAGTGGTTAGAGCAACAGTAGCAGATGCGAGGTATGTACATACGGTAAAGGACCTTCCTTGATTTTTCTCAGTCATAATGTGGAAACCATTATTTCAGAGGCTTTAACTCCTCAGTTTCTCCAAACAGCATCACCATTGGTCATGCTAATTAGAGGATACTGGGAGTTATAATTCAAAACTTATTTTCCCCCATATTTATGATTGTGCTTTTCCTGCATGGCAAGGGGCACGACTCTTCTAACTCTATTATTTTCTATAATTCTGTGAACCATATGTTGCAATCTGAAAAGAATGAATGAATGAATGAATGCATATATGCATACTAGCCATACCCGCGTTGCTGTGGCCCAGTCTGGTGATCTGGAAAATAAAGTAATGAGAAAGTATTGGTTTCTAATCTATGTAGTTTCTTTATGCTTGTGGGTAAACAGTATTTCTTGTTGTTTCTTTGTCAGTGTTGATGTGGAGAGTGTCTGGTTTGCCTACTCTGGAACATACAACATATTATAATCCTTCTTTAGAGGTCCCTTTCAAATCTATGATACTATATCTCTATGTGTGTGTGAATCATATCTTTCTATTTATGACTGGATGGCTCTATGCCAGGAGGGCTCTGATACGTTTTCTTGCCCTGGTGAAGAGAGTTGGACTGGATGGCCTTAAGTATTTTCTGTTGGTCATGGGGGTTCTGTGTGAGAAATTTGCCCCAATTATGTCGTTTGTGAGATTCAGAATGCTCTTTGATTGTAGGTGAACTGTAAATCCCAGTAACGACAACTCCCAAATGTCAAGGTCTATTTCCCCCAAACTCCATCTGTGTTCTTATTTATTTATTTATTTACTTTATTTATATATCGCTTTTCTCAGCCCCCAGGCAACTCAAAGCGGTGGGCATATGGAATATTTGTACCAAGTTTGGTCCAGATCCATCATTGTTTGAGTCCACAGTGCGTTCTGGATGTAGGTGAACTACAACTCCCAAACTCAAGGTCAATGCCCACCAAACCCTTCTAGTGTTTTCTGTTGGTCATGGGAGTCCTGTATGCCACATTTGGTTTAACACCATAATTGGTGGAGTTCAGAATGTTCTTTGATTGTAGGTGAACTATAAATCCCAGCAATTACAACTCCCAAATGACAAAATCAAAATTTTTGAGTGAAGGACATACATTGGGTTGTTAGGTGTATGCTGTCCAAATTTGGTGTCAATTCGTCCAGGGGTTTTTGAGTTCTGTGAATACCACAAACAAACATTACATTTTTATTTATATAGATGGCCCAGGGTCATTAATGAAATAGGTAGTTGTTTGGAGGAAAACTGGCAAAGTACATTCCTCTTTGCAGCATAGTTCTTTTTAAGTTTACATGGAAAGACATTCATATGTTCAATACTGGTTTTTATATATGCTCACGAGAATCAGTTTCAGTGGAAGAATCTGTTGCACAAAGCGTGTTTTAGCCAAGTTCCATGCAAAAGACACACAAACAAGAGGAAAAAGGAACAGAAAAACTTTACTCTTATCAGCAGAGGCATAAACTTGCAGTGTTGCATACAAAATCAAACAGTGCAACAAACTTACATAGTCCTTGTAAGTAACACAGAATAAGGCTTCTTCATCTTCATTCAAATGAGAGAGCAAAACATAAACCTTGAGTAAATAGCTATTCCACCATAGCAAAAGCGTCGCTGTTAGAGCATAGCAGCATTACAGGTTCTCCAAACTGTTTTCTAAAATCCATACAGTTATACCCCACCAGGTGTGGCCCAAACATGCTGGCTGACCTACATTACCAGCTGTACATAATAATTAACATCATAAGGTTTTTCTTTAACACACACTTGATCCTGCTACGACTTAATGTAACAGAATCTTCCTATTATCTGCTATTATGCTGAATTAATGTCTAATCAATCAATCAATTATTTATTAATATCTGACAAGTTTCAAAGGTATAAGAACCTGTTTGTTCACTTAAATCATTTTTATAAAGGATTTTTAAATCCTTCAGTTCAATACTTCCAGGGGAGTAATTCAAGCAGATGGAATATTTCAGATCCTGTTGCAGAAACGTGATTGTTTGGTACACATTTAAAACAATTAGATATCTCAGGAGTATATCAATCAGTACTTACTTCACTTTCCTATACTTAATTAGGTTTACAGATCTCAATCTTTAGCTGCCCAGGGGAGAGGTTATATTGAGCTGCTATATTCCAGGAACTTTTCCATGACGTATAAAATAGTAAAATGTAGAACAACCAGACATTTCTTGATAATTGCTACAGCTTGTTGTGGAAGCAAAGTCCCTTTGCAACCTAATTCTTCTAATTAAGAAGCTCTGGATAATAATTTATGGCAGAAGGAGACCGTTTTGCAATATTTTTACTTAATGTGGTTTCCACTGAGTGCTTTTTAACTGTTGTGCATTTTTTTTCTGTTGATTTTTTGTTTGTGGCAAAGTGATGGTAGTCTTGGAGTACCCGCTGCTGCTTTTCAGTTTGATATTGGTGCATTTTTGGGCAAGGCAGATCAGTGAAATAATGGTGGATAGCAGAGTGATGGAGGCCCATTCTGTACTGCCATATAAAACCCAGATTATCTGCTTTGAACTGGATTATATGGCAATGTACTCATAAAATCCAGTTCAAAGCAGATAATGTGGATTATCTGCTTTGATAATCCAGATTACATGGCAGTGTAGAAGGGGCCGGAGAGTGGCAGGTGATTCAAAACAGGAGAGGACAAAAACTTGCAGAAAAACAGATGGGAAGGGAAAGAACTTGGGGCAGACCAGAGGATAGGAGAGCCAGTGGGGTAGAGTGGTTTGAGCACTTAATTTTTACTCTGGAGTCCAGTGTTTGCATCCTCATTTGGCCATGGACACCCATTGGATGGTTTCACCATTTTTGCAGAAGTTCTGTCCCCCTAACCCAGTGGTTCTCAACCTGTGCGTTCCCAGATGTTTCGGCCTTCAACTCCAAGAAATCCTAATAGCTGGTAAACTGGCTGGGATTTCTGGGATTTGATGTTGAGCACCCCCCCCCCAAATAAGGGATAGTGACTTATAGTTCTGCAAAGGGCAAGGGCACCAGACTACACAACAAGGGTTAAGTCTTGGTCACATTGCCAAAGCACTGACAACAACAAGGACCCCACGAGGCTTTTGGGAAACGGCTGGATCTTGGGACTTCTGCCCTCCATGAGAGTTGTAGTTTCCCAGGGACCAGCTTCGATCCCAGCGTGGCAGCTCTGCCTAATTTTGGACTCACAAGGACATCTTTCCCGCTCATGGACTCACATTGCTTGAAAATAATTTCTTTATTAAATTTCTCTGGTGGGTGGGATGGAGAAGGGGTGATTGATCTATATACGTTTCTTCTATGTATTTCCTTCACAAGTCTAACCCAGCCATGAACTCTTTTGCCCTTTGGGAGGCTGATCAGGGAGCGGCCCGCTGGGCTGAAAAGGCAATCAGGAATCACAAAAACACCTATTTACTTGGAACTCACATCTGAACAATGGGACCTGGAGTTACTATTTGACTTTAGGAGGGGGTCATCAGACTGTGATTTCCTCTGCCAAGTTTTCCTTCACAACAAACATCCTTCTCAGCCTCACCTTTTACCTTATCTGATCTTGGAAGGGGAAAACCTGAATCAAATGATTATCCCTAATCACTGATCCATCACAAGAACAAAAAAACTGTTTTCCTTGGCTGGCTGATCACTCGGGCACAGGACTGTCATCATCCTCTCTGGACACAATGCCCCTCTTCTGTCCTGCCTCCCTCTCCCTGATTTGCTAAGGAACCGAAGAGGGAGGGAGTTTTGAAACTTTCAAACCTGTATTTTGCCTATAAAAAATGCCTGTAAATTCTGTATTGCTATGCTTGTAGTGGAACTATCCCTGCAATGCATCCGATCTCAGCTGAATCGCTAATAAAGACACCTCGGTCGCCAGCTTCTTCTGCTTTGGTGGGGATTTATTATTTTAATATTTTCTGCTGGAATTGGCTTCACTGCCCTCACCAAGGTTCAGGGACCCTCTTTGGTGCGGTCCTTGGGATCTCCTCGGCTGGGGAGATCCTCCTAAAAGCCGCTCGATATCAGTAGGCCAAAACACCTGGGGACCCACAGGTTGAGAACCACTGCCTTAGCTGATTGGGCATTCAGACAACGTAGCCAGTCCAATGAAGTTGATGGTGGAGGATCATTGTTTCAATGCTAGTGGTCTTTGCTTGTTCCAGAACACTGACATTTGCCCACCTGTCTTCCCAAGAGATTTGCAGGATTTTTCGGAGGCAATACTGATGGAATTGTTGCAGAAGTTGAGTGTGACGTTTGTAGAAGATTCATGTTTTGCAGGCATATAATAGGGTTGGAAGGACAATAGCTTTATTAACAAGCATCTTGGTCTCCCTACGAATGTCCCTATCCTCAAACACTCTCTGCTTTATTCGGAAAAATGCTGCACTCACAGAGCTCAGGCGGTGTTGTATTTGGGTGTCAATATTGACTTTTGTGGAGAAGGTAGCGGAAATGGTCAACATTTTCTAATGTTACACCATTAAGCTGTATTTCTGGCATTGGAGAGGGATTAGCTGGTGCCTGCAGAAACAGCACTTTGGTTTTCTTGATGTTCAGTATGAGGCCAAGTTATTAGTATGCTTCTGCAAAGGTGCTTAGAGTTGCTTGTAGGTCTTTTTCTGAATGAGCACAGATGGCATTATCATCAGCATATTTGGGTTCTGTAACAGATGTTGTTGTGAACTTGGCTTTGGCTTTCAGTCTGCTAAGGTTAAATTTATTTATTTATTTACTTTATTTCTATACCGCTTTTCTCAGCCCTTAGGCGACTCAAATAAATAGCTTGCCATCTGCCTGATAGATGATTTCCACACTGCTGGGAAGCTTCCCATTAACAAAGTGCAGTATCATAGCAATGAAGATGGATAATACTGCACAGTCTAATACCATTGTTTTTTGTCCTTAGAGAGGGCACATCAGGGAAACGAAAGCTAAGGCCTGGTTGGAAATATATCTCGATAATCTGTTCCACTTAGGAGTGGCTAGAATTGTAACATTTCATCTTTTTGAGCATCTTACAACCTCTTGCAAGATGTTCATAACTCTTCATTTTCTCTAGCAAAGAAGCATTTTTATCTTTATTTATTTATTTGCTACATTTGTATACCGCCCCTCTCAGCCCGCAGGCAACTCGAGGTGGTTCACAAGACAACAATTCAATACCATAACATCATAAAACATTTAAAACATTTAAAAGCATAACAGTTAGTAAAAACAAATCATTTCATCTCCTAGATAAAAACATAATCCAATCTCATAGTCCAGTTGTTCCATAATCCTATGTCTGTTACACTGCCTTTGCAAACGCCTGCTCGAACAGCCAGGTTTTGACTTTCTTTCAAAAAGTCAAAAGGAAGGGAGCCAATCTAATGTCCCTAGGAAGGGCATTCCATAGCCACCACTGAGAAGGCCCTGTCTCTCGTCCCCACCAAACGTATTTGTGACACAGATGGAGTCGAGAGCAGGGCCTCCCGAGACAATCTTAACATCCTATATGGTTCATAAGGGGAGATGCGTTTGGACAGGTAAGTTGGGCTAGAACAGTTTAGGACTTTATAGGCTAAAGCCAGCACTTTGAATTGTAGCAAACTGGCAGCCAATGGAGCTGGTGGAACAGAGGAGTTGTATGCTCCCTGAACATTGCTCCTGTTAGTAATCTGGCTGCCGTCCATTGGACCAATTGAAGCTTCCAAACAGTCTTCAAAGACAACCCCTTTCCCCTCCATACTGTGACATCAGTATCTAAGATAAGCAGATGGTAGGCTTATTTTCTCCAAGTACCTTGTCTACATCTTGAGCCCACATCCACCAAAAGTAGGCTCCTGAATCACAATATAAGGTGCTCTAGAGAATCTGCAGCAGTAATGCCAAGTAGGAAGTTGTTGGTTTGCCATGATATTTGGTGGGGGGGGGGGGGGGGGGGGGGAGAGACTTGAAGTACAAGTTAGCCAAAAGCAAGTACTGTAGAAGCTGATTTTGTCACCATTATATAATTCAAGGCAGCTTTCCCCATACGTTCCTAGGCCTCCTCTCATGTCATCTAGGCATGGATCAGGCCCAGAGCTGCGTAAAGGTTCCTGCACTGTGATCTGGCAGACTGTTTTCATGGACCATTGGTTTCAAAACAATAATTAAACACTAAGTTAAACCTGAAGAGCTTTGTTTCAGCAGACTTGTGCCGCAATTTCTTCTCTCTCTCTCTCTCTCTCTCTCTCTCTCGGATTTGTCTCATGCAGCCAATGAAGTAATATCCAGATTATGAAATGTCAGCAGAGAATGATAGAATGGCCCAAGGATCAGACATAAAATGTAGAATTTACCATAAATCTGATAAATATATGTAAAACAAATGGTCAACTAGAAGACCAGATTTCCTTGGGGTTTAGGGAAGGAATGTAAATTATATTTCTCTCTTTTAAAATGATAACCAAAATCCCGAAGACGATGAATTTTTTATTACGGCATGACTTGTGGCTTGTACAGCTTTCCCTGGGGGCTTCAGCCTATATGCAGCCTTCCTTATCTATAAGCTGCAGAAGTTCCTGAAACAAACTCACCTGTTCTGCTTGCTTCCTGTTTCCCAATTGGATAGCAAAAAGCTCATCCTGCCAATCTCCATAAGGCCTGGAGCTGAACTTCTCACAATTTCTCCCCCTTTCATGCCATAGAGAAGGGAGCCAACTATTATGGGAGAGCTCCTGACAGCTTTCTGCATTTTTCCGCCTGCTGGTTGGAAATGCTGTTCTTTGTCTGCATCTCTCTTGTGACTGTTGTTTCTGTAATGGCTATGCCACTAACTCAAATTTAGTAGCTGAAGTCTTTGTTGCTATTCCCTTATGATAAGACCAGCAATGTGTGCCAAGCTGCAGTTGGTCATACAGCTGTTAAAAAACACAGAGCCCAGCCAAAATATAATAGATGACAAAAAGGTGTTGCTCTTCTCTCACAAGACAACATTTTCTTTCTTGCCCCAACAAATCTAAGGGCCCTTCCACACAACCCTATATCCCAGAATATCAAGGCAGAAAATCCCACAATATTTGCTTTGTGATGGGGAATCTGAGTCCACACTCAGATAATGTGGAATTTTCTGCCTTGATATTCTGGGATATAGGACTGTGTGGAAGGGCCCTTAGAGGGGGTAGTTTTTTTCCTCATTCTGAAACAGGATCAAAGTTTAAATCACTTCTTCCTTTTTTCCTCTCAAAAGAGAACAGAATAAATTACAACCAGGCACATGACAAACTTAACACTTAACTCTCTACTCCAGATAAAATTATTAGTTATCACTCTTATGGATTGTTTTGCTATTTAATTCTGCTGTGTACATCCTTTCTTAGCCAGGAGTCTCCTGAATGTCATCTGGGCAACATCATTACTGATGTGGAACCCAGCATGGAGCATCACATTTAAATAGTGTCTCGGTATTTTACAGGTGTTCAGAACAAAATCAGTGATGAAACTGCCAGGTACATTCATGCACACCAACACACAAAGCTCTATATTGTTAAAAATAATCCCTTCCATTGTTCTATGAAGGTAACACTGCAAAAACAGAAA
The DNA here is from genome assembly GCF_025583915.1 of Anolis sagrei ordinatus. Classification (NCBI taxonomy): domain Eukaryota; kingdom Metazoa; phylum Chordata; class Lepidosauria; order Squamata; family Anolidae; genus Anolis; species Anolis sagrei. The sequence goes on along the minus strand of NW_026844366.1, from coordinate 180,808,781 downwards.
AGTAGGATAGCAACAGAGCAGAACTGTAAAATTGTGCAGTTCAATGAAAAATATATAAATATAAAAATACACTAGCAGGTCCTCTACATCTATTCATCAGAAAGTCAGGGTGCTTCCACACAGCATCAAAATCTGCTCTGAAGTGGGTTTAAGTAACCTGCTTTGGCACGGACTTTCACCCCCCCCAAAATAAACCTGGGCTTTCGGGGGGGGGGGGGGCTGGCTACATGCCTTCCCGATTAAAATCGGGATGGCATGCAGCCACCCAAATTCACTCCTAAAAGTAAAGTAAAAAGTATCTGGTTGTCATAAGTTGCCTCCTTGCAAGGAAATGATGTGCTGGGGGTGGGGGTGGGTGGGGTTGGGGACGGTCAAAGAGGAAAATTCCTCCTCAGCCCCCCAGTCTTGTGGTGTGTCATTTCCTCGTGCCAGGTGGGCATGAGGAGTTGACTTATGGTGGCCAGGTAGGGGCCATGTAGGGGTAAATGGGGAGCTGGGGGGGGGAGTTTGGGTCCCCTGGCAGTCTTTCAGGGTCCAAGAATCAAGATGGCTGTGTGGATTGGCCGCGGGAATCATGTGACATGGTCCCTGGGTCTAATCCCTCCAGGGCCCACATCTCAGATCTTGCCTTAAGATCCCAATGTTCCCAAGTTTTTAATTAATTCAGAACAAAACAGGGAAACCCTGGTTTGTTCGAAATCAATACGTTTTTACCAGAGGTGTCGTTTTACCAGAGGTGTCTAGTAAAAAAGTTTTTAATTAATTCAGGACAAAACAGGGAAAACCTGGTTTATTCTAAATCAATGCGTTTTTACTGGAGGTGTCGTTTTACCGAACGTGTCTAGTAAAAATTGAGTCAGTTCCCAGGATATGCGCCTGTCTGGATGGGCCCTGAGTGGCCACAGTTTGGGAACCGAAAAGTGGAACAATGAGGAGTCGTACCCACAACATGATTTCCTACAGCACCATGTGGCTTCATCCAATCTTGCTGTAGAAGTGTTGAGACCTTGTCACATCACTGGAACAAAGCACTGTCGGGAGGCTGTTCACAGGTTTCCTTCGTGCATTGAAAGGTTGACCCATATGTGATACTCTCCGTCATCACATTGAAAAGACTATTAGACTGTAAGGAAAAGAGAAATAACTGGCTTGTGCTTTTTTGAGTCCTTTCTCCCAGTTATGAAAGAAAACAACCCCTTTGTTGGATATGCGAAACGGAGAAGAAAGACATAAGAAGTTTCCATTTAAAATAATTTCTTATATAGATCTTTTTTTCTAGGAAAATATTCAGCATTTCATTCATATATATTAGATTGGGGCTCAGTTGATGGTTTCAGACTGCAGTGTTGGGGCACTTAAAACTTTAATCCATGTTATCTCCTCCTATGTAATCCTTTCAATCTTTGGGTACAGTCTGCAACTGGCTAGCCTTGACCCACACAGGGAAGATGGCAACAGTTACCCTACTATGGGCTTTAGGGAGCAAAGGCCACACAATTCATTCTCAATTAAAGCAAAACTTTTCAATAGAAGATTTGTTAGAATGGTGGAGTGATGGAATATGCTGTTATGCATTCATATTAGCATAATTAGTGATGTTATGCACAGATAATTAGCTTAGACTGCCTTGTGCAGAAAAGACATCTCACATTGCCCAAAGGAAGAAATCTGAATAAGAGGTGGCTTTGATATTTTCAAAGCCACCCTTTATTCAGATTTGTTTCTAGCACTAATTGGAAGATGCGAATGGCCTTGTCATTATTTCTGTATTTATTTAAAAAGGATCAAAACAATGTTGTAGATGTAGACATTATATTAGTATACAGTGGGAACAGTTTAGAATCCACCAAAACTAAATTGAGTAGTATGTTCAAATATTCAGAACATATATTGTTTGCCTACTCCCATCCCAACGAGACAAAGATGTGATCGATTATGGAGATCATCTTCCTTTAGTTCCAGGATTCTTCTCTTGGGTGTTTAAATTTGGGGATTTTTTTTGGCAAGGAGATCAGGCAAGACGTTCTTCTTGTTAAAGAACATTTGTACATTAAACATCTCATTATTCATTAAAAAGTTTAAACATATAGGTGTACTGTAAGACAGGGTATTAAATCAGAGGAATCATAGAATCATAGAGTTGGAAGAGACCTCATGGGCCATCTAGTCCAATTTTCCAGAAGGAAAGTTGCATTCAAAGCACCCCCAACAGATGGCCATCCAGCCTCTGTTTAAAAGCTTCCAAAGAAGGAGCCTCCACCGCACTCCAGGGCAGAGAGTTCCACTGCTGAACAGCTCTCACAGTCAGGAAGTTCTTCCTCATGTTCAGATGGAATCTCTTGTCGTTTGAAGCCATTGTTCGGTGTCCTAGTCTCCAGGGCAGCAGAAAACAAGCTTGCTCCCTCCTCCCTATGATTTCCTCTCACATATTTATACATGTCTCCTCTCAGCCTTCTCTTCTTCAGGCTAAACATGCCCAGCTCTTTAAGCCCCTCCTCATAGGGCTTGTTTTCCAGACCCTTGATCATTTTAGTTGCTCTCCTCTGAACACATTCCAGCTTGTCAATATCTCTCTTCAATTGTGGTGCCCAGAATTGGACACAATATTCCAGGTGTCATCTGACCAAAGCAGAATAGAGCATGGGTAGCATGATTTCCCGGGATCTAGACACTATGCTCCTATTTATGCAGGCCAACACTCTATTGGCCTTTTTTGACACTGCATCACATTGTTAGCTCATGTTTAACTTGTTGTCCACAAGGACTCCAAGATGCTCTTTCCAAAGACTAAATGAAACAAATCTTGTCCAAAAGCCAGCAAAGCTACATGTTGTGTTCCAGTGAGTACAGCAGACAGCTGGAAACAAGACAAATCCTAGCCTTAAGCAAAGTGAAAAGTCACTTCAAGGGGCAGGAATTTGTGGGCGAGAGCTAAATATTAGGAAAGAGAATTGTGCGCTTTACACAGACATCCTCCAGGTATACTGCTGCCATAGGTGGCAATAGAAGATATTCCCAGTTGCCAGTGTTGAAAAAACTACCAGTCTAGTTGAGTTTTGTACATGAAATGAAAACAGCTACCATCTTGTTATCTCATTGCAGGCAGTAAAATATTTTGATTTAATCCTGGCAAGGAAACATCTTATGATTGCCGTTCTGCAGATGCTTAGTAATGTCCTTTATCTGCCATTGTTTCCCTTGCATAATAGTATCTTGCCCTTCTATTCTTGTAAACATGTGAGCCACCATGGAGAAGGGGAACTATTAGAAGGAACATGTAATGAACAGGTTTCTCTTTTGAGAATAATCATAGTTCTCCCAATTACTCTGACCTAAGAGTGCATCATAAAGAAAGGCCACGGTAGCAAACCATAACCTCAAGCAGTGCTTAATGAGACAACTTTGTTTTATAAGTGTGTGGTATCAGCTCCAGTGAATAGCACCCATTAATTACAGACTACTGTATGTAATGTGACATGTTCCTATGCCTCGCTTTGGTAGGGTGAAGGAGTTCCTTGCAGTCACCCTCTCCCATTAGTATAATAATTGCTGTGGTTTAAACTGAATGTCACTTGGTGGGGATGGGAAGGGAAAGTGTTTCAGACTTTTGATTTGCACTGAAAACAGCGATTGAAGGGTGCAGATGATTTTGTGTGCTTTTCACTGTATGAAAAAGCAAACCCCAGTATAACTAAAAAGCATGATGTTTGCCTCAATAACCTCATAGGGCATGTGTAGGGTGGCCAGGTCTGAAACATCCCAGGTCCTGAGATTTCAGGACCAAACTCTAAGACATAGGGACAGGCCCGTAGCCAGGATTTCGATTTCGGGGG
>NW_026844366.1:180732764-180804848 GCF_025583915.1 Anolis sagrei ordinatus | reverse complement strand
CCCCCCCCCCCAGCTATATGCCTGCATAGGGATGATATCTTTAATCACAAAAGATCACAAGGGCCATCCAATCCAAATGTGCCAGCTGCGACCGTACCTCAAGAAGTCTGACTTGACCATTGTCGCCCACGCCTTTGTTACCTCAAGGTTGGATTACTGTAATGCACTCAACGTGGAGCTGCCCCTGAAGGCGGCCTGGAAACTACAATTGGTGCAAAGGTCGGCGACCAGGTTGTTTACTGGAGCAAATTTCAGGGAGTGGTCAACCCCCTTGTTTAGCTCCACTGGCTACCAATAAGTTTACGGTCTCAATTCAAGGTGCAGGTTATCACCTATAAAGCTCTAAACCTGCCTATCTTTATGATCGTTTCTTCCCTTACGAACCTGCACAATCTCTAAGATCTTCTGGGAAGGCTCTTCTCTCACTTCCACCTTCATCTAAGGCACAGCAGTAATTTTGTCTTTGCCAATTGTGTTTAAGTGCAGGCCAAGGTCTTTAGGCACTGCATCCAGTGTACCGATCACCATTGGGAACACTTTTACTGGCTTGTGCCAGAGTCTTTGCAGTTTGATCTTTAAATCTTTATATGGTGTCAGTTTTTCCAGTTGTTTCTCTTCAATCCTGCTGTCACCTGGGATTGCAACACCGACGATCCATACTTTGTTTTTTTAACATGCTCGTGAGGTCAGGAGTATTGTACTTCAAAATTCTGTCTGTCTGAATCCAGAAGTCCCAGAGGAGGTTGACGTGTCCATTTTTCTGTAACCTTTTCCAGCTTATGATCCCACCAATTCTTTGTTGCAGGCAGATGGTATTTGTGGTACAATGAATCATCTGACCAACGGTGTTATGCCTCTGCTTGTAGTCTGTCTGCACAATCTTCTTGCAGCAGCTGAAAATGTGATCTATCTGCTTCCTCGCAGAGTCTACATTTGGGATCTGTCGTCGACTTTTCAATTCTGGCTTTGATGGCATTTGTTCTAATGGCTTGTTCTTGGGCTGCCAGAATCAGGCCCTCCGTCTCCTTTTTCAAAGTTCCATTTGTGAGCCGCAGCCATGTTTTTTCTTTGTCAATTTGGCTCATTATTATTATGCGGGGACATGAGAGAAGCCTCCCACAAGGATGATAAAACATCAAAAATCATCCGGGCGTCCCCTGGGCAACGTCCTTGCAGACGGCCAATTCTCTCACACCAGAAGCGACTTGCAGTTTCTCAGGTCGCTCCTGACACAACAAAAATTATTATTATTATTATTATTATTATTATTATTATTATTATTAACTCAATTCTGCAATGTTCAGTTACAAATGAGTAGGGAAGTGGGTGCAAGCCACAGTTTTATTAGTAGCAAACTAAAAAGGGCATGCTCATCTCAGGTTGGGATTCTTCATGATTGAGATAGAAATGCTTCAAATAATTGCCCAAGTCCTAAAAGAAACAAAAGCACACAGTCATGCTTTAAATTAGTCTGTTCATCCAGGCTTTTCTAACAGACACTTTATGGGATTGAACCTGAATCCAGCTTTCCCTGGAGGTTGTTGCTTTTCCACACCACTGGGCACTTGGAGAAAGTCTGCCTTTCATTGTGAAATTGATCCTGTAAAATATCCAGATCCTCCCACAGTGTCAGCAAGAACAACAAAAACAACTCTTTTTCTGTACACAGTATCAAGCCATCTAGTTTTGACTGCCATTTGTTTATTGATCTGTTTTTGTCCTAAAAAGATTTTAAAAGTTGGAAAAAAGTTCTTTCCTATTCAAAAATAAAAGAAGAACTGTGCTGTGCAAACCAAAATAGGCCCTGAACAAAGAAACGGCATGTGCCTCAGATCCTTAAAATAATTCACTGTCATACCACACAAATTACCAACATTTTGGATCTTTTTCCTGTGAAAAAACCATTTATAATAATTACTCTGTTGTTTTAGGTTTTCCTTTAAAAAACCATTTATAATCATTAAGCCATAATAACATTAATACAACATAACATTAGAGTGTTATTATTTTTTAAAAAGAATGCAACACTGCTGGTAACACCATGGTGTGTAGTACTCTAGGAAAGGTGTAGAGAAAACTTCCGATGCAGTTAAATATCTGAATAGTGCCTTTAAATGCTTAATAAGTCTCATTGCAGTGTCACAGAAAAAAACATTTATATTCTGGAACATGGCCATACAGGCCGGAAAACTCACAGCAACCCAGTGATTCCGGCCATTAAAGCCTTTGACAACACATTTATATTATAAATAGGAAAACCTTCTGAAATTGTAAGGGAACACAGGTTTAGGGTGCTGGGTCCCTTTTCGAAGAAGTCCAGAGTCCAATAGGTTCAGGTAAGACACTGTTTATTCAAGCTGATCAGCATGAGGCAAACACACAGCACTTCTGCAAGTGCTCCCAGAGACTGCCGTGCCCTTCTCTGTTTTTGCAAACTTTTATATACCCTCAGGTAAACAAGAATATTTTTGTCATGGAAAGTACTTTGACCTTTACTCTTCCTGTCCCATCAGCCTCTTGATGGAAAGTACCTTTTCGCACCTGCAGACTTTGCGCTTAACCACAAATCAACTTCCCATGTAAGCTCGCTAATATAGCGACTTTTCAAAAAGCCAAAACCTTGAACTTTGTATGACCTCTATAATAACATTTTGGTTAAAGATTTTAATTTTTTAAAATATTTATTAGGCTTATGCCTCCTTCAAAATGAGTTTTAAAAGCTTAAACAAAAAAAAACACAGCTATTCTCTTCATACGTTTTGTTCTCGCCATCTAAGCATCATAAGTAGTCTAAAGATTTCCTTGGGAATTCCCATGGAAAGAACAGTGAAGTAGAATGAGACATCCATATTTAAACTGGTTACTGAATCATAGCAGGAAAGGGGGCCAAAATTTATTATTTGTAGCATGAGAAAAGATTCATGTTCCCAATGAATATACAGCATAACATTAAGAGTACATCATGTGACAATGATGAGACAAAAAGCAGGACCAAACCACCACTCTTACGGTTTATCAGTGTTGTGTGATGAGATCCTTAATATCTTTGTGTAGAAGGAGCTTTAAACAATTGAATGTTACAGCTAAAAACCAAATGTTGGAAGATTTACTTGTTTGGCCTATGACTTCCAAAGCAGCCTAGTCAAATGATGTGTTGTTTAAATCACAACTTCTCTGGGGTCCCCAGCCCCAAATGGTGACCCCTTAGCTCAATGGTGGGGGTTGCGAAAAAATTCACAACAGTAAAGCATTTCTAAATGTCACCTAGACATTTATGCATATCTGTTAGCAACAAGATTACTGCAACGCACTCTACGTGGGGTTGCCTTTGAAGACTGTTCGGAAACTTCAATTAGTCCAGCGGGCGGCAGCCAGATTACTCACCGGAGCGTCATACAGGGAGCATACTACTCCTCTGTTATGTCAGCTCCACTGGCTGCTGATCGAGTTCCGAGCACAATTCAAAGTGCTGGTTTTGACCTACAAAACCCTATACGGTTCTGGCCCAGCGTATCTGTCCGAACGGATCTCCCTCTACATCCCGCCTCAGAGTTCAAGATCTTCTGGGGGGGCCCTGCTCTCGGCCCCACCTCTATCACAAGTGAGGTTGGTGGGGACGAGGAGCAGGGCCTTCTCGATGGTGGCCCCTCACCTGTGGAAATCACTCCCCGGGGAAATTAGGTCATCGACATCCCTCCTCTCTTTTAGAAGGAATTTAAAAACATGGATATGGGACCAGGCTTTTGGGTAATCTGGCAGATAGACAAAGGACAATTGACGACTAGAATTGATAGGATTTGACAATGTGGAATGAATTTACGGACTCTGAGCTGGCAAACGTTGAGCACTAGATTGGTTTTATTGATTATGATGTATAATTGATTGTTTTAATTGTTTTAATTGCTGTGTATATATGTTTTATCTTATTGTTTGTGTTGGCATCGAATTGTGCCTTTTGTAAGCTCCCCTGAGTCCCTCCTCGGGGGTTGAGAAGGGCGGGGTAGAAATGCGTGAAATAAATAAATAAATAAATAAATAAATTTATACAACAGACTCTGCAGAAAATGCTTTATAAAAAGGAAAATCAGCCTGTTCAGCAAGCCTTGCAAATGCTCTTTTTAAGAGTTGATTTTATATACCTACATATCTAGATGGCAAAAAAAAGTTGTTTTGGGCAGAAAGGAGTCACGAGTGGAAAAAGTTTTAAAAGCCCTGGTCTAAACAAAGTAGGCAATAGATTCACAAATCCATGCTACGCAGCAGAACTTAGCTCCTAAAACCTACTTGGAGGAATGGACCTCAGTTTTCTTAGGGCTATTTCTGCATTACCTAGCTTCTGAATCTTCTCTGAAATTTCTAAGTACAACTAGGGATGTAAAATCCAGGGAAGGGGAAAGTAAAATATTTCTTTTCCATGAAAAACCCTGAAAAACCAACTATAGAACAATTTCTTGTGGAATGATGAATACAATATTTAAGGCATGGTATGGTTTAGCCTTGTCCTGTGTGGTGCAGTGGTTTCAGCATTGGACCATGACTCTGGAAATAAGCAATTGAATGCCTGCATGGCCATGAAAACCCAGCTGGGAAAATTATTATTATATTCTCTCAATCGCAGAGGAAGGCAAAATCAAACTTCTGAACAAACCTTGCAAAAAGAAAAATGCCTAGATATATTGGACACGTTGGAAACAATTTGAAGGCACAGAGCAACAACAAATTATTTATGTATTCCGTGTTCTCTCATTCCCCCCCCCCCCAAAGCTATATAATGACTTTGGTTTCCTTGTCTCAACTCTTTTTATGGTTTTATGGCCTACCTGTCCAAATGTATCTCCCCCTATGAACCATCTCAGAGATTAAGATCTTCTTTGGGGGGTGGGGGGTGGGGTGTGTGCTCCTGGTCCCAAAGTCCATGTAAGCGCGACTGGTGGGGATGAGAAACAGGGCCTTCTCACTGGTGGCCCCTCAGTTGTGGAACTCCCTCTCTAGTGATATCAGAGCAGCCCCTCCCTCCTAGTGTGTAGAAAGAGAGTCAAAGCCTGGCTCTGGGAGTAGACCTTTGAAAAATAGAGCAGTGCAGGAATGTTATTTTGGAAAATGTGCAGTTTGACCTTTGAATGGTCTTAGACTCTAACTCTGGATGGTGTGATTCATTGAAATGTATTTTAATTATGTGTTCAATGTCTTAATTTTTAACTTATGTTTTAAGATGATATTGTAGATGCGATTGTAACCTGCCTTGTGTCCCACTCGGGGTAGAGAAAGGCGGGATATAAATAAGGTTAATAAATAAATAAAATACATTATGAGTGTATCATGTTTGCCTGGCTTAAGGAGGCAAAATAATTTCTTCGTGTTAGTAATGTTGAGGGTTTCATCTTTTTTTGTGGGATGGGGGGAAGGTTTCCTGCTGCTCATAAGCTGGCTGAAGCAGCCCCTTTTCCTTTTTTACTTTTAGTTCAGGCATTTTCTTATACTTTAGAATGTAGTAGTTTTATTCTAAGAATAATATTTGAAAATGTCAGTTTTGAAATATTTAATGAATAAACTGTATCTTTGATTTATCAAGTCAAGTGACTTAATTGCTAAAGGGTTCTAACACTGCATTTTTAATTTCCCCCGAAAATCTTCATTAAAAATGGCCAGGAATATCCCCCAGCTCCAAAATTTCTAGAATTATTTTTACATGACTAGGTGTCATTGGCTGAAATCCTACTTTTTGGTCACTTCCAAATAGCATCAAGGACACTTCTAGATAGCATAAAAATATAGATTAAATAAGTGGCTTTCAAAATCACAGGCCCTGACAGCAAGTTCAGACACAGACCTGTCAGTCCCAGAAAATGGTCCCCTGCTTTCATGATATCTTCCTTTGTAGTGGATTTTATAAGTCTCCAAGATGGATGGGGGACTTTCAACAGAATTTTTAAAAAGCTTTCCGAGATGTGTTGGATTATATATGCGCTCATTCGGATATCTCAATGTACGCACAAGCAGATTTCTTTATATCTCTCCTCATTCAACTATAAATTCAAGCTCTGTTTAACATCATAAATATCAGAACAAAAGAATGGTTGCAGAGAATTCACACTGCAATTGATTTCCAATTGTGCTTCTGTTTAGCCACCTGTGTGTCCTTGGCTCCATTTGTTTACAGCCATGATCTGCTGTGTTGGACTTTTAAAACATGCTCATGTGTTGGAGCAATCCACACTAGGAGATAGGAAGGAAGTTATGTGTTTTCCATGATTGCAGGGGTATACAGTCATGTCAATATGTACATTTTTTGGGCAGAATTGGTTTTAACCGCACCTTTTATACACATGCTTTTCAGTTGTTAACCCGAACCAGACCGCACTTTCACAAAACATTATTTAGCTGCCACCCCCTTTATCCCAGGTTTTAGTGCATGTGTAGAAGGGCTCATAGTGGAAGTTCTGTAGGTGGCACATGCGCTACATCCTCCTTTTTGCTCCCTATTGGAGTAACCTTTTAGTTGCTACAGCCCTCCTCTATAGCAATTTAGTGGCAATGGCCATGGATTGAAGCAGGTGAAACGTGAGTACTACTAGAATTTTAGTAACTCAACAAGGTCAGGAAAGAATTTCACTTTTTGCAAGAACAACAACAAAAATAGAGTAAGTTGGACTAACATTTGTAAGTTACTAACAACCATTGTGTGTAGTGAGCTTCCAGATGCAAGTTCAATGGAAGGAAGTGGTGAAGTTATGCCTACCAATTTCCTCTTCATCTCATTTTCCATTTTACTGTTTTGTCTACATCTTCTTCCATGGGGTGGATATAGAGGAGAATGGTTTTCCTCGATATTTTGTTGAATATGAGAACTGACTCTTCAAATTCCAAATCATTGCCTCTTGAATTATCAACCTGGAATGACAATGAAGATGGTAAATTGCGTTGTATGTATTATTCATTTGGTCTGCTCCCAAAACCTGCATTAACTTGTTAAAGGTAAGGCTCTTTGGAGACTTGTTAAAAGCCTGAAATGGTTATTCTGTTCACCCCTTCGAAATGAATCTGACCTAACACAACCGTTGAATGGATATACTGCATAATTGTTTTATTGCTGCTCTATTTGTTTATGCAAAAATGTTATTGATTTCACAGATGCTGGGAGCTCAGCGCTGGAGACATAAAGTGGATTTACCAAACTCCAATTTTAGTAGCTATTGGGGTAGGATTATTCATTCATATAATTTTTAATCCACTCTATTAAAATTTGTTTCGTTATACTCAGAGTAGACCTATTCAGATGATTGAAACTTGTGTCAGCCATGATTATCTCAAGTCCCATTGGTTTTATTGAATTTACTCATACGTATGCTAAATTTGGATACAGCCCTATAATTTCATTCATAGCTGAAGGCTGTAACATAGTGAAAATCACACAAGTAAACCACAATAGTAAGCCAAGCCATTCCTGTTCTGCAGTGTTACTTCTTGGCTAAGATGGACTAAAAGGATTCCAGTATTGCAGATCCTGCGACAGCTGATAAGAAAAGGCATATGAGAAGCCTGATGTTCTGCTTTTGTGTTTTGGATATCATTCCTTAAAGACAGCATGAGGGGGATGGTTATCTTTCAAGTTCTTGTCATTTTAACTATTACATTTGGCCCAGTCATAGGTTTTTAAACATTGTTGTGTTATTGTTGATGTTTACTGCTTATTTTCTGTTTATGAGTTTTATTTTATTGTTTTGTATTACTGTTGTTGTTTTTTGCTGATGTATTGTGGGCTCGGCCTCATGTAAGCCACACCGAGTCCCTTGGGGAGATGGTAGCGGGGTACAAATAAAGTTTTATTAATTATTATTATTGTCTTCGCCATCAACTCCGCTGGACCGGCCACGTTGTCCGGATGCCCGACCACCGTCTCCCAAAGCAGTTGCTCTACTCCGAACTCAAGAACGGAAAATGGAATGTTGGTGGGCAGGAAAAGAGATTGAAAGATGGGCTCAAAGCCAACCTCAAAAACTCTGGCATAGACACTGAAAACTGGGAAGCCCTGGCCCTTGAGCACTCCAGCTGGAGGTCAGCTGTGACCAGCAGTGCTGCAGAATTTGAAGAGGCATGAATGGAGGGCGAAAGGGAGAAGCGTGCCAAGAGGAAGGCATGTCAAGCCAACTCTGACCGAAACCGCCTTCCACCTGGAAACCAATGCCCTCACTGCGGGAGAAGATGCAGATCAAGAATAGGGCTCCACAGTCATCTGCGGACCCACCAGTACACTGATCTTGGAAGACTATCCTACTCAGACAACGAGGGATCGCCTAAGGACTTGTCTTCGAAAACTGCACATGTTTTTTTGGAGTGAGAAGAAAATCGCTGAAATTGTTTGTTATTTTGTTTCAGGACAAAATTAGCAAACAATGACATGCCTGCATGTTTGTAAGTTCTTGGAGATGGAAGCAAACCCTGCTGTTCCTTCCCTTTTTATGCAGAGGGGCCTAGAGTCTTGCAATCATATAGTACTTCCATTTCTACATATGTCTCCAGCTTCCTCCTTGCAGAAGGCTGCATCTTCTGGGAAACAATGAGAAGATAGTCCTTATTTTTCTCATTTTCTTTCGTTGTTCTTTGAAGAACCAGAGATAGCAATTTTCATTTCAGGCTCAAGAAAGAGCTGCTGCTGTTTGACTGCTTTTTGATGTCTGAACGCAAAAAAGCACATGCTCTGTGACAAATGGCAAACTTATTTGCCCTGGTTTTGATTCCTTTTGAGTTTCTTGGAAATCTTTGGCAATACGCTGCAGATCCCATCAGTGTTTAGAATAGAAAAAAATGATCATATTTGTAAAATGTTTTGAAGCCACATTTCTCCATTAATGAAAGAATGAGTCCTTAAAGCCACCCGCCACAAATTCTTCTGTGAAGAGTGTGGAGATGCAGATTACACTATGTAACACAATTTGAAAAAAAAAAATCTGTTCCTGGCTTGAAAAGGTTATTTCCTGTTTAATTGTGTGGTGCTTCTTTTAAAAGTAGTTGTTATACTCCAGAAACTTTGTTTTTGTGGCTGCCACAAACTATGTTTAATTGGGTTGTTGTGAGTTTTCCGGGCTGTATGGCCATGTTCCAGAAGCATTCTCTCCTGATGTTCTCAGGCATCCTGAGAAATTGTGAGGTCTATTGGAAGTGAGGCAAGTAGGGTTTATATATCTGTGGAATGTCCAGGATGGGAAAAGAACTCTTGTCTGTTTGAGGCAAATGTGAATGTTGCAGTTGATGACCTTGATTAGCATTGAATAGACTTACAGCTTCGAAGCCTGTCTGCTTCCTGTCTGGGAGAATCCTTTGTTGGGTATTCCAGCAAGAAACAATCAGGGCTAGCTAATTACATCCCAACAAAGGATTCCCTGAGGCAGGAAGCAGCCAGGCTTTGAAGCTGTGAAGCTGTGCATTGTAAGGACAGCCAATGGTCCATTTCAAGTGAGGGTTTTTGGGCTCATTTGAAAGCCCCAAGTGAAATTGTCAGTCCTAGGTCTATAACCATCTGACTACTAGAAGTGTGCAAAAAAAAATCGGATCTCATCATAACTCGGCTCTATTTCATATGTTTCACACGATGCATATTCTGATGCGCCTGCCCGGTGTGTGGAAAACATTAAGAAATTGTACCTTTTGGTGGCTTTGATTCTTAAGTTTTGATTTATTCAGAAATGCCTGTGATACAGTTAATATTCACAGGGCAATCAGGTCCCGCTGAGAGGTGAAGCCAAACGTGTTGGCATGCCTCTCAGCCAATCAGGGCTGGTGGAGGAGGGAGGCAGAGCAGCTGCCATGTTGCCTTTAAATTTGGGAAGGGAAGAAGACCTATGCAAAAGAATTCAAAAGGCTCTGCCCTAAACTACATTTCCCAGTATGCATCAGAATGAGAAAGGACCAACCAGGAGAGGAGGGAGAGTTTTTTCCCTCCCTAAACAGTTTTTATCAAAAAAATTTATTGTTGTTTTGATACTGTTGGCATTGAATTGTTCCCTGTGTTAGCCGCTCTGAGTCCCCCCTTGGGGGTGAGAAGGGCAGGGTAGAAATGGTCTAAATAAATAAATAAATAAAAATTTAAAAATCCCTAAAATCAGTAAAAGTATGAGTATTTCTGAAAGTTGGGGAGAGCGATCCCCTGTTATCTTGTGCCATTGGATAGAAAATTCAAGTAGCTAGCTCTTGTAGTTTTTAAAAAACTACATTATATTTATGTAATTATGAGATTAGATCAGCCCCCTCCCTCCTGTCCTTTAGAAGGATGACAAAAACTTGGCTGTGGGACCGAGCCTTTGGAACTGTGCAATGAGGCAGCAATAGGCATTCTTATTATGCCAGCGAGATTCAATATAGATTTTGAAACAGTTTTAAACAAAGGATTTAAACGTCGAGATAAGTGATTTTAATGTTTATGTATGTGTATAGTCTAGTTATGTCTCGGCACTGAATGTTTGCCGTTTATATGTTGTCTCCTTCGGGGTGATAAGGGCGGAATAGAAATGTTTTAAATAAATAAATAAATGAAAAATTGAGACTCATTCTAGTTCTGTTTAATGACCTAATTATATTTAAATGGGAACAACAGCCATGTTTTCATTTGTGTATAATTCATCTATAAAGTCGGGAAAGTGGAGATTAATTTGACTTTCAAATTATGGGTGAGTAGTGTTGAGTCCAATTGGGACATTTATTTCCCTTGGTTTAGTGCTCCCGAAGACTTTTTTTCTTGCTGGTATGTGCAGTTACAGTTTGGAATGTGGGCAAAGGACATTTTTGTGACTGATCATTGGAAAGGGGTCAATTCCTCCCTCCTGCTGCGAGTTTATTTTATTTATCGTGTCAGGGGCAACCAGATAATTGTATTACATTTCTAACAGAACAAAAACAAACAAACAAACAAACAGACAAAACACAAAATTTGCAAGCTTGGTAGTTGATTAAATGTCCTTTGACCAGTATCTGGCCACTTGGAGTGCCTCTGGTGTTGCTGCAAGAAGGTCCTCCATTGTGCATGTGGCAGGGCTCAGGTTGCATTGCAGCGGGTGGTCAGTGGTTTGCTCTTCTCCACACTCCCATGTCGTGGATTCCACTTTGTAGCCCCATTTCTTAAGGTTGGCTCTGCATCTCGTGGTGCCGGAGCGGAGTCTGTTCAGCACCTTCCATGTCGCCCAGTCTTCTGTGTGACCAGGGAGGAGTCTCTCATTTGGTATCAGCCATTGGTTGAGGTTCTGGGTTTGAGCCTGCCACTTTTGGACTCTCGGTTGCTGAGGTGTTCCAGCGAGTGTCTCTGTAGATCTTAGAGAACTATTTCTTGATTTAAGTCATTGACGTGCTGGCTGATACCCAAACAAGGGATGAGCTGGAGATGTCACTGCCTTGGTCTTTTCACTATTGGCTGCTATTTCCTGGCGGATGTCAGGTGGTGCAATACCAGCTAAACAGTGTAATTTCTCTAGTGGTGTAGAGCACAGACACCCCGTGATAATGAGGCATGTCTCATTAAGAGCCACATCTACTGTTTTAGTGTGGTGAGATGTGTTCCACACCGGGCATGCATACTCAGCAGCAGAGTAGCATAGCGCAAGGGCAGATGTCTTCACTGTGTCTGGTTGTGATCCCCAGGTTGTGCCAGTCAGCTTTCGTATGATATTGTTTCTAGCACCCACTTTTTGCTTGATATTCAGGCAGTGCTTCTTGCAGGTCAGAGCACGGTCCAGAGTGACTCCCAGGTATTTGGGTGCGCTGCAATGCTCCAGTGGGATTCCTTCCCAGGTAATCCTCAGAGCTCGGGATGCTTGTCTGTTCTTAAGGTGAAAAGCACATGTCTGTGTTTTAGATGGATTAGGGATCAGCTGGTTTTCCCTGTAGTAGTCAGTAAGGGCACCTAGAGCTTTGAAGAGCTCCTGTTCTACCATCTCAAGGCTCCCTGCTTGAGCGGTAATGGCACGATCATCCGCATAGATGAAACTCTCTCTCCTTTCTGGCAGTGGCTGGTCATTTGTGTAGATGTTGAACATGGTACAAAACAGGAGCTTTTTAGTTGAGTTCCAGGGCCAGAGAAGTAGATGGCGGAAACAGAAGAATGGCTTGCCTCAGGGGAGCGTGCCTGCTCCATCCATGGACAACATCTACACAAATGACCTGCTGTGAGTAGCAGATGGTGATAAGTTATTGGATTAAAACTGCACTATTGTTTGATACATAGATGAGGAAAATGTGTAATTAAAACTGTTGTTGTTGTTATGTAATTAAAACAAAGGTTTTCTAATTTTCTAATTTGGTCCTATATTCAGTGGAACCAAAACCCAACTTTTCTTCAATTTGCTATATACTGAGTGCAGGAAAGTTACTTTTTTGACTGCAAATATTGGAGTCTCTCATTTAGCATGACTACTGGTTGGGCAGACTCTGCTAACATCTTTCATAAACACAGAGAAAGACAGTATGGAAAATTAGTTTCTGCTTCAAAGCTGTAATTTATCCTCACTAGGTTCTACTTACAGAAGAATGAAATAGGCAAAACTTTTGACTTGCGTCAATATCTCTAAAGGATTGTGGGATAATACAAATCTCTGAATTGTTTTGCAGTTAAACTTTGTCCTGTTCCTGAATACTGTGCGGGTTTTGGCAACAAAAATCTGGGAGACAAATGCTGTTGGCTATGACACAAGGAAGCAATATAAGTAAGTAAATTTGCTAATTTTACATGTGTTTTCTCTGGTCCCCAAATAACTAAACAATTTTGCAAATACAGCATTACCTCTCAATAGCTGCAGATAAATAGTAAAACAAAACAAATGCCTTTCTAATTCAACAGAGATACCATTACTTTTCTTTATCTGTATATTCTTAGTGATCTCACGATTTCCATTTCCATTTAGGAACATATTCCTGAAGAACTGTGATTTTGAGACAACCATGATGATAGTTTTAAATCTTCTCTGTGTTTGATGTAATGACTTTCAAATGTGGCTTAGAAATTCCATCAGTGCATGCTGGCCTTTATTTCAGATTTTAATGGAGTTGAAAACTATGAGCGCTGGAATCCAGTTGGTGTTTTCTGCTGTTGAGATAGCCCATTGTGTGAGCAACTGTATGAGGGTTGAATGAAAAGTAATGCCTCCAGCTTTGTTGCTTGGGTTTGGATGGGAATATTTAAATAAATCAAACACAGAAATAATCTTTGGAATGTGCTCTTTAACTACCGCTATTCGCTTTTCGACATAGTCACCAGACAATTAGATACATTTCTGCCAATGATGAACAAGTTTTCTGAAGCTGTCATGGAAGAAGTCGACACTCTGTTTCCTCAACCCATCGTGCACAGATCTTCCGATAGCCAAGCAAAGTAATAATGTGACCCACACGTTCTTGTGACATGCCGATTATGCTTGAAATTTCTCTCTAAGTGATATGACGATTGTCCTGAATCTGTCAACCTTTTGCTTGTGAAACTCGGTGGTTGCTGTCACAGGACATCCAACTTTTTGTTTGTCACGCAAGTCAGACACATTGATGTGTGGTTTGGGAGTACTACAGTTAGGTCTCTTGAAATGTTGGATTTCTGTAAAATGTGTAGAGGTTACTGAATGAATTCATGGACTGGTTGCACGTAATATTTTACTATGATTTACCTAAACAAATTTCAGCAAGCTCAAGCAAAGCCTAGGTCTCACATTACCAAGAGGATTAATAAACCCTGATTCAATCTCACTTTCCCGATTAGTGGCTAGCTATTATCTATAAACTGGGAGATTATTTGACAGATTCATAGTCTAAAATAGGCTTTTTAGACAATTAACTGAGCTTTATTCAAGTTATCATTTGTGGCTTAGACATAACAACATAGGTAGTTATAAACCGAGAATTGGGAAAATCAAAATCGAATCTTCATTTATTCTTTCCCGTCTTTGTGGGAAGTGAAGACGTGAGGTGTGTTTTTGAA
The DNA here is from genome assembly GCF_025583915.1 of Anolis sagrei ordinatus. Lineage (NCBI taxonomy): Eukaryota > Metazoa > Chordata > Lepidosauria > Squamata > Anolidae > Anolis > Anolis sagrei. The sequence goes on along the minus strand of NW_026844366.1, from coordinate 180,790,897 downwards.
CTTGAGCTATGTGTTAGCTCACAGAAAATCATGTCTGCAAAACTGAGATATGATCAAGGCAATATGCGGGCCAACTCAATGAATAATAATATTTTCAATGAGACACAGAACTATCAGAGAATCATGGGAAGGAGGACAGGATGCAAATAGCCACATACATCCCTTAAGACCCTTCTACACTGCCATATAATCCAGATTATCAATGCAGAAGATCCACATTATCTCCTTTGAGCTGGATTATATAAATTTACACTGCCATATAATCCAGTTCAAAGCAGATAATCTGGATTTTATATGGCAGTGTAGATGAGGCCTTAGATTGCCTACACAGGATCTAAGACATTTGTATACCACTCATATGTGAAAAATATGTTGCAGATTACCGGGCCCAGGATAGAACTCCATAGAGCATGACTTGAGTTCTCTTTCTAGTCTGAGCCATTGATGTTTAGCCCCTGAGTTTGATACAGTGGAGAGAGATCCAATTGTGATCAAACTATTCCTTATTACCCAGTTTGGATCAGAGAGTTAGGCAGAAGTAGTATTTCCAGATCACAAGGCAATTATCTCTTACTGACTCTGGAAATGTGTTATTTAAGATGTCTTCTTGAATACAGAGTGTGATTAGCAAAGAAAAGTAGAAGTGGAAGAAAGGGAGGAAATATAAAAACTTCTAATAGGTGAAAACGAGCCAGCCAATCCATCCTTGCAGTTACCTGCCATAGGTTACCTGCCTGCAATGAAGGTTTGTAGCAATTATGCCATGGGTCTTCCCTGAACAACAGTTATCTAATTTTATTCTGTTACTAATCCATCATACTAAAAGTAACAGCTGCTCACAGTTGTGATGATGTGCCATTGTCTGCTTCATCTTCCCAAAGCGGATTAACAAAAGCTTTAAAGTTTATTGTTTATCGTTTGTTGTTCTTGTGGAACTTCAAGTTGTTTTCAGCTTATGACAACACTAAGATTAAATGTTTAAAAGCAATGCTTTTGGGTTTGGTAAGATTAGCTGTTTACAAGAAACGTTGTCCAGAAGATGCCGGAATGTATTTACTAAGTCTTTGAGGGGGCTCTTTCTTTGTCATATATAAAGAGCTTTATATATGCTGATGACCTTGGTCTAACAACACAACTAAAAGACTTTGAAACAGTTGAAAACCAACTTACTAATGCCTTGAAAGATCTCTTCAGCTACTACAAAGATAACCACTTGTAGCCTAACCTTGCCAAGACAAAAATGTGTGCTTTCAATCTACGGAACTGTGAAGCCAACAGGAAATTGAGTTACCTGGGAAAGCCAAGAGCTTGAACGCGGTTCCCATCCTAAATATCTCAGTGTCACCTTAGATTGAAGACTAACATTTAGGAAACACTGCATGAACACCAAGCAAAAACTACCTGCATGCAATAACATCCTGCGGAAACTTACTGGCAGCGAATGGGGTGTAGACCTAAAATTAATAAGAACATCAACCCTGGCCTTGTCTTACTCAACTGCTGAGTGTGCCTGCCCTGTTTGGCATAAGTCTGCGCATGCGAAGCAGGTCAACATAGCACTGAACGAAGCATGCAGAATAATCACAGGATGTCTCAAATCTATACCTGTTGATAAACTCTACAAGCTAGCTGGTATTGCCCCCCCCCCCCCCCACGATGTGCGACAGGAAGTTGCTGCTAACTGGGAGAGAAATAAGGTGAACACTGTGAAAGTCATCCACTGCATGGCTATTGGCCTCTTCCCAGTAGACTCAAATCAAGGAAAAGCTTCATGAGAACCACCACTCCACTTAACGTTACTCCAGCACCAGCAAGAGTATACCTCTGGGCAGCTAAACCAAGAAATCCCAATGGGATGGCCCTCCACAAGGGTCTGCATCCAGGGGCAAACCAAGAATGGGCAACTTGGTTTGAACAGACTCAGAAGTGGAGTGGGCAAATCCATCAGATAACCTGGCAAAATGGCACTACCTGGAAGCATCCTCCACCTTCTGCGACTGTGGAGTGGAACAAACAACGCATGATTGCCCACTATGTCCTATCTCATGCACAGGGGAAGAATTGTTTAAAGCTACAGACAATGAGTACGCTGTTGCCTGTTTTTTGTCAAAAATTATTTAGCCGCTTGTGCTCCTTCTATTTTTTATCAGTTTTAAATTTATTTATGCAATGCTTTTCACACAAAATCAATTAATAACACTAAGATGAACCTATCATGGCATTTTCTTGGAAAGCTTTTTTCAGAGAGGGTTTGCCTTTACTCTCTTCTGAAGCTGAGATTCTTAGTGCTAAGACAAAAAGACAGAAGAAGGTTTTTAAAAAAGGATAATAATATTATGTTATGCCAGTGTTATCACAGGGCTCTGTTAATCATTCGACTGGAGAAGAGGTAGAGGTCCTGAATAGTAAACAGTAGGGGTAGGTGAAATTCATATGCAAAAAAAGTAGACGGTGAGAATGACCTTAATAAACACCATTAACAAAACTGTTGTTAGGTAGGAACACAGACATATTTGCATTGTTGAGTGATTAGTTAAAACATGCCTTTGTTCAAGCCACAAGAGATAAGAGCTGAAACTTTAGGTGAATTCTTGTCCATCTACTTGCCTTTGACATCTGTCTTTGAAGTTCCTTTGATGAAAAAATGGCCACTTTGAGGTCAGGGACTGAGTGTCCAGATGCTGTCAGATTTTGTGTTTGAGACAGAATATTGCACAATGGGAAACCTTGTCTGGATGCATCTTTTACCTGCAGGTCTGTGTAGAGTTAGGCTGTTTATGTTCTGCTGTAACTCAAACAGCCTTAGTGTGTGTGGGAGTGTAATCTACATCAATTCAGTCTCCAGTTTCGCATGGAACACTTAAAGGATCATAATTACTCTCACATCTTTTCCAGGAAACTAGCAAAATCCACACTGATTCTGATCCTCGTCTTTGGTGTGCACTACATTGTCTTTGTATGCCTGCCTCACACATTTACTGGGTTGGGTTGGGAGATCCGTATGCACTGCGAACTCTTCTTCAACTCATTCCAGGTATGGTGACTTATAGTATTACACTGTTATTATGAGTTATGTTGTTCATTTATGTAAATAGAATAGAGAAAGACCTCTTGCTGTCACACAGGGACAATATAGATATATGCCACCAAAGCATTTGAGTCTTTTTAAATTCCCCCTTTCCTCCTCATCACCTGTGTAACTGGAATATTTTTAAAGTAATGTTGGCATTGAGCTGAAGACACACGGTAGTGGTTTGTATAAGCATGTCCAAAATAAACAGTGCAATAAATAGAGCTTGAGTTGAGAGAGAATAGGATTCTAATCTCCGCAATCTTAGCAGTATGTGCCTGTATCTAACAGGCAAGATGAATACAGCTGCCTCCAGAATCCCTTACAAAATACGTTTGAACAATAGAGCAGAGACATAAGGAGAAAGCAGATTAGCTTGTCTCACCGGCTATTTGAAGCATGTTGAAAAAGCATAGAAAAATAAGTTTTCCCACTAAAGTCAAAACCAGAAGAAATGTGAAGGCTTTTGAAAGAAGTTGTCTTTGCATGCATTCTGGAAGAAGCCTTCAGATGGTCTTCAAAATGTTCTGGTTTGATTATGGAAGGCTTATGTGACATGATTATTCTATTTCAGATCTGCATACTGTTCGTTTTGAATATAAAGTTACTGAAACATTTTGAAATGCTCTTCTTTTTCTGGTGTGGAAATTCCTTTTCTTTCCATATTATTTTTGTTTTGATATTAAATTTTCTGTTATACACATCTGCTTTGATAGCTGAACCACCTCAGGGCTCTTTAAGCAATTAAAAACCAGTGTAAAATTAATGATTCAAGGTGAAGATAATGAAATTACTGATTTTTTATTCTCTTTGTAATTATCTTTTCTTTTCTTATGCAGGGTTTCTTTGTCTCCATCATCTATTGTTACTGCAATGGAGAGGTAAGCTATATCATAGAGTTGGATGACACTACAACGGCCATCTAGTCCAACCCCTGCCATGCAGGAACATTGAACTGAGACATGGAGGATGATATGAACTGGGACAAACATCAATTTTCCTAGATGCAAAACAGGAATGATTGTATGTCATCCACACTACAGAATTAGAGCACTTTGATTGAGCTAGAATCTTGTGCAATATTAAGATTTGTAGTTTCACATGGTACTTGGATTTCTCTGCCACAGAACTCTAGTTCCCCTCCAAAGTAGAAATTCCTGGAGTTAAGTAAAATCAAAGTGCTATAGTTGTGTAGTATGAAAAAGACTTTTGATTTCATTGGATCTACTCTGAGCATGGATCAAACCCAATGTTGTTGCAGTATGTGTACTGTATTTGATTAGTAATAGCTGACACACAAGAAATTAAGCACTGAGCTTGGAAAAGCTACTTCTATTAAAAAAATGTCCCGTGAGATGCTTCCATCGAGTGCAAATATCTTTCTTGCAGAGAAGTGCACCCTGGAAGTAGCCCAAGAAAGAAGGAAAGCAAAAGGAGACTGTGATAGGGAAGATATGCCCCAAATAAATGCACAATTCCAGAGGTTAGCCAGAAGAAATAAGGAACTATTTTTAAACAAGCAATGCATGGAAGTGAAAGAAGACTACAGAATAGGAAGGACAAGAGACCTCTTCCAGAAAATTAGAAACATCAGGGGGAAATTTCAGGCAAAAATTGGCATGATCAAAAACAAAGATGACAAAGACCTAACAGAAGCAAAAGAGATCAAGAGAAGGTGGCGAGAATATACAGAAGATATCTACAGGAAGGATAATAATATTGACAATAGCTTTGAAAGTGTGGTGAGTGAATTGGAACCAGACATTCTGAGGAGTGAGGTTGAATGGGCCTTAAGAAGCATTGCTAATAACAAGGCAGCAGGAGATGACGGGATTCCAGCTGAACTGTTTAAAATCTGGAAAGAGGATGCTGTCAAGGTGATGCTTGCCATATACCAGCAAATATAGAAAACACAAGAATGGCCATCAAATTGGAAAAAAAATCAACTTATATCACCATACCTAAAAAGGGAAACACTAAGGAATGCTCAAACCTTCATACAGTGGCACTTATTTCATATGACAGTAAGGTAATGCTCAAGATCCTGCAAGGTAGATTCCAGCAATACATGGAGAGAGAGTTGCCAGATATACAAGCTGGGTTTAGAAAAGGCAGGGGAACAAGAGACCAAATTGCCAATGTCTGCTGGATAATGGAGAAAGGCAGTGAGCTTCAGAAAAAAACATTTATTTCTGTTTTATTGACTATTCTAAAGCCTTTGACTGTGTGGATCATAATAAAGTGTGGCAACTTCTTAGTGGTATGGGGATACCAAGCCACCTTATCTCTCTCCTGAGGAATATGTATAAGGACCAAGTAGCAACAGTAAGAACTGACCATGGAACAACAGACTGGTTCAAGATTGGGAAAGGCGCATGGCAGGGTTGTATACTCTCACCCAACCTATTCAACTTGTATGCAGAACACATTATGCGATGTGCGGGGCTTGACGAATGCAAGGCTGGGGTTAAAATTGCTGGAAGAAACATTAACAACCTTAGGTATGAAGATGATACCAATTTGATGGCCGAAAGCAAGGGGGAACTGAGGAGCCTTCTAATCAAGGTGAAAAAAGAAAGTCCAAAAACTGGGTTGCAGTTAAACATCAAAAAACCAAGATTCTGACAAACATATTGATTGATAACTGGCAAATAGAGAGAGAAAACTTGGAGGCAGTGACAGACTTTATATTTTTAGGCACAAAGATTACTACAGATGCGGACTGCAGCCAGGAAATCAGAAAATGTTTACTTCTTGGGAGGAGAGCAATGACCAATCTTGATAAAATAGCTAAGAGTAGAGACATCACACTGGCAATGAAGGTCCACATAGTTAAAGCAATGGTATTCCCTGGAGTAACCTATGGATGTGAGGGCTGGACCATAAGAAAGGTGGAGCAAAGGAAGATAGATGCTTTTTAATTGTGGTCTTGGAGGAATATTCTGAGAGTGCCTCACTGGAAGGAAGGCTATTAAGGGCAAAGATGAAGTACTTTGGCCACATAATGAGAAGACAGGATATCTTGGAGATAATGATGCTGGGGGAAATGGAAGAGAAAAGGAAGAAGGGCCACGCAAGGCCAAGATGGATAGATGTTATCCTTGAAATGACTGGCTCAACTTCAGGAGCTGGGGTGGCGAGGCCAACAGGAAGCTCTGGTGTGTACTGGTCCATGAGGTCACAAGGAGTTCGGAAGCGACTGAACAAATAAACAACAATGCACCCTTGGTCCTACCTAAGCAAAAACAGCTTTTTCATGGAAACCCAAGGACCATCTTACTAAACCAACGATAATATGAGTGATGCAGTGTTTGTGAGCATTAGGAGGGAGTGTTCGTACTTCTTTTGTGATTTACCTATCATTTCCATTGCATCACTCCAGCTGGTTTAATTGCTACCTTTCTACGCCCAAGGTTATTTCTCAGATTTAATTGAGGAAGCTGCAAGTTGAGAGAGAACTTTGAGTGATTACAGGTCAACCCTATAGTATTTTTGTATTCTTAAAGTAGTTTATACTAAATGTAGTGGAAGAGTGTAATATCTGTTTTTAAAGTGTATGATTTTTCGCAGTAGAAGGAACCAACATATTATTTAGAAAATATCAATTTTCTTTCTTTTTTCTGTTTAAAAAAACAAAAACCCTTGACTTGAGGGTGGAGGAAAAGGAGTTGAATAAACTTTCTGATAGCTGTGCTGGCTGATGTTTAGTCTAAAGAGCTTTTTTCTGTCCTGTGGTTCTTCCATTATATTAGTATATGATTTCAGTCCACAGGGAAGTTAGAATAGCTTTTTCTTGTTTTCCTCTCTGCAGAAAGTTAAATCTTTCTTTTCTAGCAAGCCCTTGGAATCTGATTTTAACAACAGAAAGGGGACTTTTATGGTGCTGTACTGTTTTTATTCTATTTTAATTCAATTATTTAATAATGTTTTAATTTTATTTTTATATGTTTCAACTATATGCATTTTATTTTATTCTCTGCCATTTTGTAAGTCACTTTGAGTTCTAATTTGGGAAAAAGTCAGATTATAAAGAAAATGATGGGTGAATGGATGGTATTGGTTTTTTTTTTTTAAATCCATTTGATAAATCTGTGGCTCACTTTTCCATGAAGACCTCGATTGTAGAAGTGAGATAGCTACAACGTTAATGTGTTAATGAAATGCTTCATTCTAAGCTAATATTTGGAAAACATTCTTTTTCACTTGTCCTCCCGATCCTTTCATGCTTTTTTATCGGGTCATTTCCTCTTTCTTCCAAGGTGCAGGCTGAGATCAAGAAGACATGGTCAAGATGGAACCTGGCCATTGACTGGGAGAGGCCAGCACCTTGTGGCAACTACCACTATGGCTCTGTCCTCACTAACATGACCCATAGCACCAGCAGCCAGACCCAGATGGTGGCCAGTTCTCGCATGGTACTCATTTCCAGCCGGGTTTGCAAAAATGTCCCCCAGCGGAACGACCCGCATGTAATTTTGCCTGGATATGTTAGGAGTAACTCTGAACAGGACTGCATCCCTCAGTGGGTTCCTGAAGAGGCTGATGAAGATGAAGAGAAGAAGTTGGATGGCATTTCACTCCAGAAGCCCCATAGGCTTCAGGACAATCATGTAGGTCCCCTTGAGGAAGAGGAGAGAAGGGGAGAAGTAGAGGCAACACTTTAATAACACTTTAATAAACCAGAATGTGTCTACACATGGGGAACAGGCCTAGTATAATACTAATGGAGCCCTCTGTGTACAGGCAACAAAGGTTTTATCAAACTCTGTCATCATCGGTCATTCTCAGTGGCTTCCTCAATGATACAGCTCACTTTCTGTGATGCTGTGTTGTGTTGATGTTTGCTTGACCCAGGGACATTTACTCTGTTCCTGACCCAAGGTGTGTCCAGCTCCCAGAACCTGGGAAATGTTCTATGTACAAAGCATATGAGCTTCCAGTGGACTATGGTCACCCTTCCTTTGCAAGTACTTCTCAACTGCATGGTGCAGTTCACTGGCATAAATATCACAAAGGCATCAGGGAATTCAAGTAAAAGTAGAACTGAAGAAGCGGATTTGTTCTTATTAGACCTATAAGAAGTTCAGGAAAAATACAATGGATCCATAGTATCCACTGGTGTTTGGTTCCAGGTCCTCCCATGGATATCAAAATACATAGATGCTCAAGTCCTATTATATACAATGGTGTTGTAAAATGGTGTCCCTTATTTCAAATGAGAAAATCAAGGTTTGCTTTTGGGATTATTATTTTTGTGGTAACATTTTCAAGTCGTGGATGGTTGAATATATGGGTGCAGAATCTATCTTGCATCTGTTACTGTTTCAGTTCTAATTTCTTTACCAACGGGCCCAATTTTTTATATATCTATTTTAAGAATTAACAAACAAATATTCATGTCCATATTAATTCCATATTGTGACAAATGGTTGTCAATTAAAAATATGATTATTTCATAAGGCACGTGTGCCTATCTTATTCCATTATTGCAATGATCCAGACTATTTTAATGAAATTAATTGTATGTTGATATAACGTATCTCTACCGTTTATCTATAAAACATTACAGCCACTAAGCAGTACAGTGCAGATTAGCTATGTAGTTAATTTTTCACCAGTTCTTCATTACTCCCTAGCAAGATCATGTTATTGTAAGGTGATAATTTATGGCCAACCTGGTGATCCACTGAAGTACACAAGGCGGTTTATACTATAAAAGAAAGTGCAAGTTCAATTCAAAATCTAAAGACAGCATTAAGAATTATGAACACAACCATAGAATCATAGAATCAAAGAGTTGGAAGAGACCTCATGGGCCATCCAGTCCAACCCCCTGCCAAGAAGCAGGAATATTGCATTCAAAGCACCCCTGACAGATGGCCATCCAGCCTCTGTTTAAAAGTTTCCAAAGAAGGAGTCTCCACCACACTCCGGGGCAGAGAGTTCCACTTCTAAACGGCTCTCACAGTCAGGAAGTTCTTCCTCATGTTCAGATGGAATCTCCTCTCTTGTAGTTTGAAGCCATTGTTCTGCGTTGATATACCACTATGATATTCACAACAAAAAGGTCGCCCTGAGTCCCCTTGTGGGGAGAAGGGCGGGATAGAAAAATACGTAATAATAATAAGTAAAAACATAACCCTGGAAAATCCTACATTGATAAAACTGTCTTCACTGCCTTCACAAAAACAGTTTATACAGCTGTCCTTCAGTTCAGTGCTTTCCTCTTTCTCTAAATGATTTAAATCTTCAATTTAATCTTATATAATGAGGTATGTAAATTGTAATTTATTTTGCTGAGGAACCTTTATTCATTGAAAGTGCATTAGTTTAATCTGACATTATGTTCTCCATTTGGAACAATTTCCACTTCAACAGTCTACTAACATCCTTTTTTTTATATAGTTATGATTTAATCTGATTTTCCAGATTCCAGTTCATAACACTGGGGTAATTAGAGCTGTATTTATACGAAATGTTTAATTTAATTTCCTTTCTGTTTGAAGCCAAAGAGTGGCGTATTTGTTGTATGGTTTATTAAGTCTTTGTTGTTTTTGTTGTTGTGTGCCTTTAAGTAATTTCCGACTTGTGGCAACCCTAAAGCAAATCTAATGTAGAGTTTTCCTGGCAAGGTTTGTTCAGAGGAGGTTTGATCTTGCCTGGCTCTGAGTAGGTTTCTGTAACTGGTCTCCAGAGTTAGAGTCCAACATTCAAACCACAACATTATGCTAGCGCTAACAATTCTTACCTACCTCCATTTGCCAGGGAAAAAACAACGAGCCAATGCCTTTTTGCAGTAGTCAAAACAAGCAAAGGGAGCCAATAGAGAGTTTGTCAGGTGCATTTTCCCTCAATAAAGTGTGAATTAGTCTGCCGAGAGTAAGGTTTTGTACTGGTGCTCAAACAACGACCCTTGGATGAGTATCTTTCAAAACAACAACTGCTGTGAAACAATGAGTGGTGTGTTTTGTTTTGTTTTAAAGCCTGACATTTTATTTTGGAGAACCTAAATAAAAGGTTTAGGTTGGAAATGAGCCACTCAGATTTAAATGTATGTTGAATCACTTTCTGTGTGAGAGAATTATGTATGTACCTGAGAGGTGAACTTGGAATTTGATAGCAGACCCGGGATCACCCCTAAAGGCAAGCGTTTCTCAACCTGGGGGTCGGGACCCCTGAGTGGGTCACGAGGGGATGTTAGAGGGGTCGCGAAAGACCACCAGAAAACACAGTATTTTCTGTTGGTCATGGGGGTTCTGTGTGGGATGTTTGGCCCAATTGTATTGTTGATGGGGTTCAGAATGCTCTTTGATTGTAGGTGAACTATAAATCCCAGTAACTACAACTCCCAAATGTCAAGGTCTATTTCCCCCCAACTCTATCAGTGTTCACCTTTGGGCATATGGAGTATTGGTGCCAAGTTTGGCCCAGATTCATCAGTATCTGAGTCCACAGTGCTCTCTGGATGTAGGTGAACTACAATTCCCAAACTCAAGGTCAACGCTCATCTATTTTTCCAGTATTTTTCATTGGTCATGGGAGTTCTGTGTGCCAAATTTGGTTCATCTCCATCATTGGTGGAGTTCAGAATCCTCTTTGATTGTAGGTGAACTATAAATCCCAACAACTACAACTCCGAAATGACAATATCAATCCCCTTGAACCCCACCAGTATTCAAATTTGGGCATATTGGGTATTTGTGCCAGATTTGGTCCAGTGAATGAAAATACATCCTGCATATCGGATATTTACATGATGATTCATAACAGGAGCTAAACGACAGTTATGAAGTAGCAACTAAAACAATGTTATGATTGGGGGTCACCACAACATGAGGAACTGTATTAAGTGGTCGCAGCATTAGGAAGGTTGAGAACCACTGCCTAAAGGGCTGAAAAGCAGGGGAGAAGAGCTACAGGCAGGAGGGTTGTATGTGATTCACTATTCTCATACCTGCAGCTTCTTGGCTTCATGCCTCTTACCTCAGTAGCTTTTCTCTTAGTTGGTTTCCCGGATACATGCCTGATGCAACATAGGGTGCAATGGAAAAGGGTGCAGTGGAAAAGCCATGGAAATGGACCATATATGCACCCCCTTCCCTGCTGACTACTTTTCACCTTGGGCACCCATTGCAATGTTTTCAAACAATGGGGAGTTTTCCCACTTCAACTAATTCCATCCAGGTTATTTTAATAGTGCTCCATTTTGTCAACATTGGGCACAAGCCAGCAAACACAATTCTGATTTCTGTTTATTCTCTCAGACTTGCTGGCTTCTTGTTTGTTCATTTAGCTGTGATTGTGTGTGTTTACAATTTGTAGCTGCCTGCATTTTCAGCAGGCCATATCTGCTTTATGCCTGACCAAGTGCACAAGAGCTAATCTGAATTGAATGTTGCTGTTGATTAATGTATTGAACTAAGAAAACATTGTGAAGTGGTGTAAAATACATTAAAGCATTTTTATTTGTAATTTATGTTGGCTTTATTTTGAAAACTTAAAACCACCAACACGGTGTATTTGGTTCGGACGTTATTTCGTATTAAAGACCTTTGTGGAGGATCGAGTTCCCTTTGAAATGGGCAATGCAAAACTGTTTTCTTCTTGAGCATTTTGTTCTTGAATATTTAGCTGCTGAAAAAATTCCAGCCCCTATTTCTTCAGAGGCATAGCAATATAAGATGAATAACTGAAATAAATTAATGACATGACTAAAAATAAATAAATTTCAAAAACATGACTGAAGAAACAAAAAGGGGAGGACTAGCAACACCAGATCTAAAATTATATTTTGAGGCCTGCGCATTAATGTGGTCGAAAGATTGGGCAAAATTAAAAAAGAGAAATTATTAAACCTAGAAGGAGTACATCTGAGAACAAGTTGGCATCATTATTTGTGGTATGAAGGCTCAAAGAAAGAGAAGAAATTCGGTAATCACTTTATTAGATCTGCTATTATAAAAATTTGGCAAAAATATAAAAAATATATAAGAAAAACCCACTATGGGTATTCCCATTAGAGGCTACACAAAGAAGGGAAATGGGCTGGAATGTCTGGCCAAAATATAAAGAATTATTAAAGAAAGAAAGAGGTGTAATCGTAATGAAGACACAACAGGAAATGAATATGATAAACATGGTATCAATATAGACAAGTAAAAGAATGCTTCAAAATAGACAAGGAAAGAGGTTTTCAAGAAGATGATACCTTTTGGGACACTATAGTAAATTCAGAAAGAAAAAGTAATCACAATGATTTACAAAAAATTACTGGAATGGAACGTAGAACCAGAAGGAGGAAAAAGTTATATGAGAAGATAGACAGAAAATATGGGAAAAACAATTAAAAAAAGAAAATTGGAAAGAAATATGGAAAACAAAAATCAAATATACACAAGACCTTAAAGAAAATTGGATTAAAGTCCCACACAGACATGACACCCCAGAAATTTGGAAAATGTTATAAAAATATAAATACTAAGTGCTGGAAATGTGGAAAGATAGAAGGAACGTATTTCCACATGTGGTGGTCATGCACAAAGGCTCGGATATATTGGAGAAAAATACATAAGCCATTACAGGAAATATTAAATATGAGAATCCCATTTGAACCAGAAATATTTTTACTAGGAATAACAGACCAAAAAATGGAGAAGAATACAGATAAAATCCTCTTTCTGCTAAATACTGCAGCAAGAATATGCTATGCAAAATTGTGGAAAAAAGAAGATATACCAGAAATTAGTGACTCGATTGAAAAAGTGATAGACATTAAAAATGTGGACAGGTTAACATATCTAAAAACAAAAAAACAAAGGGACTCTAATAAAAGAGACTGGTTGGACAAAAGTAATAAATTATTTGAAACAAAGAAATGGACATATAATAATATGAAGGGAAGTGAAAACAAGTGTGAAGAAGGAGAAGAGAAGAAAGAAAGAAAGGGAAAAACCACCAGGAAGATACTCAGGAAGTCAACAAAAGAGTTACACAACAATCTGCTCCTATTTTTTATCGTTTTTTCTTTTTTCTTTTTTCTCTTTCTTCTTTATTTACTTTTTTATTTTTTATTTTATTTTTTGGTTTAACACTACTCTATATTTGCACAAAATAGAAAATTTTCTCAATAAAGATGATTAAAAAAAATAAGATGAATAACTGAAAAACTAAGGAGAATTTTCTGTGTCTTCTGGACCATTTGCAAGCAAGGTCCTTTCATCAAACCTATGCTGATCTATGACCATAATAAAGATTTATTTGTTTGAAGTTATTTCTTTCATTCAATGCATCCCAGTGAAATAAGCCGTTGATGTAATTCCATGCATATGTTGATGCAATTCCACTTTAAAAAATTAAAACACTTGTCAAGGCATTGAAAAGCTTCTCTTTGTTCTTAGCCATTTAGATGAAGAGGGCTTTTTATATCCATGGAATGAGCACAAAAGAGTATCCCCAACCCCTTAACAGCAATACTGGAACATCCTGTCACTTGACATCCTGTCAAGATATTTAATCACTCAGTTCTTTGTTGTACAACATGTCATGTTTCTATAGTAAACGTTTTGTATCATTGCCTAACCTTTTACCAAGAATAGCTAGAGCATCACTATTTTGAGTCATGTACATGGAATAATGGACGCTGAAAGGTCAAGTTAGAGCTATTAAGAAAACTAAATTATGTATCACAAAGGCAATCTGGTTGCTTCAGATCTAATGTCATTTGCAGAAATGAGACAGTGACACCATGCTATTTCCTTACTGTCTAGAAAGGCTAACCAAATGGAGAAAGGAATGTGCAATTCTCCATCTTGAAAGACATGGTCCTTTTGTAGTGATTTCAGCTAGGACTGCGGATAAGGAGGTCTGTGCCCAGTGAGCTTCTGCTAAACCAGATCAGCCAGGAGAGAGAACATGCGCTCCAGGTTGAAGGCAAAACTACAGAGCTTTATTAAAATTTGGCCAAATAGAATGCAAATACAAGCAATACACTTCAAAAGGTACAAGCACAAATTAACAGGAAAATACATGACATTTTCATGCACATTTAACATTTTATTTAGACTTCCAGCTCCATCCCAATTGGCCAAAAAGAGTGGCCTTGCTATTACACTTGCTAACACACATTTCTCTCTCTCAAATGTGCTTCCTTGCCACAGTGACTGGATGGAACCAAGCAAGTTTGTTTCTTTACATTACATTTTATCTTGTGTCATTATTTTTTGTACATTTTTTTATTTACAAAATACATTTTCTTATTTAAAAACACGTTACAAAAATAATGGGTGGTGGTGGTTTGGGGGTCCAGAATGGATTAATCGCATTTCAATGGGAAGTTACTTTGAGATAAGAGCATTTGAGTTAAGAGCTCGGTGACAGAACAAATTAAACTCTTAAGTCAAGGCATCACTGTATTTTAAACCCTAACCTCAGTGTAAATCGAAATCCTGCCAACTATTCATTTCAACAGATGTGATTGTACTATAAGGTTTTGAACTGCCAAAGCTGGGACTCAAGTGGCTCAGAATTTAGGAAGGAGGCTTAACATTTGTTCAGCACTAACTAGATCTAAATAACATCATTTACTGTAATTCTTTATTATTATTATTTTATTTTGAACATTTATATCTTGTCCTTTTCACCTTGGGGGGGGGGGCTTAGAATGACTCACAACTGGCAATCATTAGGTGCCCAATAAACAAACAAACAAATAAATAAAATATACAAATATGCAACCATTACAACAAAATGAAACACAAACAGCACTAAAAAAATYAGTTAAAATCYATCAAAACATATTTGAAGTTAGAAAACCACAGCAYCCCTGACTAAATCTTWAAAACCTTCATCTTTAAAAGCCTGYCTGAATAAAAGGTTTTAGCCTRCCATTGGAAGGACTGCGGGGAGGGGACCATTCTGAGTCAAGGGACAGCAACTGAGAAGGAAGGACCGCTCTCTCGTTCCCACCAACCGAGCTTGAGATGGAGGTGGGACTGAGATAAGGGCCTCTTCTGAAAATCTCATGGCCCAGGCAGGTTCGTACAAGGGGATGTGGTCGCCCAAATAGCCTGGACTAGAACCATCTAGGGCAGTGGTTCTCAACCTGGGGTCCCCAGATGTTTTTGGCCTACAACTCCCAGAAATCCCAGCCAGTTTACCATCTGTTAGGATTTCTGGGAGTTGAAGGCCAAAAACATCTGGGGACCCCAGTTTGAGAACCACTGATCTAGGGCTTTAAAGGTCAGAACCAGCACTTTGAACTGTGACCGGTAACAGCCTGGCAACCAGTGGAGCTGCTGCACTGGTTGCCAATTGTATGCTTCTTGTAGCCAGTCCCAGTTAGTAACCTGATTGCAGCTCTTTGAACCAGCTGAAGTTTCCAAGCACTCTTCAGAGGCAGCCCCACATAGGGGGTACATGCCTTAGTTACATCCCATCTAGATTACGATAATAGTAATCTAGATGGGATGTAACTAAGGCATATACCACCGTGGCCAGATCTGGCTTCTCAAGGAACGGACACAGTTGGTACTGTCCTCCAGGAAGGACTAGAGCCACTGTAATACAGTGCCTCCCAGTCCCACCCCAGCAAGACAACCCAGAAAGATACATGGTCAATGGTATCAAAAGCTGCTGAGAGGTCCAGGAGAATTAACAGCGACACACTCCCCCTGTCTAGCTCTCTGCATTGGTCATCCGCCAAGGCAACCAAAGCCGTCTCTGTTCCATAGCCAGGCATGAAACCAGATTGAAATAGATCTAATGATCCAGTTCATCCAGAAATCCCTGGAGTTGGGAGGCCACGTAATGCTCCAAGACCTTACTCAGAAAGGGGAGGTTGGACACTGGCTGATAATTATCCATTATAGAGGAGCTCATTGATGCCTTTTAAAAATATAGGTCTCACAATTGCCTCCTTTAGGCAAGTTGGAATTTTGCCTTGTTCCAAAGAGGCATTGACCACCACCTTCACCCACTCTGCCTGTCTCCCTCTGGCCTGTTTGACCAGCCAGGAAGGAGAAGGATCTAGAATATATGTGGTAGCTCTCACCTCTCCAAGGATCCTGATCACATCCTCAGGCTATACAAATTGAAAGGTATCCATCAACACTGGATAAGCCGGAGCCAAAGTGATAATGTTGCAAACTTGCATTTTCATGCTCTCTGGCTTTACAAAGATTCTTACTCTCTCTCTCGTGCTTGCTGTTGCACACACACACACACACACACTGAACAAAGACATGTGAAGACAGCATTGAAAAGAGGAGATCTTAAAAGGAAAACTTCCATTCTAAGCAATCAATCTGCATTAGCAAAAGGGCATCTTATATGTCATTTGGAAAAAGGTTTCTTATATGTCACTGTACTGTCATTTTAGCTGTTATGTAGGAGTAGTTTCAAGGTTCCAAACAGCTTAGGTCATTTTTAGCGAAGATTGAAAAATATAATTTCTTGAGTATTTGAGTTGAATATATAGATGAAATAATTATAACAAATATAAGGTTTCTCTTCCCCCTCAATCCTCTTCCTCAGTGACATAGTAGACATTTATATAGTTCTAATTGACCAATTAAAGCTCCACAACCCTTACCCCCTTCTTTGTTTTCTCTTTTTCATTTTTTTTGTCATGTCAGGAGCGACTTGAGAAACTGCAAGTTGCTTCTGGTGTGAGAGAATTGGCCGTCTGCAAGGACGTTGCCCAGGGGACACCTGGATGTTTTATCATCCTTGTGGGAGGCTTCTCTCATGTCCCCGCATGAGGAGCTGGAGCTGATAGAGGGAGCTCATCCGCGCTCTCCGCGGATTCGAACCTGTGACCTGTTCGTCTTCAGTCCTGCTGGCACAGGGGTTTAACCCACTGCGCCACCGGGGGCTCCTTCTTTTTCATTGAAAAGCATAATAAAAACTAGGCTTGGTTGATAAAAAAAAGGTTCAAAACTCGTTTCGGATGCACGGGGTGCTAGTGATTCAATTCTAAAGTCACTTCTTCTTCTTTTTTTTTAAATCAAAACTTTCCAAAACTTCTGAAACTTCAGAATCGCTTTGTTAATGGCAGACACGCATGCACAGTAGGAAAAAAACAGCACTGGCACTGGGGAAACTTCAGGGGATTCTCCCTCCCTAATTTTTTAGACCAATCATGATGAACTTTGCTAAAGTGGTAGAACACATGGACCACTGTTAGCTCACTAAATTTCATCACTTTTGACTTATCCATGGATTTTTATAAAAAAGTTTTTGTGGTGGACACACATATCTTTATTCCAGGAATGACAGAAAAAGAAAGGGTTAGGTCTGCTTATTGCTTTGCTGCCTTCCCTTTAGACACCTTTGTAGATTCAATCAGTTTATTTTATATTTAGACAAAGACTGCTACAGACACCTATTGAGCTATATGGGTCCTTTGACCATTTTGGCTAATGAGCAGCAAGGCAGTGTGGGAAATGTAGTTTAACAGCAGGGTCTTTTGCAATCTCTATTATTGGGGGCCTGGCTGTCACAAACTACAAGAATGGCTGTGCTTAGCCACACTCACCTCATCACTCGTTGCATCGCCAGGGAAGGGAAACCATTAAATTTTTAAACTATTTAGGCTTTACCAAAGTTGCTTAATGGTTGTGAAAATTAAACTAACCTTGGGAGACATCAGAACGTTATGGAATATTTCCGAGAAAAACAGGTGTTTCAAATTCGGATTTTCCCCTCTCACCTTTCCTGCGTGGTTCAAAACTGCTTCGGAAGCCTAAAGTTGGAAGTTTTTTATGATTTTTAGGCCCTTCCGAACCGAACCTATCCAACTCTAATAAAAACATATTTATTTATTTATTTATTTATTTATTTATTTATTTATTTATTATTCGAACTTATATGCCGCCACTCCCCTGGGGCTCAGAGCGGCTTACAAGAATGGCTAAAATCTAACACAATTTAAAAACAATTTAAAACAATTTAAAAACAGCAATATTAAAAATCAAAGGCCTGTCGAAACAGGTATGTCTTACATGCCCTGCGGAAAGCTGATAAGTCCCGCAAGGCACAGACTTCAGGTGGCAGAGTATTCCAGAGTGATGGTGCCACTGCTGTAAAGGCTCTGCGTCTGGTTGCTGTTAGACGCAAGGTCTTGACACTGGGAATTTCCAATAGATCTTGGTCCTCAGAACGGAGGGATCTCTGGGGTTGGTAGGGGGTGAGGCGGTCCCTCAGGTACATTGGCCCCAGACCAGGCATGTAGCCAGGGGGGCGGGGGGCTTGAGGGGCTTCACCCCCCCCCCGAAATTCTCATGGTGGTTCGCAAAAAGGCCTTACTGGTACATTATTTAAACTGTTATGTTTATTCATATCATGATCTGATCACCATACTCAATATATCCCATATGCATGGGGGTATTGGGGTAATGATACAAAATATTTGCTAGGCTAGACCCTCTTTCACTCAGACTCAGGCCCCCGAAACTCAGCCTCCCCCAAACCCCCCCCTGAAAAAAATTCAGCCCCCCCCCGAAACAAAATCCTGGCTACAGGCCTGCCACAGACCATGCAAGGCCTTAAAGATAGGTATCATCACTTTGAAAGTGATTCGGTGCTCAATTGGTAACCAATGCAACTGTAGTAAGATTGGGGTTATGTGGCATCTCATCGGAATTCCCGCAAGAAGCCGAGCAGCTGCATTTTGTACCAACTTGAGCTTCCGGATCACCAACAGAGGAAGGCCAATGTAGAGGACATTACAGTAGTCCAGTCTTGAGATGACCATAGCCTGGATCACTGTAGCTAGGTCGTCCCTGGACAGGTAGGGGGCCAGCCGTCTAGCCTGCCGCAGATGAAAAAAAGCGGTTCTGCTAATGGCAGAGACCTGGGCCTCCATCATCAGCAGAGGGTCCAAAAGGACTCCCAGACTCTTTACCAATGATGACAGGCATAGCGCCTCGCCATCCAGGGTAGGCAGCTGGATATCCCCACTGCCCGGTTGACCCAGCCATAGGATCTCCGTCTTTGCTGGATTCACCTTCAACCTGCTGGCACGCAGCCATCCAGTAACGGCCTCGAGGCACTGATGGAAATAATTGGGTACAGAGTCCGGTCGGCCTTCCATCTTCAGCACCAGCTGAGTGTCATCAGCGTACTGGTAACACACAAGCCCAAAACCTTGAACCAGCTGCGCAAGTGGTCGTATATAGATGTTAAACAACAGAGGGGAGAGAATGGCCCCCTGAGGAACCCAAGATAGGGGACCTCTCAGAGACCAGGCCTCCCCTCTCCACTCACTGTTTTATATATATGGAAAATATATAATCTCTAAATGATAAGGAATTGATCTGGAAGATATTTATAGTTTTAATGATTTTATATGGATTTTTACTATGTTATATTAAATGTTTTTAATTGATATGTATGCATGTATGTTGCGGCACAAATTGTTGCCAATCTGTACGCTGCCTTGAATCACCTTCGGGCTGAGAAAGGTGGGATAAAAATGCTGTAAATAAAAATAAATAAATAGATAAACAAAGTTCCTAGCTAAACATCCCCTATTCTATGATCTACAACCATTCCCTATTATATGAGCCTATGTCCAATCTTCCTTTCACGAGGCAGGCGGCATCCATTCCAAGTCTTTTTGTCTTCTTTTCTCTCTCTCTCTCTGCCCCATTCCACACTGAAGTCTTATACCTCTCACTCAAAGCTTTCACATATTCCCCCGACTGAGCATCTTCATAAGGCAACTGTCTCTTGTGATCTCTGCTATTTCTCCATGACGCACAACAAATCAAGCTTAAAACCCACACGCCATTATCCCTTTTGTTTATCTGGAGGGGAGACTATACTCCTCCACAATGTTGCACAGATAATGAGAGAGTCCAGTGAAATTCTTGGCTGAGCTGCTTTATGGCTCTCCTTCCCGCAAAGCAAAAGGCGACTAGCAACCTTATCGGGATCCCTTTGATGAAACACTACCTGTGCGCTACTCTTCCTCAACATCTTCTTTCTTTATTTGTGGCTGTCATTAAACTGAGAAAATGGCTCGGCTTTGAAATATATCTTGTCCCATTATCTCTGAGCAATAATCCCATACTAATGCATAGAAGTTTTCTTTGCTTTTGTTCTCCTCCCTCCCCCATTCTGAACACTCTATAGCCAATGAAATTGCAAGAAAAGTTGAAAAGTCTCTCTAACTTAGTTTGACATCAAAGGAATGTACTGACAGCAGAGTTTTTAAATTTTATAATGACATCTGAAAAAGAGATGTCATTTCAGGTACTCAAGGAAGGGAGACGATAAATTGTGCAGTGAAAAGTGCTAGAAATACTGCAATGGAGCTTAAAAGTAAATTGAAACAGATGTCAAAATTAATTGCTCTCTCTTTCACACATACACGCAAATGGCTGGGTGGTTTTCTCTCTCTGATTCAAGGAGTTTTTAATTCTCCATTTCTTAGCAGAAAATAGAATGATAGAAAGAAATTCACTTTCTCTCTCTTTTTCTAATGGAAGTTCCCTTCCATTCTCTCAGCTTATTTTATTAGTCATTAATCCAAAATATAGGCAAATTTAAAGTTTTATTTCTCGTGTCAGGGCAGCCAGTCAATTATATTACATTTCTAACAGAAACAAACAAACAAACAGAGAAAATACAAAATGTGTGAGTTTGGTAGTTGATTAAATGTCCTTTGACCAGTATCTGGCCACTTGGAGTGCTTCTGGTGTTGCTGCAAGAAGGTCCTCCATTGTGCATGTGGCAGGGCTCAGGTTGCATTGCAGCAGGTGGTCTGTGGTTTGCTCCTCTCTGCACTCGCATGTCAAGGATTCCACTTTGTAGCCCCATTTCTGAAGGTTGGCTCTGCATCTTGTGGTGCCAGAGCGCAGTCTGTTCAGCGCCTTCCAAGTCGCCCAGTCCTCTGTGTGCCCAGGGGGAGTCTCTCATTTGGTATCAGCCATTGGTTGAGGTTCTGGGTTTGAGCCTGCCACTTTTGGACTCTCGCTTGCTGAGGTGTTCCAGCGAGTGTCTCTGTAGATCTTAGAAAACTATGTCTGGATTTAAGTCGTTGACGTGCTGGCTGATACCCAAACAGGGGATGAGCTGGAGATGTTCTGCCTTGGTCCTTTCACTATTGGTCCTTGGTCCTTTCACTAATTTAAAGTAAGTTATAGACACATACACAAAATGGATCATAAATAATCACAGGTACATAAGCAATACAAACCTGAAATAAGACAACAAAATAAAACAAAGTAAAACAAAGAAACAACTTGTGGGGAGGTAATATAAGTTGAATGGCTAAGGCGTATAGTACCCATCAGGTGTAAACAATAACAATTTGCACTATTAGTTGTAAAGAGGGAATGGGGTTCCTTTCCTAGTCAATCTAAAGCTCTGCCCAAGGCAACCTGGATAGTGTGCATAATGCCCAGTGAATGGATAACAGGGAGAGTAGGGAGAGAAGGGTCCCTTTGTAGAAGACTTGAAGCATCTACTATAGCATCCCAAGTGTCAGTAACCATGTGTCTCTCCACCGAAGAACTAATGACTTTAGATTCAACATCTGAACTGATCAAAGATGGCTAAAAGAAGATCTCAGCAGCATTTCAGGTTCTGAATTTAAACTAGAGGACATCCAGAGATTAGCACATCAAAGCAGTGAATACTAGGCCTGGGTAACAACGGAAAAATTTGTTTCTAAAATCGATTTGTAATTGGGGGGTTTTTTTGTTTCGATATTTAAAATAATTACAAAATTTTCCCTTTAAAAAGTTCGGTATTTACGAAATTTCGTAAATATTTACGAATCGATTCGTTAAGATCTTTTGTATTCATTTCGTAATTGCCAAAAATAACGAATATTTAACGAATTACAAAATTAACGAACGAAACCGCCCAGGCCTAGTGAATACCACAACTAGGTTATACTGTTGGTGAGTGTTGGACTAGAGACATGGACCTCAGCATCTTACAAGATATTGTATCTGTTTCTCAAATGACTTTTTTTCCAGGAAGATTGCCCAGTTTGCCATTCCTGCAAAATTTTTAAGTGATGCCAATTATGAACAGGGTATTAGGCAAGCTTTGGAGTTTTAATGTTGTATTCCCCCTCCCCCCCATACCCAGATAATTATTCTGGAGAGTCAGCATGGTATAGTGAATTAAGTGTGGGACTAGGACTCTGGGATGCCAGTGTTCAAATCCCAACTTTGCCATGGAAACCCACCGGGTGACCTTGGGCAAGCCACACTCATTTCTTCAATTGGTCATTCCACAGATATATAAACCCATTGTCCTAATTCCAACAGACCTCACTACCTCTAAGGATGCTTGCCATAGATGCAGGCGAAACGTCAGGAGAGAACGCCTCTAGACCATGGCCATACAGCCCGAAAACACCTACAACAACCCAGTGATTCTGGCCATGAAAGCCTTTGACAATACATTAAGATACAATCGATTCTAAGTATCACTACTTATCACATTTAAAAGTATCACTAATTTCAGTACCAACAACAAAAATATGTAAGTTACACCTGTGATTCAAAGCTGCACCCCATTTTTAGACATGTTTATACAGGAGGTTCCCAAGGTATGAACAAGATAGATTCTGTAGGTTTGTTCATAAGTTGAATTTGTATGTAAGTAGGAACAGGTACATTTTTAAAGTGTAACTCCAGCCACACACACACACACACACACACACATTTGGCTTGTTATGGAAACAAAGGTTGGTGATAAAGCTTCAGTGGAGACACCTTTTCCCCATGACAACTCTTCTAAGAGTGAATTTTCCTTCCTGGGGGGTAGATATTTTTTTCACTCTCCATGGTCTTAACTATGGGTTGTTTGTAAGTTGGATGTTTGTATCTTGGGGACTGCCTGTATAGGAAAAAGTGTATCTTAAAATGGAAGAAATACAGTAATTCTAGAACAGTTCTTTGGAAAAATAATATGTGAAATGATAATGAAACTGACTACGCCTCAGCAGCTGCAGTGGAGAAGAACTGAATAAACTTTGCTGAAATAAATTGCTGATAGCATGTCAAGCACAGTTGACTGAGCTGCCATTTTTTTAGTATATCGAACCTTTTCAGGCCTTTTATTTATTTTGTCAAAACTGAACAGTGTAAGAAAAGTATATTGTATTATTTTCTATTATTTTTCAGTTACAGATTCTACATATTCTAACTTAACTATTGCTTTAACATCCTTCCCTTATCCTAAATGCTTCAGGTCAAGCATGTCTGATGTATTAGAAGTACTGGAATACATATATATTAGAAGTGGTTGAACATATAATGAGAGAGAGAGATGGTTCACTAGAAATGCTTGGTAAGGTAGAAGACAGTAGCAAAAGAGCAAGACCACATTACCAAGGGATAGACTCACTCAAGGCCTGAGCAGGATTGTTGAAGACAGGGTGACTTGGAGGTTTTTCATTAATATGATCACCATAATTTCAAGTTAACTTGATGGCATTTAACAACAACTTGTGATATATTTAGACCAAAAATTAGCATGGGGCTGTTAAGAGCTTTTTAAATACTAAATGAAATAAACAGTCAAAATTAGATCACTCTGTATCACATTGGAATACTTTCTGCTTCAGGGAGAATACAAATCGCCTCATGCAAACAGATACTTTTCCAGCGTGTTGTCAAGAGAAGGCAATCCAATGTGTCCCTGGAAATTGTAAACATCAAGAAAAAATTCAAGAAGGAGGCAAAGCAAAAACGGTTCCGACCCAGCTTATCTATCTGAAAACATCTCCCCCTATGAACCCACCAGGGACTTGAGATCGTTGGAGGAGGCCCTTCTCTTGATCCCACCTGTTTCACAAGCACGTCTGGCGGGGACGGGAGATAGGACCTTCTCTGTGGTGACCCCTCGGCTGTGGAACTCTCTACCTAGGGATATTTGATTGGCCCCCTCCCTCCTGACTTTTCAAAAAAACCAGAAAACTTGACTTTTCAAGCAAGCCTTTGGAACCTCAGTATAACTTAGACAAACTTGAATCGGAAAATGACCTAGGAACGGCTATGATGATGGAAACGGATGAGGACTGAACATAAAGATATAGTTTTAAAACTTTTTATTGTTTGCTGTTTTTATCCTTTTAAATGTTTTGAGATGTTTTTTACTTTTGTTAATGTACGTATTTTATATATGGCATCAAATTGTGCCGACTTGTTCACTGCCCTGAGTCGCCTTCCGGCTGATATGGGCGGGGTAGAAATAGCGTAAATAAATAAATAAATAAAATGAATGCCATGCCAAGCAACTTTGGCAACTTTTGCAAAAAGCCAAACCAAAGCACTATCACCACCAACACCAACAATCCTGTTCTGAGCTTCCTCCATCTGTAGGCTCCAAATCAACATGTAAATGCTCCTCTAAATCATACAGATGTGCATTTACCTCTAGTTACTCCTTATCCCAGATTATCTGGCTGTCAGTGACCAGCAACCAACTTTTAAACAACAACAACAACAGCAACAACATACTTTATTTATATTCCACTCTATCTCTCAGAGGGGATTGAACCCGACTGGGACTGCCTTCCACTTGGGATCTGACGCCCTCACTACGGGAACACATGCGGGTGAAGAATAGGGCTCCACAGTCACCTACATACCCCACCATCAGGACTTGGAGGACAATCTTACTTCGACAATGAGGGATTGCCTAAGTAAGTAAGCAGACGGGACTCACAGCAGATTACATATGGCAAACATTCAGTGCCATTATATAATTGACAGAGACAGACAATACATAAACAGAGGCAGGTTTCACTCTTTCATTTCTGGCATCTGGAGGTTGTGCTCTACTAGGCCATGGGGAGGTACTGTTGTTTCATTCTTGCACATCAAGGAGCCTGTCGATCAAACCGTCTGCATGTTTTTCTTTTACCTCCCCACTAAAGCGGTACTTATTTATCTCCTCACAGTTGTTTTCGAACAGCTAGGTAGGCAGAAGCTAGGCTGATGGTGGGAGCTCATCCCACCTGTGGCTTGAGCTGTCAACCTTCCAGTTGGCAAGTTCTTTGTAGCTGGTGGTTGAATCTGCTGTGCTATAGCCACGGCCCTGTGACAAGCAACCAAACCAACTTGAAGGCTTGGAAGTTAATTAAATGTATGTGGCTTAAAAATACAATATTTGGAATATTTAAACTAGCTTCCAAGGTTTCAAGTTCTTTAAAAAAAAAACCCTTGCTCTTTTTATATAGAGAAATTAAGACCGTTGGATACTGTTGCTCCATCCTTAAATTGAATCCATCTTACATATTTGCTCTGTTTCCCCTGCTATCTCAGTCATTTTTAGACTTCAGAAAAGCTAAAGTGGGAGAGAGGAGAATGAAGTCTAGTTCATTCAAGGCCACTATATGGCTTTTTGTTGTGGTCTTGGAACAAATTCACAAACATTTATGGAAAAATACATTTCTTAGACTTAAAGGTACCACAAGAGTCCGTGACTGAATTCAAATAAGTGCAGCTGGCCTCATGGCATTAAAAATGTTTTACTTTAAAGTATAAATAAATAGACAAATAGTTTTCTCCCATCCATGCTATTTATTTGCTGTCCTCTTTTAGTTGAGAAATTCAGTGACTCATAACATTTTCTGTTTATAGACATCCTTTAAATCTAATACGTTCAGTTCATCTAAGCAGGAGAGTGAGCATCAGGGTTTGCCATTAATGGGGGAAAGCTTTTGACAAGCAACGTACAGAAAGAAAAGAGCACATCTGAATGAGGTTTCATTCCTGAACATTTTAAATATATAGGTACAAATATATCCAGAAATCTCTACAATCATCTTGCTCTGAACTACGACGTGTTCTTTCCTAAATTAAGAAGAAGAAGAAGAAAGACGAGTATAATGGAGCAGCAGGTTCAACTGCATTTGAGATGGAAAGTCTGTTGAAAGGGACTGATTCTCAACCAAAAATTGCATAGTATTAGTTTCCATCACACAACTCCTATTACAAAAACATATCGATCTTTATAGGACTGTGACATCACCTTGTGCCATATTTCAGCAATCAGTCAGGAAGGGTCACCTTTGATAGAGTTTTGAATATTAGAGATGAAAATTAATTTGATTATGTTAAACGTTAGAAAATTGATTTAACTACTGCTTATATCTCAAAATCCCAAAATTCTCATGGTGGTCTGTGAGAAGGCCTTACTGGTGCATTATTTAAACTATTATGTTTATTCATATCATGATCTGATCACCATACTCAATATATTCCATATACATGGGGGTACTGGGGTAACATACCAAAGGTTTGCTAGGGTAGACCCTCTTTCACTCAGACTCAGCCTCCCCCGAATCAAACTCAGCCCCCCCCCCCCGAATCAAAATCCTGGCTACGGGCCTGAACATGATGCTATAAATACTGCTTCTTCTCTCAGTCCAACATAGTCATCACTGTTTGCCATAATTGCATTTAAATAGAATTGTTGAGTGGGACTAAGCTGATTTCTGAATCTATTACATGAACAGGAGAAAAAAAATGCAGAAAATCTCAAAAGGCTGTGGTTTATGATGCATTGCCAATTTCTTTTCCTAAGAAAGAAACAATTTGTGACAGAGAAATAAAATATCAATATATCTACAGCCCTTCAGTAATCACAAACAAATCTGTAATTTATACCAGTGAAAAAAGAATTATTTTATTCATCTTCTGTAATGATTTCGGAAAGGGACAGTATTTTCAGGTCTCCTGGGAGAAGATTAGAAATTGCTAAGAACACATAGCTGATTCTGCTTTCCACAAACAGAAATGTATGAAGCTGAAAAGCCCTAACAACATGTCAAAACTGCATTGTTATCTGACCCACAATCTTAAACTGTCTACAGACTTGTATCCAAAGGTCCCCCAAAATCTACACAAAGGAACACATGTTTTTTATTTGTCATATTCATTACTGTTCTCTTTCTTTGGCTTGGAAACAGGGAGCAAAATATTGATTTAGTGGGAAATGCACTTATGCTTTTGGGAGGCCTTGCTGTTGCTACTCACTGGTGGTGATGGATGGAATTGAAGAAGATAGGTATATTGATCTTGCAAGTTGGTAAAAGATGAGTCAACTTGGTTTTTTGTGCTAGAGATCAGTGTGCTTTTTCACACTGATACTGGACTGGTTCATCCCAGTATAAACCAGAATGTTACTTTCAGTCTTGAGTTTACACTCCTCTTCCACCCTCTTTTAGGATCCTTTCACACTACAGAATTGTAGTGCCATGATTCCACTCTAACTGCCATGGTACCATCCATCGAATCTCAAGATTTGTAGTTTGTTGAGGCACTGGAACAGATCTCCCCAATTGTAAAATCACAATTCCACAGGCTGTTGCCACAGTGATTAAAATGGAATCACAGCACTATAATTCAGTAGTGTGTAAGGAGCCCTTAGTCATGAGCATCTTCGTTTCTTTTTACTTTTCACTGGAACTGTTTGAAAATGACCCTTGAGTATCTCACTCCTGAAAAAGTCCTTCCTACATGAATTCTCTTCCCTTTCATTATTCCATTAATTTGGAAACATCTAGGGTCATGGGTCATTTCCTCAACTGCTTATTTATTTAAGACAGTGTTTCTCAACCTGGGGGTCAGGACTCCTGGAGGGGTCACCAGGGGGTGTCAGAGGGATCGCCAAAGACCATCAGAAAACATAATATGTTCTGTTGATCATGGGGGTTCTGTGTGGGAAGTTTGGCCCAATTCTATCATTGGTGGGGTTCAGAATGCTCTTTGGTGAACTATAAATCCCAGTGACTGGAACTCCCAAATGACAAGGTCTATTTTCCCCAAATTCCACCAGTGTTCACATTTGGGCATATTGAGTATTCATGCCAAGGTTGATACAGATCTATCATTGTTTGAGTCCACAGTGCTCTCTGGATGTAGGTGAACTACAATTCCAAAACTCAAGGTCAATGCCCACCAAACCCTTCCAGTGTTTTGTGTTGGTCATGGGAGTTCTGTGTGCCAAGTCTGGTTCAATTCCATCGTTAGTGGAGTTCTGAGTGCTCTTTGATTGTATGTGAACTATAAATTCCAGCAACTACAATTCCCAAATGACAATATCAATCCCCCCCCCCCGGCAACCCCACCAGTATTCAAATTTGGTCTTATTGGGTATTTTTGCCAAATTTGAATACTAGTGGGGTTGGGGGGGATTGATTTTGTCATTTGGGAGTTGTAGTTGCTGGGATTTCCAGACACTGAAAATACACCCTGCAGATATTTACATTACGATTCATAATAGTAGCAAACTTACAGTTATGAAGTAGCAATGAAAATAATTTTATGGTTGTGGGTCACCACAACATGAGGAACTGTATTAAGGGGTCGCGGCATTAGGAAGGTTGAGAAACACTGACTTAAGAGGGTTTTCTTTTCATCTCACTGTTGGATATCCAGTTCTCTCCATAAGAGTTGAGATATTATCTCCAGCAGTTGATAAACTCTTGCCTGTAAGAATATTGTCTCCTTTCTTCATGAAGTTCTGAGCAAGATTTAGCAAAAACATTCTTGAGAACTGCCATCACATGCCAGATGCCATCCTCATGAAACTGTAGACCATAGTCCAAGAAACCAAATTGTTCCAGGTGCCACCATCTATGGAGTCAATTGTACACCTTCATTATTTATCTCTCTTCCTGGACTGTGCCCTTCAACTGGATAACGGAACAGTACCATAATTTCTTGTTTTCCCTGTATCAACTATATTCCTGTTTTTTGAGAAGTACCTGCTAATTTGCTTGTTGAACTCTGTTGTCTCTTGCTTCCATTCCTGATTCTTCAACTTCTTCTGAACACTTTACCTCTAGACCAGAAGCAAAGGACTTCCCAAGGTTTTAAGGGGAGAGCTCACACACTACTGGACCTTGAAGTACCACATTTTCCCCACCCATTGATTATTATTTCTGTTATTAAGTCCCTTTAAAGTAAACCCTCTAGGACAGTGGTTCTCAACCTTTCTAATGCCATGACCCCTTAATGTAGTTCCTCATGTTGTGATGACCCCCAACCATAAAATTATTTTTGTTGATACTTCACAACTGTCCTTTTGCTACTGTTATGAAAATACATCCTGCATATGTATTTTCATTCACTGGAACAAATTTGGCACAAATACCTGATACGCCCAAATTTGAATACTGGTGGAGTTGGGGTGGGGGGTTGATTTTGTCATTTGGGAGTTGTAGTTTCTGAGATTTATAGTTAACCTACAAGCAAAGAGCATTCTGAACTCCACCAACGATGGAATTGAACCAAACTTGGCACACAGAACTCCCATTACCAACAGAAAATACTGGAAGGGTTTGGTGGGCATTGACCTTGAGTTTGGGAGTTGTAGTTCACCTACGTCCAGAGAGCATTGTGGACTCAAACAATGATGGATCTGGACTAAACTTGACATGAATATTCCTAAATGTGGACACTGGTGGAGTTTGGGGAAAATAGACTTTGGCATTTGGGAGTTGTAGTTGCTGGGATTTATAGTTCACCTATAATCCAAGAGAATTCTGAAACCCACCAATGATAGAATTGGGCCAAACTTCCGCCAAAGAACATTCACGACCAAAGGAAAATACTGTGTTTTCTGATGGTCTTTGGCGACCCCTCACGACCCCCCCAGGGGTCCCGACCCCCAGGTTGAGAAACACTGCTCTAGGAGATTCAGAGAGAGTATGTGTCCAAAATAAAGGTAATTAAAAATACTCTGCCCTTTCTGTCTTCCTGCATGAAGTTTGGCTTTCCATTGCTGGCCCAAATAAGAGAAATAAATACCTCTAATTGGATTAAGTAGAAATTGTAGTCAAAAGCCGGAGTAAAATCTCAACCGACAACTTGGGATAATAAGAGGCCATTTACCTACTAAATATAGTTCACTCCCTGTATCTGAGGGGGATATGTTTCCAGACTTGTATAAATATGCAGAACCGTGAGTAATAGTGACCCTATTGAAATGAAGGACTTCTAGCTCAAGAATACAATGAGTGGAAATGGCAGACCTAGAAAATTCCCAGAGAGGGACTGTTTTGTTGGACATGGATAAATGAAGCTATGGATACTGGCATATTTTACACAGGTATCATCTGTTCTGTCACACGCTGGGCTTGAAACGAATTGCTTTTAAAACAGGACTTGCAACTTTAGCCCAGCGGGAAGCCAGGGGGCCCGAAGAGAAATTCTTAAGGATTTTCACCATAAACAGTCTCTAGAGGGCTTGTTAAATATAACAAAGTCTTTTATTGGTGAACAATCAACAGAAATTTCTTTTGTCTTCAAAAGGTTAAACAAATGCTTCCARGCTTTGTGCAACTGGTGGCTTCTAACTGTTACTTTACTCTAAAGGAAAATCCCTTTCCAAACTTCTCCCAGRCTRACTGTGAWCMTAAACCTAACTGATRTGGGCKCCACTACCGGGTTGAWCTGCGTCTCAAAGCACCGAGTGGACCTACCAGTAGGCCTRTAGTCACTTCAGCTGGAGTTCTTAGATGTTCAAAGCTGTTTTTCCCTCCGAAATTCCTCAGAGCTTTAGGGCTGTTTTCCCTGGGAATCTTTGGGAATCCTTTTGCTCTTAAGACTGTTCTCCCCTGGGAGGTCTTAAGGGTTGAAGCCTTTGTACAAGAGAAGTCTGTACACATCCTGTACAYTGACTTTCCTTGCTGAGACTGACTGAAAATGGCTCCCTTCCCTTCTCAATTGTCCTGAAAAGGGGGCGGAACCAAACTTAATGATGATGGACAGGGGGCCTGCCCTATAACTGCAAACTTTAACAGAAAATCACCCTTCTGCAGATTCACAAGCCTTGGGCTGCAAGTAAACACTTAATACAAAGAAAATAAAGTGGGGGCTTCTGGTACAGCTGTAACAGCACATCATCAGTACATCATAGGACAAAATATGCGAAATGTGGTCTTTAGTTATCATAAATAGAATATCTAACTATAATGCAGTGTGAGATGGTCATGGCAATTCTCTGTAGATCTTTGAAAAAAGGAGCTGGTCTTTATTTCAACTTATTTTGGAGTATGAACTGATCAAGGATATGCAAAAGCATGTTGATTTTGCTAAATTTGGAGGATTCTTCTAAAAGTACCCTTTTGTTTCACCTAATGTGGGAACTTAGAAAAGTTACTTTTTTGCGGTTCAATTCTAGAACTCCTTTAATGAGCAAGACCCTGAGAGTTGGAACCCAATAAATAAAATTCCCAGGCTCAATATATTATATAGTTGTTTGAAGGTAAATGGACTGTCCCTGCAATGAAATGTGTCATGGTTTGCCCTTGCAGTGGTTTCTTATGAAAGAGCGAGCAGCTACACCCCAATTACTTCATCTTAGTGCAACGTTTCTTTAGATTTAAAACGTGGCACATTGCAATCAAAATTTCAAGTTACTGAAGGCTATCTGCTAGAAATCTTCAAAATTTCTTCTGGAATTACATAAATTATATCTTTGCAAATGCCAATGGATGTATTTTTACACAATGAAGGACAAGTGAATACTGCTTTTTTATCAAGAGTTCCGCTATGCACATAGTGATTTAGACATTATTTCTTTATCAGTGATCACATAAGCTGTATTTAAAGATCTTTGCCTGAAGGAGTTTCACCAAGTTTTTTTTCTATGTAGATCAATCATACAAGATGTAAAATAGCGAATCTTACACTTTTTGTTAAAGACTGGCTAAATTCTATCTAAATGTTCTATTTCCCCCCCTGATTTTTTTAAAGTATAGAAAAGCATATATGCTTGGAATATGAATGGCTGAATCTCTTTACCCAAAGACCACCGGGACTGTGGCGCAGCAGGCTGAGTATCAGCTGCATTAAGATCACTCTGACCAAAAGGTCATGAGTTCGAAGCCAGCCCGGGTTGGAGTGGGTTTCCAACCAATTATGTGTAGCCTGTTGTCGACCTTTGCAACCCGAAAGACAGTTGCATCTGTCAAGTAGGAAAATAAGGTACCACCTTAAAGTGTGGGGAGGTGAAATTAACTGATTTATGAGGCCATAAAGAAGACTCCAGCAAAGCATTCCAGCAGGGAAGCATGCGGGAATGCGGAAGTGCTTCATCAGCGTCGCAGATGGACGATGAAAGCGCAGCTACATCAGGCCAGAAAAGTTAAATAGCCTCTGTGTATGTCTGTATATGTTTTTATGTCAAAAACTGGCATTGAATGTTTGCCATATATG
This sequence comes from Anolis sagrei ordinatus, assembly GCF_025583915.1. NCBI lineage: Eukaryota > Metazoa > Chordata > Lepidosauria > Squamata > Anolidae > Anolis > Anolis sagrei. The sequence continues at coordinate 180,758,632 of NW_026844366.1, read as the reverse complement.
TGTACACTGTAATCCGCCCTGAGTCCCCTGCGGGGTGAGAAGGGCGGAATATAAAAGCTGTAAATAAATAAATAAATAATTTTTAATTTACAAATTGATTCCATTACCAATATCCCCACTGATTAACATGTTGTATAAGTCACATTATTTTGTCAATTTCAGAAAACTCCTTGCTAGCTATTAACCTGAAGACCAAATCCAAAGCAACAGGCGTGAAACTGTTATTTTTACATGCATGGATAGGAATGAAATTATATATGTGAGGGTAAAATAAGATACCAACATTCCTACCCTTGATCCTGTCTATGGGTCTGACTTCTATTCAAACAGGGAAAAAGTTTCCCACCTGCACACAGAAGTGCTCTTATAAAAACAATATTTAAAGTCTCCATTTTTCATAAGTCCTCTTATAAATTATTGTGCTGGTACAGCTGTACCAGGAGCTCCTATTTTGTTTGCTTTGCAGTTAATGTTTGTTTGCAATCCCAGGCTTGGGATTTTGCAGCAGGGTGGCTTCCTGTTATAGGCTGCAATCATAGGGTAAGCCACCTGCCAATTATAGTTAGGTTCCCTGGTCCTGCCCCTTTTTGAGTTTTGGAGGGAGCCTTTTTGAGTCAGTTCCCACAGAGAAGCCTTTCGCACAGGACATAAAACGAAGTAGCTCCTGTAGAAAGCTTCGTCTTCTACGGCTTGATCGGGGAGATATTCAGCCTACAGCCTACAGCTTGGCCGGGGAGAAAAGGCCCACAGCTTGGCTGAGGGACTTCAGCTGGCCATCACAGCAACCTGAACTCCTTCTTTTTCCCTGGAGGTCTACAAAGCTCTGTTGGGGCAAGGGTCGCTCGCGGAAGCCAGACGCAGTTGGTACCGGGTGCAGGGGCTCCACGTCAACAGAGACAAGTACAGACTGCCCAGATTAGAAGTTAGGATTTCCCCATTAGTTAATTACAGTTAAGAAGATAGTGCCTGTTCCCAGTGAACAAGATTGCAAGAGCCAATAGACAGTTAAGAAAGCTTGAAAGTACCAGTTTGTTTTAATCAATAAAGTACTTTGTTGGATTTACTTTAAGCATTCTAAAGACTCTGTTTGGGGGAATCTAAGGGCCCTTAATCTGAGGCAGCCCCGGCATCCCGTTGGGCACACAAAATGTATGTCCTGTCTACAGTCATGTGCACAGGCCCAGTGTGCAACAGCACAATTATCCTCATTAAAAGGGGGCAACACCTCTGGACAAAAAGTCCCATTGAAAAACTTGACAGAGAACATGACTCGGCTAACTTCTGAATTGCAGAATGTCCCTAATAACAATCACTGAATGCAAAACATATTTGACAAGCTCAAAAATAAGAAACATAAAATCTTACAAATGAAATGTGTGGGGTGGAGGACGGAATCAACCAAACAACTATGTAGTCAGGACATCTCTGAGAAAAATACTCTGCATGAAAGAATGAATTGGAGGCCTGGCAATTACAAACCCCTCACATTTACCTTTTGCTAATTCATCAACTGAACAATTTCTCTACTTTACTGAAATCCAATATGGTACTGTTCTATTATCTGGGCGGAGGCCACAAGGGGAGCTAGAGAGAGAAAGGTAGTCCATTTCCGAGAGAAAGGGGGTTGAAGGAAGTAAACCATTTCCCCCTGTTTGCCAGTTATTCCCTCCACCCATGTCACCGTTAATGGAACAACCATTGTTTATAATATGGGAAAGTTGGCGAGGGGTGGTGGTGGTGAGGGTGGGAATAACCAGTGACAACTGGGAAAATGGTTTTCCTCCTTCAAATCTCCCCCTTTTGGTGTCTGCCCGCATAATGGAATAGTACCTAAAATAGAATGTAAACTGGGTTGTTGTAGGTTTTTCCGGGCTATATGGCCCTATAGCCTGGAAAAACCTACAACAACCCAGTGATTCCGGCCATGAAAGCCTTTGACAATACACAGAATGTAAACTGTTATACATATCAAATTTATAAAATATTATTCCTATAACTTCCATCCATCATCTCCATCCATGGTCATAAGTAGCAAAGCTCCTCTTTGTTATAAAAATAGTTCTTTGGTCTTTTGCTACAGATTACGGACTACAGTTCCAGGGCTAGAGAAGAAGATGGTGAAAACAGAAGAAAGGCCTGCCTCAGGGGAGTGTACTCACTCCATCACTGTTTAACATTTACACAAATGATCAGCCACTGCCAAAAGGGACAGAGATTTTAATCTATGCTGACAGAAGCCCCCGGTGGTGCAATGGGTTAAACCCTTGTGCTGGCAAGTTCAAATCCAGGGAGAGTGCGGATGAGCTCCTTCTGTCAGTTCCAGCTCTCCATGCTGGGACATGAGAGAAGCCTCCCACAAGGATGGTAAAACATCAGAACATCCAGGTGTCCCCTGGGCAATATCCTTGCAGATGGCCAGTTCTCTCACACCAGAAGTGACTTCTCAAGTCGCTGCTGACACTAAAAAAATATGTGCTGATGATCATGCCTTAGGTGCTCATAGTGCCTATTACAGGGACAACCAGCTGATTACTAATCAATCTAAAATGCAAATGTTTGCTCTTCACCTTAAGAACAGACAAGCATCTCGAGCTCTGAGGATTACCTTGGAAGGAATCCCACTGGAGCATTGTAGCACTCTGTCCTCCCCGCTCCCCAAATATTTACAAATTTCAAAAAAAGCCCTTTCTTTTAGTTCAGCTCTTTGACTCTCTGCTATTCCCTCCACAGCCCTACCTTCTGGATCATGTATATTCCTGCACTAGTCCAGAAGCCTTCCTCCTTTATTTGTACGAGGAGTATTTTTTAAGTAAGGTCCGTTTTGTTGTAGACACTAGTAGTTCGCGCGCATACCGCAACGAGCGCATGCGTGGTGTACCGGCATGCCTCGGGAACAACTGTGCTCAGTTTCCGCTCTGAGGCTAACCTGTACGGTTCTGTTTTGTGCTTTAAAAATGTTTAAGACTATCAACTCACCCACCGCATGTGAGGTTCGCTCAGTGATACGGTTTTTGTCAGGAAGGAACCTGCCTGCTGCAGAAATTCATCAACAGATTTGTGAAGTGTACGGTGATACTGTTATGAGTGAAAGCAAAGTGTGTAAGTGGGTACGACAATTCAAAGATGGCCGTGACAATGTCCATGATGAGGACCGCTCTGGTCGCCCTTCTTTGATTACAGACGATATGATTATCGGAGCAGGCGGCAAGTTTTTATGAAGAGGGTATTTTAAAATTGGTTCGGAGGTATGATAAGTGTTTGAACAATCTTGGCAACTATGTCAAAAAATAGAGTGAAGTATGTACTTTCTGAAAATAGATTTACTTTTTTGAAATAAACTTTCGTTGTGTACTTATGTTCAAACAGACCTTACTTAAAAAATACCCCTCGTATAAACTTTAACAATTTCTTAAAAATTTGTAGATAGCCAAAACATTCTGAAACTTGGAGGGCTTGTGGTTGTATATGTGCCCTCCAAGTGTGGCCATTTTTGTCCTGATAGCAAGAAACGATGGAAAGAGGACCCTCGCAACTTTCCCCATTGCCACCATTGGATAGGATCTTCCTGGAAAGTAAATAGAAATTCCGGCCGACAGATCATGGAACAGTATTTTCCCTCTTCTTATTTTGGGAATTTCCTGGTAAATAGAATGTTTGTGTGTGTGGAGATGACAACAGGACTGAAAACGGGTTGTGTTTCTGACGAATCACACACCCCTAGTACCTGCCCTATACACCCTCTCTCCTCCCACAATGAGATGCTCCCTATCTTTGTCTTCATGTTTTAGCTTTCTGCATCTCCTCAAACTCTGCAGAAAAGGGTTCCTCAGACCTCCAGAGCAGATAGTGAGAGTGCCTCATGAAAGCATGCCTTCTGCTAGACCAACCGATTGACTTCTTCTGCCAGTGCAAGTACCTAATAGGTTGTGATGTTTCTGCCTTCTTTTAATCTTTAGTGTTTGCTTTCTGCTTAAGACCCCATGGATTGTATTTACAAGTCAAACTGGACTCCATCTAATTTCGCCTTCTGTCTTCAGAAGTCAGCAAGCCAGATGCAACATTTATTACCTTCTGTTAACCCCCTGCAGAAGCATATGCCTTTAGAGAGAGAGGCTATAGTTCTGCTTTTTTCAGTGCTGGCTGAACGTATCCCCTCAAGGCATTTTGGATAAGCTGGTGCTGCCTTTGTGGCAGTAAGCCCCACCGTGGAAGAACATTTTTTCTCTTCTGTGAACTGATTGCTTATCAGTGTGGAAAAGAGATAATAAAGTTCCTTCTGTTTGACTAGCTTCACATCGCTTCTGAAATCAGAGAATAAAATGATGAAATATCCCCCGAGAACCGATTCATATAGAAAGGTTTTAATGAAGAAATATCATATGTGAAACTAATTTCCCAATTCTGTCCTCTGTGTTAACTGCGTGGTCCCAAAGCAGCCAAGATGGAGACCAGCTCTTGCCTTTTCAAAGTACATGAATACTGATGGAGTGATATTCCTCACTGCTTTTGCCTGCTAAGAAGCAGAAATTTATTGGTCAGGACAATATTTGGTTTTTAAAAATACGACAGGACCCCCATATACACAGGATGAATACTCATAGATTCATTTATCCACCTGACAAAATATGGCATCTCTAGAGATTTTCTAAAATTTCCCAGTGCAATTCTATGGTGTTTTTGGGCCAAGAGTCATTCATTTCATTAAGTCTTAGCTAATATCTACACTAAGTTGGAAAATGTATTCACACAGAAAATAAAAGCATAGCAGGGAAAGGGCAAGGCTATTACTTTTTTCTCATGAGTTATTTAGTTATTTTTTTACCTGAAAAGACAGTAATGGTCAGCAAAGTGGAGGGCAAAAGGAAAAGAGGAGGCCACATTACAAGTGGAGTTGACTCAATAAAGGAAATCACCAAACTGAGTTTGTGATACACTTGTGGCTGGGAGGGCCTTTGCACAATTGAAGCTCATGGGCCAGCTGCGACCGTACCTCATGAAATCAGATTTGGCCATGATGATCTATGCTTTAGTTACCTCTAGATTGGACTATTGCAATGCACTCTACGTGGGGCTGCCCTTGAAGACGGCCCGGAAACTCCAATTGGTCCAACGGGCGGCAGCCAGATTTTTAACTGGTGTGAATTACAGAGAACAGTCAACCCTCCTGTTAGGGAGCACCACTGGCTGCCATTTATTTTCCAGGCCCAGTTCAAGGTGCAGGTTTTGACCTACAAAGCCCTGAACGGTTTGGGACCTGCCTACCTGCATGACCGCATTTCTATCTATGAACCCACATGACCACTTCGATCTTCTGGACCTTCTCTCGCTTCCGCCTGCATCACAAGTGCGACTTGTGGGGACGAGAGAGAGGGCCTTCTTTGTGGTGGCCCCCCGGCTCTGGAACTCACTCCCCAGAGATATTAGGCAAGCCCCCACACTGGCAATCTTCAGGAGGAACCTGAAAACCTGGTTATTCCAATGTGCCTTCAGTGATTGAATGTAAGATACTCCCTGACCAAACTTTGCATAAAATGACCTCAGAAGCACCTTATTTTATGGTTTGTGCAATTAAATCCTCCTCCCGATAATTTATATTGTCCTATCTCTTGGCGTTTAAATTTTTTTATCATTGAGTTCGGCCATTCCCAGTCTAATCCTTTGTGTTTTAGTATTTGATTTGTTTTTGCTCTTTGTTTATTATATTGGTTTTGCATTTTATGTATTTTATTTCTGGTTTTGTTATGCTTTTGTGTTATATTGTGTTACTGTATTTTTGTGCATGGCCTCATGTAAGCCCTGGGGGAGATGGAGCGGGGTATAAATAAAGTTTTTTTTATTATAATTATTATTGAACCAGAATTCCAAAATCTGAAAAACTCCAAAATAGTTCACATGAGTGGCTTAGATAGTGACACCTTGAGTTTCTAGTGTTTTGCTGCTTATGCCACTGTTCAGAAGATTTCACCTCATTTTCTATCCCTGCAAGAATTGGATTTCCTTGTGGAATGATGAGAAAGCTTCAGTGGAGCCCCAACAAATCCCATGATAGGTCCAGTTTAGGGTTGGCATAAATCAAAAGCAACTAAAAGGCACACAAATACAGGAGCAACAAGTCTTATACCTGGCTTAACTATTACACAGCCCAACAAAAATGTTGTTTTGGTTTTTAGGGTTGCTGATTCAGAAAATTGCATTGGATAGATTGCATGAGCTCTCATTTCTTAGATATGGTTATTACGGTATACTATGGGTAGTCAGATGGCACCTGGCAGATGGCATGTGTTCTGTATCTCAAAAGCTAGAGCTAATATAAACCTGCAATCAGTAGGTGAAATATACCCAGAAACAGGACTAACATTTGAGGTACCAAAATGCATGTTGGCCAGTGTTAATCTCTTTCTATCATAAGTCTTTTTCAGTGTGTATATTCAATTATATTTGAAACTTTGTTCTTCTTGTCAACTTTTCTGTAGTAAACTTTACACCTCACTACCTCTGAGGATGCTTGCCATAGATGCAGGCGAAACGTCAGGAGAGAATGCCTCTAGACCATGGCCATATAGCCTGAAAAAACCTACAACAACCCACTTTACAACTTTGTTGGTTGAAATTTAGTGCACCGTTCATTGTTATTGTCATATCATTGTGTTCTCTTTGGTTCATCTCACAATGCCTAGACGAGGATCCATTGGGAGGGATCAATTTCAAGGGGAAGGAAGAATGAGTGCTCATCCCTCAAATAGGGAGTCCTGCAGGACTACTGATAGAGGACACCCCCCCAATGCCATTTTGCCAACCTCTGTCACCCCATACAACATCACACAGGGGAAGCTGAAGCTCCCATGTTGCGCAGTAAGCAAGCGTCATGTGATGCTTCCACTCCAGTTGTGGGTGAGGCCTCTGCTGGACATCCAGTGACTTGTTACAATACCTGAAGTCAGCTAAGGACAAAGGGAAAAGAGGGAGGAAGAGATAGAAACTGGACTGCTTTAAAATCAGTTGAAAAAATGGGATGGCAGGATTAGTGGAGATGCTTTTTGCCAAAACAAGACTGCTGGAGTGTGTACATCCCCATCTCCAAAGTTTGTTGAAATGTGCTTCATTCTCTGCATGGCATAAATATTGCTGTTTTGAAAAGAAAATGCTGGATATTCTTAATCAAGGGAAGCAATGCGACAAAATCAATTTAATTTTGGTTAGCAAACAAGCTGGCAACAGCTTTTTGGACCTGAATGAGAAAGTCAAGCAATATATCAATGAGGTGTCAGGATTCCAGCCTTGTCTGAATTTTCCCTTGAGAGCTTGTAGAGGCAGCCAGAAAAATAAACAATTCCACGTAATGGCAACAGAAACACTGGAAGCAAGGAATAAAGCAGTGTAGCCCTGAACCTAACCATAGCCATTTGCACCATTGCACTTTTGTTGATCCTCTCACTTGAAATTGTGTAACTGTAAATCTCTAAGGACGTTTACCCTCCTAGCTATGACTGAACTGAGCGTATTTTGCACTTTCCCCGGGCTCTATCTAGAAACGATTGCACATTTCCTGATCCCTCCGCATTCGGCACCTAATCTTCAGCCATAAATTGTTTTAAAAATGTGTACTTGTGATTGTAACTGTTTTTATGATGTTGTTTTGATTTTAATTTGTTTTCATTTATCTTATTGTGTATGTTTATACTCTGTATTTTGGGCTTGTCCCCTTGTAAGCTGCCCCAAGTCCCTTCAGGGAGATGGCGGCGGGGTATAAAAAAATAAAGTTATTATAGTTTCTCTCTCTCTCTCTCTACCCCCATTCATTATGGGATGTTGGGTTTAACTAAGGACCACAGTTAAAGAGGATTCTGCCCAGTGAGCTGTATACTAAAAACCAGATATTCAGAGAAATCAATGCATCATCAATGCTCTTGTTACATCCCAAATAGATTACTGCAACGCGCTCTACATGGGGTTGCCTTTGAAGACTGTTCGGAAACTTCAATTAGTCCAACGGGCGGCGGCCAGATTACTCACCGGAGCATCATACAGGGAGCATACCACCCCCTTGCTATGTCAGCTCCACTGGCTGCCGATCGAGTTCTGAGCACAATTCTAAGTGCTGGTTTTGACCTACAAAACCCTTTACGGCTCCGGCCCAGCGTACCTGTCCGAACGTATCTCCTTCTACGTCCCACCTCGGAGTTTAAGATCTGCTGGGGAGGCCCTGCTCTCGGCTCCACCTTTATCACAAGCGAGACTGATGGGGACGAGGGACAGGGCTTTCTCGGTGGTGGCCCCTCGCCTGTGGAATGCACTCCTGGGAGAGATTAGGTCATCAACATCCCTCCTTCCTTTCAGAAGGAAGCTAAAAACCTGGATGTGGGACCAGGCCTTCGGGTAAGCTGGCAGATGGACAAAGACAACCAATGACGGCCAGAGTAGGAAAGGACAATGACGATGTTAGATGGATTACGGATCATGAATTGGCGAACATTGACCACAAGATGATTTTATTGCTGCTAGTATACTCTTGGTTGTTTTAATTAGTTATACTGTTGACATTATATGATAAATTTGTGTATTGTATTTGTATTGTATTTTGTGAATTGTTAGGCATTGAATTGTGCCTTTTGTAAGCCGCCCTGAGTCCCCCCTAGGGGGTTGAGAAGGGTGGGGTAGAAGCACTCCAAATAAATAGCTAAATAAATAAATAAGTTGAAGACAAGCCACAGAGGCTTTTATTCCAATTTGGCCAAAAGGGGTGCATATATAGTACTTCTGCTTCAAAAGGTACAAGGTATAGAGAAATACAGGATAGCTATTCAGACTTCCCACCTCTTCCTCGGTTGACTAGAAAGGAGGCTGGCTAAGATTCATGCCAGGATTGGTTGGCAGGGGAAAAGGGCAGCTGAGGATTGGTCAGAGTGAAGGACTGGTCAGCTGCAGAGCCCCCCCCCCCCCGGAGGGCACAGCCTAGGAAACACAGAGTATAGATGTGTTGATGACTTTTGATGAGCTAAAGGGTTGGTTTGATCAGAAATGGGCTTTTAAATGAGCCTTGAAATATCATTGGTTTAGCTAGGCATGATAGAAGTTTTCTTTAACATGATTTCAGACTTTGTAATAGGAGCCCCCAGTGGCACAATGTATTAAACCCTTGTGCTGGTGGGACTGCTGACAGATAGGTCAGCGGTTTGAATCTGGGGAGAGCAGGTTGAGCTCCCCTTTTCATCTCCAGCTCCCCATGCAAGGACATGAGAGAAACTTTTCACAAGGATGGTAAAACAACAAACATCTGAGCATCCCCTGGCCAATGTCCCTGCAGATCGCCAATTCTCTCACACCAGAAGCAACTTGCAGTTTCTCAAATCACTCCTGACATGAAAAAAACCTTTGTAATTACTTCTAAGGAATGACTGAAGGAAAGTATCTTCATGAACAGGATACCCTTTACTAAATGATTTAATTATTTAAAAGATGTCCTCTTTTTCATTCTCTCCTCACATGGCTCTGTTCTGTGTGCACACGACCTCTCACAAGACCATTGAATACAGTATCTAAGAACCTGCTTCACATTTTTAATCCAACTCATTTCACATCTACATTTGTGTTTATTCTTGTTCACCTTTCCCACCTCTGAGGATGCTTGCCATAGATGCAGGCAAAACATCAGGAGAGAATGCCTCTAGACCATGGCCATATAGCCTGAAAAAACCTACAACAACCCCTTTGAATATAGCTTTTTTTTTGGAGATTAGTTTCTTGGCTAATCTTGATTAAGCGAAACCCTGCAATTCTACGTTCTTTATCAAATAATTACTAATGCCATTATTACACTGCACTACACCAACCCCCCATTGCCAGCTTATTCATTGCAAACCAAATGCATACACTTTTTAATGTTGCTCATATGCACTTTTCCCTGTTAGATACTCTCCTCTCCCTTGTATGATAAATAATTCCTCAAAATTCAATTTCTTGTTCAGGCTAGGGAAAAAAAAGGAACCTTGTGCTGTCATTGTGATGTTTGTTTTATGTGTAATTGTATAAGCACAGCAGAATGTGAAAATGAGCACTCATATAGCAGGCGGCTCAAACCATAATCCTATTTCTGATTCCCCGCCAAGCAGCAGAATGAATCTCACCCGTTTCCTTTGATTCTGGTAATATCCTATCTTATTTCTTCCCAACTGCCTCCTCCAGATTTAGTTTTAGATCAGTGAGGGAAAAATATTCCTTGCTATTATCTGCCATTGAGGAAATCTATCCTTGGATCACCCTGGCTTTTTGGTAAGCAATTCAGATGACCATCCAGCCACCCATCCTTGAGATATAGGAGGGTAGGTTAGAGAACCTGTTTGTGATGGCAAATTATATGTCTTCCATGTCCATCACTAACTCTATGCCCTGAGCCCAGCTGGCTTGGCTTCACTCATTTCTGCAAGAGGAAGGGGCAAATAAAGCCAGGTCTGCTCAACCAAGAGTTTTAGTGCACTTGGGACTCAATTGGCTCTGAAAGCTACTGAAGCAGAAGACTTGGCTGGACTTGGAGAAAGGCTCTCCTGAGCTTTAGAAAGAAAGAAACTGTTGAAGTAGCTCAATGGTCTGGAAATCTCTACTTAATTATTCAAAACCGGGAGTGGTATTACAGTAAAAGATGTTGCCAAGGGTGGTGTATGTACTGTATATAAGTAGCTCAAGGCACAGCAGGTTTATTTCATACAGTACCCAAAATCCATTTCACATGTCTCCCCCGAGCAGTGTGGTTTTCGCCATCCTCTGGCTGATCTCTCAGTGCTCTTCTAGTAGTACATTGCAACCTCTGGCCATCTGGTCAAAGGGGTTCATATGTCCCATGGTGATACTCTAGATATGGCATGTAAACCAAGTGTATTGCCCAAAAGGAATATTGTTGTCAAAAACCAGGACCTCAGACCCACGGCTGCAAGGGCACTCACAGCCTGCAATAACTTTTCTCCCACTTTCATGTGACTTCCCAATGAACTTGCCAAACTTTGCACAAGCACCCCCAACCCAGAATATCCCACCATTTAGTCTAGGAAAAGACGTAATCCCCTCACAATATTCCAAGAGTTCCATAATGCGTTTAAGAAGAGCTATGGAGCTATGGGATTTTTCCAAGATTTTATCTGAATTTATCCCTGGGAACACTTCATCAGCCCCATTGCCAGATCAGACCCCTTCCCTGGGGTCTCCATTGAAGCTGTGCCAATACCCCTGGCACCCATTGTGCAGCCAGCCCAAGTGCATTGCCCTGGACAGGAACAGAACCATCAATCCCATTAACACCAACTAAGCCCGCATTCTATTCTTCCCGTACTCTATCCACGGGCAGAGCAAGAAACGGCCAATAGATTTCAAATCAAGCAATGACAGCTTATAAAATTTACAACTACACCTACAAGTCAACTAGTGGCAATGACTGATGACACATCTCCTTCAATCAACCTAGCTGGTTATAGTGTGGACTGATTAGATGCTGGAGCAGCAAAATCTATTCATTCAAAGTGCTATAAATAAACCTGTATATTTCCAATTTCTTCATGTGAGTATTTGGAGTGCAGACTCTGCTGACACCCACTTTGGTCAAGGTGAATAAATGTCTGTGTTCTTTGCCTTTAACCCATTTGTGCCTTATTCAGTCCTTTGGATCTTGACATGCTGGGCCCTCGAACCTGCGGTTCTTGTGTAGCTGAAATCACTTAACACAGTGAAGAGATATTTAAATATGGTGTTTACTACTGCTCAGTGTCTGAAAACACAATCTGATTGAGATTGTAAATCCCAATACAGTCTATTGTTGTTTTGGACTTTGCCTCATGGAAGCCGCACCGAGTCCCCATTGGGGAGATGAAGTGGGGTACAAATAAAGTTTATTATTATTATTATTATTATTATTATTATTATTATTATTATTATTACCTTCCATATCCATGAGTTCTGTATGCACAGATTGAAATAAAATCTGAAAAGGAGATCTTGATTTCACTAATTTTATAAGGGGCATAATTTTGCTTTGCTGCTTTACACAATGGGACTTTAACTTTCATGGATTTTAGTATCCATTGTGTATGTGTGTGCGTCTTAGAACCCATTTCTAGACATAGAATAGAATCATAGAGTTGGAAGAGACCTCGTGGGCCATCCAGTCCAACCCCCTGCCAAGAAGCAGGAAAATTGCATTCAAAGCACCCCTGACAGATGGCCATCCAGCCTCTGTTTAAAAGCTTCCAAAGAAGGAGCCTCCACCACACTCCGGGGCAGAGAGTTCCACTGCTGAACGGCTCTCACAGTCAGGAAGTTCTTCCTCATGTTCAGATGGGAATCTCCTTTCTTGTAGTTTGAAGCCATTGTTCCGCGTCCTAGTCTCCAAGGAAGCAGAAAACAAGCTTGCTCCCTCCTCCCTGTGGCTTCCTCTCACATATTTATACATGGCTATCATATCTCCTCTCAGCCTTCTCTTCAGGCTAAACATGCCCAGCTCCTTAAGCCGCTCCTCATAGGGCTTGTTCTCCAGACCCTTGATCATTTTAGTCGCCCTCCTCTGGACACATTCCAGCTTGTCAATATCTCTCTTGAATTGTGGTGCCCAGAATTGGACACAATATTCCAGGTGTGGTCTAACCAGAGCAGAATAGAGTGGTAGCATTACTTCCCTGGATCTAGACACTATGCTCCTATTGATGCAGGCCAAAATCCTGTTGGCTTTTTTTGCCGCCACATGACATTGTTGGCTCATGTTTAACTTGCTGTCCACAAGCCGCCCTGAGTCCCCTTGGGGAGATGGTGGTGGGGTATAAATAATAATAATAATAATAATAATCATCATCATCATCATCATTATTATTATTTGATCCTATGAATGACTTATGATGGGTGATGAGAACACAGAACATTTTACTAGAACAGCTCCAGTAGAGGACATGGAGGCAATGAGTCTGCTGGTAGAATGTTGTACTAGGCTTTTGGTCTGGTCCAGGTATGTGTCCTTAGGTGTGAAATGAAATGTAAATGAAAATGAGAATTGGGGAGCTAGTATCACAGAACACAAAGATGGATAGGAAAACCAACAGCAAAATAGATGTGGAGTTGGGAATCACTGAGGTGGGTGAGTTGTCGGGAACGTTGTGGAACAGATATGATATAAAAGAAGGTTTCCATCACCAATGTGGGTTCCACAGGGTGGTATGTAACAGTATGGCTTGCAACTTCCATAGAGAGGTGGCAGTTCTAAATGTTAGAGCAGAATTGCCTCAGTTGAATAGAAAATAGCCAGATGGCTGAGCTGGCTGAGATGAAGGAGGCTGATCCATTAGACAGTCCTTCAATATGCAAGATTATTTAGAAAGCATGCTGAGCTGCACATTGCAACCAAATTGAAATGTCAAGCTCTTAATGCAAAAAGTTATTTGTGATAAACAGTAACATAATTAAATTCCACTCTCATTGTAGTGGCTCAATACCTACCAAGAAATATTCAAGCAACAGAGAAGTAAGTGGCATTTAGAAATCATATCCACCTCTCATCAAAGATGAGTGAAGTACATGAGTCGTAGGTGTTATTAGATCTTACAGATACTTAATCAGAATATTTTTCCTATCTTACTGAGACAGACAAACAGTGTTTGCTAATAAAAACATGTACAACATCAAGAAAACATACCTTGTGCTCATGTGTAGAACTGTTTCAGAGAGCATAAGCAAATACCTTTATTAATAACATCATAGGATTCCTTTGAGATTTTAAAAATCTGAATTCAGACTTTGATAAACCATTGTGAATTCAGAATATAAAGTTACTCTTTTATTCTCACGTGGATCCTGGAAAGCTGGTTTTGTCCAAGTCCAGTTTGTCATACATCTTAATGACAAAGACCTATAATAACAACAAAGAGTCAACTTTAATATACTAACAAGATTTTTTGAATTTGCTTTTGATAACAACAGCCTATTTATTGTCAAAGGCTTTTATGGCCGGAATCACTGGGTTGTTGTAGGTTTTTTCGGGCTGTATGGCCATGGTCTAGAGGCATTCTCTCCTGACATTTCGCCTGCATCTATGGCAAGCATCCTCAGAGGTAGTGAGGTCTGTTGGAACTAGGAAAATGGGTTTATATATATGTGGAATGACCAGGCCTCTTTCTTTGGAAGCATGGAGTGGTGTTTCAGTTGACACTAAATTATTAGACACATGCTTGTGTAGTACAATTGATAGAGGGTGTCATCAGGGCATAAGAGAAATGGGAAAGAATAGGCATTGACCCTTTTCTTAGCAGTGACAAACCTATTTGAATGGTAGCACGTACATGTATCCATCAATGAACAAATTGGTACATGCACAGCTCCCTCTCTAAAGACTTCTTGTAAGTGTCAGATTATAAACAGTGTGATCTGAGGAAGTATAAATTAATCCCTGAGAAGCTAATAATAATGTGTTTCCACTGAACATAGTAATAGTGTAGGCACCATGTCACTCTCAAAAAAGAATGACAAAGACCATACTTTGTAATAACTCTCTCTCTCTCATTTTAAAAGAGGAAAGCAATTACGTACACCAATAAGGCATGTTGGCAAAACAGGGTTTGCTGACATCGTACTATATAGTTATAATGACAGATTGCTCTTTTGGGTATACAAGAATGGCAGTTATTCTTTATTGTGAGAATGATCATCTGTTTAAAGTACTAAATCAATGCTTGTGGACAAAAGTGTTCGGACTGAAATGATCAAGTGATAAATGCAACAGGACGTCCAAAATTCAGTCAGAAATATTTTAATTATTTCATTTTATTTCAACATAGTGACCACTTATTTCCAAAGTCCCAAGGCAGGCAGCAAAAGACTATTATAGGTAGATAGATAGATAGATAGATAGATAGATAGATGATAGATAGATAGATGTGTGTGTATACTCGCACACACATACACATAACTACAGTTCTACAAACCAGCACAAAGAAATACCTCTACATGGAAGAATCCTTGAAATACATTTTTCCATGCTGTGCTCCTGATCTGCTCAGCAACTAGACCAGTGGTTCTCAACCTGGGATCCCCAGATGTTTTTGGCCTACAACACCCAGAAATCCCAGCCAGTTTGCCAACTGTTAGGATTTCTGGGAGTTGAAGACCAAAAACATCTGGGGACCCCAGGTTGAGAACCACTGAGCTAGACAATTCTTTTGATGTTATGTGATTTCAGCTTGGCTAAAACCATGGGTTCAGGGTCCAGAGTACCAAGCTTTCAAAGGACCAGATAAGACACAAACAGGTCGAAGGCAAAATCGGAGGCTTTATTTTCAATGGCCAAAGAGAATGTCAGTGGAGAAAGCCCTCCAAAAAAACCTGACATACTCCAGTTACAAATGTAGGACATTTTATTGCATTCTGATAGCTATTGAAGAAGATTGCACCAACTCTTGATTGGTTGAAAAACAGCCCCACTCAAGAGAGAGATACAATCAACAAGGAATGTGGTGTGTCTGGTGGTAATGGGCTGGGATGGGTCTCCATATCTTCAGCTCTGGTGTGGACAATGGCGTTGAGCTTGATAAATAAATGTGTGCTTCAAGGAGCTGATCAAGTCAATAGGTCTCTTTAAAGGGGTCCAATACAGAGATCTGGGAAAGGGAGTGTTTCTGGGCTAGCCCAGATTATATCAGGCAAATAAAGACAAAGGGGACATAAAGGTTTTGATGCAAATTCATTGTGTGTCCTCTTACCCTTCTTACTAATTCATTGTGTGAAGATTATGTTCATTTCCTCTGGATGAGGGTGAGGTGAGGTACCATTTTGGGGAATTTCCAGGGAATTTCATAGAAGTAGCTATTTTTCCCAGTTGAACCACGTCACATAGTTCATGGTGTTGACAAATGTTTTAACTGCTTTTAACCTAATGATTTATCTATTATTTTAAACCATTGCTATGTTGCTGTTTGTTTGCATTTATGGCATTGAATTGTTGCTGAATGTAAACCGTCCTGAATCCCCCTTCGGGGGTTGAGAAGGACAGGATAGAAATGCCATAAATAAATAAATAATTTTGGGGTCTAATTTTTATAACATTAAGATTCTACATTTATTTTTGTAACTATTGTGATTCTTGCAGAAAACTGCTCCAATATACCACGCTCACCTATAATAATGTCTATTCAATTGCTATGGTATGGAAGCATATAATGTGTATCAGTAGCTCACTGTGTTGTTCAACTTTGTGTTGCTCATTTATGTCAGTGTTTCTCAACCTGGGGGTCAGGACCCCTGAGGGGGTCATGAGGGGGTGTCACAGGGGTCTCCAAAGATAATCAGAAAACAGTAATTTCCTTTGGTCATGAGGTTTCTGTGTGGGAAGCTTGGTTCAATTTTATCGTTGGTGGGGTTCAGAATGCTCTTTGTTTGTAGGTGAACTATACATCCCAGCAACTACAACTCCCAAATGTCAAGGTCTATTTTCCCCAAGATCCACCAGTGTTTACATTTGGGCATATTGAGTACTCCTGCCTAGTTTGGTCCGGATCCATCATTGTTTGAGCCCACAGTGCTCTCTGGATGTAGGTGAACTACAACTCCCAAACTCAAGGTCAATGCCACCAAACCCTTCCAGTATTTTCTGTTGGTCGTGGGAGTTCTTTGTGCCAAGTTTGGTTCAATTCCATCATTGGTGGAGTTCAGAATGCTCTTTGATTGTAGGTAAACTATAAATCCCAGCAACTACAACTCCCAAATGACAAAATCAACCCCCCCAACCCCACCAATATTCAAATTTGGGTGTATCGGGTATTTGTGCCAAATTTGGTCTAGTGAATGAAAATACATCCTGCATATCAGATATTTACATAACAATTTCACCACAACATGAGGAACTATATCTAGGGGTTGCGGCATTCAGAAGGTTGAGAACCACTGAAATATGTACTTCTCTGGAATTTAAGAAGAGGCCTGGAAGATCAAAGAGTCATTCTTTTTGAACAGCAGAATCATTTTTTTTAAATAGATAACATTTTTATCAGCTATCACTTCTGAAATTAATACATTACCCATTTACTTTTGGAAGAAATGAGTAAACAGTCATCAAAACAACACTAAGCTTTATGCCATTAGTATAATGAATCTTCTTTTTCCACAGATTTTATGCACATTGCTTCACTTAGCACACTCCAAAAATCTCTCCACCTCCCACCCTTATGACCCAGAAATGCTTGTGAAACCTCCAGTGCGATTCTATAGTATGCCCAAGTATAACCAAAATAGAGGGTTTGAAACATAACTCCTACAAAGTTGGGGATCATTGGCAGAAACAATATCATTATGCCATTGGTACTCTCATAAATAACATATCACAGTGTACAATATTACTTGCGAAAAATTACTTGAAAGCTCTGAGATGAAGGAAAGTGTTTTTGGCAGTTCACTGTGAAATGTATTCTCCTGTGCTCTCTTCCTAACATGGCTTCCCACCCTCCCTTTTCTTCAGATAACTTTTTACCATTCCGAAGTCTATGTCACAAGCCATCAATCACATACAAAAATTAAAGGCCATAGGCTATTTTTGCTTTTCTATATTTTGTTTAACAGGAGAAGACACAGACTCTTAGGGTTATTTCTATATTTTTTAGAGGCCGGTTCTCTTGAGAAGAAATGGCTAGAAGACATTTATATGAAAAAATGTTGCTAGTTGGTCAAATATTTAAGACTAGAAACAGGATTGAGCGATTCCTCAGCCTCTGTGACTTCCTTTTCTTGCTTCTATGTTGACAAATGTCTGGGAGGCTGATTCAGTTGCTGTAGCCAACTAACACAGGATTTTTCAATCAATACTGAATAAGAAGAACACAAGCTAGAGGCCAAAGGTGAAGGTGCATTTTCAGGTTCGGGGAGATGCATTGTGGAATTGCACTTATGCAACCAATTAGTCGATTGCACAGTGGATGGAAAATTTTTTGCATGTGTAATAAAACATATACATAGGCATGATCCTAGTCATTGTCTTGCATACATCAAATGAATACAAATTAGAAGGTTGACAATAATGACTTAGCTGATTGGATAACCAAGGAACGCCTATTTATAGAGCCCTATGATTTCAATTTGTTATGTAATTTCAGCTCCATAAGTACTGTGGATTCGAGTACCTATCATACCTGAGGTCAAATATGAAATAAGACACAGCAAGGTAAAAGTGAGGATCAGAGATTTATAGGTTGTTTGATAAAAAACGGTTCAAAACCCATTTCGGATGTAGTGGTTCGATTCAAAAGCCAATTTCGATTTTCACAAAAAAAAAAATGTTCAAAACTTTTCAAAACTTCCGAGACTTCTGAATCCTTCTTTAATGGTTTAAAAGTGTTATTTCCTGTTTCATTGGGTGGTCTTTACTTTGAAAGTAATTATTTTACTCCAAAAGGGGGGGGGGAAGCAAAGGGAGGAAAGCAATCAACTCAGTTTTAAAATGCTTCCCAGGCTCACGGGGAGAGGAGAGGGAGGAGAGGCTTGAGTTGAGCTGTTGCGACCCTCTTGACAACAATCCACCACACTTGACTGCTGGAATACAATTCTTTTTATTGAAAAACGTTGAATGCAAAGCAGAGGTAAGTAAAAACCATAGCAAAACTGCAACAAGCAATGTCCATGAACAAGTCCATAAAAAACACAGCAAACGATGATTTACCCTTGATGAATGATGGAATCTGCTAGCTCCCAGCTAGCGGCACTCAGAACAACTTGAGAAACTACGAGAAACCCAACCACTTGAATCAGGAGGCCTCCACAGGCATGCACTTGGAACTGGAACGATGGAGAGAAATCTTAAAGGAGAGAAATCTATTATGAGAATGCCTGAAGTTTTTGTTTGCATTTCTCTCAATCTTTCTGACCTCCGTAAACTTTGTGCTTCTCCCCTGCTCTGCCGAATCTGCCCCCTCCTTCCCTCATTAGGCTGACCCGGTGTCAGATTCTCTGGGGAACTAAGGCTGGGAGAAAAAGGGAGTGAAACTGCTCCGCAAGGGAGTGAAACTTCTCCGCTTGGTTCGGAATGACTGTTCTCATGGGAACTTTGACTTTCACTTTCCAAGGGTGTAGGATTTTCACTATTCAACCCATCATCAGTATTAACATCTACATTGGCCTCAGAATCAACATTGACATCTACATTGGCATCAGGAAATACAATCAATACAATCAATACAATCAGGTACAGGGTCACACAGAGGTTGAACCCCAACACGAGCCCAGGGACCAGAAGCAGGGAAATGCTGAATCATTTCTGACTCACTTACTACTTTGTAACAGAAATGGCAGAAAAAGCTTTGGAAGGGCAAAAGGACTTCCGGTTTCCTTAAAAACGTCGAAATCGCTTCAAAAAGCAAATCTTTCTGAATGCATTCCGAATTATGAAGATTCCGACTTAACCTAACCATGCCTAGAGATTTATTTGCTTTGGCTAAATATCAGATGTCAGAGAGACAGCACTCTCAAATAAAGGCACTTAACTGGTGCAAGTTACAATTTTTTTGTGGTCTGGGGTTTCAACAACTTTTTTAAATGCCAAAGCTGCATCCTATGGAATACTTGGATTTATAGTTTGGTGTGTTACATAATTCTCTGGCTACAAATTATATCTAGACTATCTAGAATTCCATGAGATGTTGCCATGGCAATTTTAATGAAGTATAATACTTTGATTTACAATGTAAATTAGTCCCATGTGCTGTTGGCTATATTTCAAAAGAAGGTAATTCAGGAGTATTGTCGAAGGCTTTCATGGCCGGAATCACTGGGTTGTTGTAGGTTTTTCGGGCTATATGGCCATGGTCTAGAGGCATTCTCTCCTGATGTTTTGCCTGCATCTATGGCAAGCATCCTCAGAGGTAGTGAGGTCTGTTGGAACTAGGAAAAAGGGTTTATATATCTGTGGAATGACCAGGGTGGGACAAAGGACTCTTGTCTGCTGGAGCTAGGTGTGAATGTTTCAACTGACCACCTTGATTAGCATATAATGGCCTGACAGTGCCTGGAGCAAACTTTTGTTGAGAGGTGATTAGATGTCCTTGTTTGTTTCCTCTCTGTTGTTGTGCTGTTGTAATTTTAGAGTTTTTTAATACTGGTAGCCAGATTTTGTTCATTTTCATGGCTTCCTCCTTTCTGTTGAAATTGTCCACATGCTTGTGGATTTCAATGGCTTCTCTGTGTAGTCTGACATGGTGGTTGTGAGAGTGGTCCAGCATTTCTGTGTTCTCAAATAATATGCTGTGTCCAGGTTGGTTCATCAGGTGCTCTGCTATGGCTGATTTCTCTGGTTGAAGTAGTCTGCAGTGCCTTTCATGTTCCTTGATTCGTGTTTGGGCAATGCTGCGTTTGGTGGTCCCTATGTAGACTTGTCCACAGCTGCATGGTACACGGTAGACTCCTGCAGAAGTGAGAGGATCCCTCTTGTCCTTTGCTGAACGTAGCATTTGTTGGATTTTCTTGGGGTCTGTAGATAGTTTGTATGTTGTGTTTCCTCATCAGCTTCCCTATGCGGTCAGTGGTTCCCTTGATGTATGGCAAGAACACTTTTCCTCAGGGTGGATCTTCATCTTTACTCTCGTGGCTTGTTCTTGGTCTTGCAGCTCTTCTGATGTCTGAGGTGGAGTATCCATTGGCCTGCAGAGCCCAGTTTAGGTGGTTCAGTCCATCTTGAAGGAGGTGGGGTTCACTGATGAACCAACAGCAGAGCACCTGATGAACCAACCTGGAAATGCTAATCAAGGTGGTCAGTTGAAACATTCACACCTAGCTCCAGCAGACAAGAGTCTTTTGTCCCACCCTGATCATTCCACAGATATATAAACCCTTTTTCCTAGTTCCAACAGACCTCACTACCTCTGAGGATGCTTGCCATAGATGTGAAACGTCAGGAGAGAATGCCTCTAGACCATGGCCATATAGCCCGAAAAAACCTACAACAACCCAGAAATTCAGGAGGTCAATATAAACCAACAGACAATTTTAGGTGTAACCTCCCCCCCCCCCCCGCCACCAAATGTAGGAGCACACAGACAGACCTGCACCACAATTTAAAATATCTTCCATAAGTTTCGTAAGTTAAATTTAATATTTATTYCATATTTTTTCAAATCTGAGGACATCTCCTGGCGATCTCCTGTTTGATCTCCCATCAAATTCTTGCAGAAAATCATGTTGTACACCACCACACCAATTAAGTGGACCTGATGTGTAATCCTGACACCATGGCTGTTCTGTTTCAGGAAAGACAGACTGTGGCAGCTTTGTTTTATTATTTCATGTGCAGAAGTAAGTGTTCAACACTAATAAGACCTCCAAATCTTTCAGCTCCACAGCAGTAACAATGAGAAAATCTGCAGCAAGTTGTGACTGGAGAGTGCAATACGAAAAAAATCAAAATATAATCTCATATACTGATCACTTAAAATCCCCACAGATCAGTATTATCTGATTTTCCATTGATAGTAATTCTTGATTATGGAGGCTGTATGCTTTCAGGGTGCAATTCCTTCCTTCAAAGTGAGTCTTTTGCTCCATTCTGTTCTAGCAAATGCATTCATAGGAACAGGTATGAGTAATGTCATTCAACACATGGATTGCACAGACTAATTAATGGTAACTCAACAGGGACATTTTTATGATATGCACCCTTACAGTACGATCACAGTTCTTATCTTCCAAAGGAAATCCTTTTATAGCTCATATGTCAAAGTGACTAAAGGTTTTATATCTTCTTCATTTTGTGCCTTTACCATTTTCAGCTTGTGCATTTCAGCACTGCTATTTTCCCAGCAGTGGTCTGGTAAAGCTTCATTGATGCATGAACCTTTGATTTGAGATGATGCACAATTATTTTTAAGTGATCTTTTCTCTCTGTTATCACATCACTTGCAGTTGGCACAGGGCCATTTTCAAGTAGTTCGTGCTTTTTATATTCTAGGCCAATGATTCTCAAAGTGTGCTCTGCGGAGCTCTTGGGGCTCCATGAAGCATGCTGAGAGGCTCAGTGCTTTTTTCCTCCTCCTCCTCCTCCTCCAAGCTTTTACTYCTCTTTCCCGCTCCTCCTCTCCCCTGCCACTCYTGCCYCCAAAAGCYTTGTTCCCCCCTATACCATTATTATTATTATTATTATTATTATTATTATTATTATTATTATTTGAAACACAACAAGATGAATCYACAGCAGACACTCTGCTGGCTGTTGAATTGGATCACACGTCGGACACWTCCCAAGTGTCTAGGACTGTGTGATGTATCGSYGAATAATGYGTGCAGATCCCAGTAAGGTGGCCTTYTGCARCTGGMAGATGGTAATYTTGTCAGYRCYRATTGTGTTTAAGTGCAGRYCAAGGTCTTTAGGCACTGCACCCAGTGTGCYGATCACCACTGGGACCACCTTKMCTGKCTTGTGCCARARKCYTTGCAGTTYGATCTTTAAAYCCTYWTATVGTGYCAKMTHKTVYTAKTATTATTATTATTATTATTATTATTATTATTATTATTATTATTTGAAACACMACAARATGARTCYACAGCAGACACTCTGCTGGCTGTTGHMTTGGATCACAYGTCRGACACTTCCCAAGTGTCTAGGACTGTGTGATGTATCRCTGAATAATGCGTGCAGATCCCAGTAAGGTGGCCTTTTGCAGCTGGCAGATGGTAATTTTGTCAGCGCCAATTGTGTTTAAGTGCAAGTCAAGGTCTTTAGGCAGTGCACCCAGTGTGCCGATCACCACTGGGACCACCTTGACTGTCTTGTGCCAGAGTCTTTGCAGTTCAGTCTTTAAATCCTCATATCATGTTATCTTTTCCAGTTGTTTCTGTTCAATCCTGCTGTCACCTGGGATTGCAACATCGACAATCCATACTTTGTTTTTTACATGATCGTGAAGTCAGGAGTGTTGTGCTCCAAAACTCTGTCTGTCTGAATCCAGAAGTCCCAGAGTAGCTTGACGTGTTTATTTTCTGTAACTTTTCCCGGCTTGTGATCCCACCAGTTCTTTGTCGCATTATTATTATTATTATTATTATTATTATTATTATTATTATTATTATTATTATTATTATTATTATTATTACAAAGGCCGGATGGCCACCTGGTGTGGGCATTTTGATTTTGCTTTTCTCGCATGGCAGAAGGGGGTTGGACTGGATGCTCCTTGGGGTCTTCCACTGAAATACTGTTAAGTTTATGTTGGTCAAAAAGCTTGCCCATGTCTAATACACACACACACACACACACACGCATTATATGTAATGAAATATATAAACATTTCCTGGTGCTCTGTGAGAAACTTTTGCTAGACATAGACATAATCCACAGGCAACATGCCACATATGCCTTCCTGTTCTAAATGGCCTTGATTGATCTAGCTCTTTAAAGCTTTTTCAAGATATTTACATTAAACTTTCTTCCTTGGGAGAAAAACTCTGTAACCCTCCTTTACTGGTTATGTTTTGTCTTTGTCTTGGTCTACAGGTCATATTTTGATATGGTATATTTTTATTCATTTTCGTAGTGTTGAATTGTCAATTTAGATCAGTGGTTCTCAACCTTCCTAATGCTGTGACCCCTTAGTACAGGTCCTCATGTTGTGGTGACCCCCAACCATAACGTTATTTTCGTTGCTACTTCATAACTGTAATTTTGTTCCTGTTATGAATTGTAATGTAAATATCTGATATGCAGGATGTATTTTCAGTCACTGGACCAAATTTGGCACAAATACCCGATAGGCCCAAAATTTGAATACTGGTGGGGTTGGGGGTGATTGATTTTGTCATTTGGTAATCCTGGAGTTGCTGGGATTTATAGTTCACCTTAAATCAAAGAGCCTTCTGAACTCCATCAATGATGAAATTGAATCAAACATGGCACACAGAATTCCCATGACCAAGAGAAAATACTGGGAAGGTCTGGTGGACATTGACATTGAGTTTTTGGAGTTATAGTTCACCTACATCCACACTGCGGACTCAAGCAATAATGGATCTGGATCAAACTTGGCACAAATACTCAATATGCCCAAATGTGAACACTGGTAGAGTCTGGAGAAAATAGACCTTGCCACTTGGGAGTTGTAGTTTTTGGGATTTATAGTTCACCCACGATGAAATAGCATTCTGAACTCCACCAATGATAGAATTGGACCAAACTTCCCACACAGAACCCCATGACCAACAGAAAATACTATGTTTTCTGATGGTCTTTGGCGACCCCTCTGACACCCCCTCGCGACCCCCACAAGGGTCCCGACCCCCAGGTTGAGAAACACTGATTTAGATGGTGGTAGTCACAACAGTGAAAACTACAGGGACAACATACTTGTCAAGGCATTTTGAAATATTTTCTTTATCTATTTTGTATGTTCTTTTTACCATCTGTTGCTATGCATCTTGTCTAAAGATCTATGTCAGAAAAATTTGTACCAGCAGTATGCTAATGTTTGATTTGTGTTATATTGCTTTGCTTGTGTGTTTGCATCTAATTCTTGCCGGTTGTAAACCGTCCTGGGCCCCCCCCACCCTGGGAGGGGGGGAGTTTGAGAAGGTCTTATACAAGTGTTCGAAATAAATAAAATAAATATGCCATGACATGAGATATAGACCTCACCTAGCTCTGCATCATTTTCTGTGTTACATATAGTGTTGTTCCCTGTCAGATGTGATCCTTATCAGCTGTTAAATTTTTAGCTAAGCACAATAAAATTGCTTCAGTCACCTGGCCCTCTAATAAATTGGATTTGTAGAAAAACTTGAAAATCTATTTGTTTTCTCTCAATAAAGGCTTTCAAAGGCATTCTGTGGAGAGACCATACCAGTGAGGAAAACTATCAAGCTGAAGCCTTATTCCAGAACCCTGAAGCCCCATTTTCTTCTACAGCTATTGGCTGTCAGAAGGTTGCAGGATTGCTGGGAAAAGAGAGAACTTGCAGCAAGACATCCTAATGGAAATAGAGTTCCTGATTCACAGTTCTATTATATTCCACAAACAACTGTTATGATTGGAAATAGTGTATTAAGAAAAAAATGGAGCATGCACCTCTCTCCAAACTGATTTGAGAAATCAAAGATGAGTCTACCCATCTTATAAACTTCAGTGGAGGGCTTTTATCTATGTCCCACCACTTTCACAAGCTTGTCCAATTACGTCACAAGAAAAACCTCTTGGTGGTTGCTCCAAAGGTATGAAACTCTCTCCTTAGGGAACTTTCCTTGATCCTCCTCTGTTCTCTTTCACAATTTTTTTTTTTACTTAAACAGGCGTTCAACTTTTAACTGGTTGGGGAACAAGAGTGTACAATTGATATGGTCTTTTAAAATTATCTAATATGTGTTTTTAATTTTTAATAAAAATGTTTTAATTCAAATGATTGTTTAATCATTTTAAACCTTTGTACCACCTATTTTTGGGGCGTCATAATGAGGTGAGAAGATGGGGTGCAAATCAAATAAATAGCCTTCCAAACTCCCTGGTAGTTGCTCTCCGAATTCCCCGGCTTTTATAAGAAATAAACCGACTAACAAGTCTTTAACTGAACTAGTGAAATACTTTAGACAAGTGTGAACAGATGGCTGTTGGTGTTAAGTTACAATGCTAGTAGCCTTTTAATTGTGGTTGCCTATATCCCACCACTCAAATTGGGTAAACTTTGGCTTAGAAATGGAGATGAGCACCACCCCCAGAGTCAGATATGATCAGACTTAATGTCAGGGGAAACCTTTACCTGTTATTAAGGTGAGGCCTGTCAGATCATGGAGGACTCCTCTCACACCCTTCCTTGACCAACAGGAGAAATAAGGGTTCTTATATCTGAGTTTGCTCTCCACCCTCCATGCAATAGGATCTTGACATAGAATCA
>NW_026844366.1:180688077-180731658 GCF_025583915.1 Anolis sagrei ordinatus | reverse complement strand
CCTCCCCTTCCTCCCTCCCCTCCCTTCCTTCCTTCCTTCCTTCCTTCCTTCCCCTTCCTTCCTCTCCTCCTCCCCTTCCCCTCTCCCTCCCCCCCCCCCCCTCCCTCCCTTCCTCTCTTCCTTCTCCCCTCTCCCTCTTCCCCTCCCTCCCTCCTCCTCCTCTCCCTTCTTCTCCCTCCTCCCTCTCCCCCTCTTCTTTCCTTCCTCCTCCCCTCCCTTCTTCTCCCCTCCCCTTCCCTCTCCTCTCTCTTCCCTCTCTCCCTCTGCATCACTTCCCTCTCATCTCCCTCCCTTCTCTTTCTCTTGTCTCTCCTTCCTCCCCCCCTCCTCCACGCCTTCTGTGTGCCCAGGGGGGAGTCTCTCATTTGGTATCAGCCATTGTGTTGAGTTTCTGGGTTTGAGCCTGCCACTTTTGGACTCTCGCTTGCTGAGGTGTTCCAGCGAGTGTCTCTGTAGATCTTAGAAAACTTATAAAAACGTATTTAAGATCAACTTTGAGTCAAGAGCGCTTGAGTGGACTAGCAACCTTGGCCATTGAAAATGGCTTGTTGGATGAAATGGAAACAGATATAATAGTACACGAGTTTTCAAAATTGAAAGCCAGAAAAATCTCTTTTTAATTTTAAAAGTGTTCAAGTTTATTTGTGTTAAGGAAAACTGGATGTTAAAGTATCCACTAAAGTGAAGGGGCCAGAGGCTGACTATGTTGCCACACCCATTGTAATGGTCCAGGCTGGCATGGCACTTTTGAAGGACAAGAGTTCACTTTCTTAAAAAGGAGGTGTCTATTCTCCTGGGGCTGCGTTCTCCAAAACAAATCTGATTGACAGACCCAACAAGCATGGGATTGAGTTCTCTGTTATTAGCAAACCCCTAGTCTGAAAAATCTTCTCTGAAGAGACAGCATGACCAGGAAACCTTTGTGTAGTACTTGTAGACCAAAAATAACAACAAAAACTTAAAATTGTTGCTAAGTTTAGTAAAATATTTGCATTCTTAAAAAAGTTAATTTGTGTAATGTAACTATATAAACATAATGTTGTAAGTAAATTTCTGGTTTGTAAGGTAACTCTTTTATTCACCTCTACCTTCTACGTTTTATTTTTCAGTGATTGGTTGGGGGGAGGGGGCGCCAAAATAATGTTTGCTTACCATTGAAAATTACCTAGGGCCGGCCCTGGAATACATGAATCCTACTTCTCTCTTGGAAAATTTATCTTACAATATAGAGAAAAGAAATTGCAAAAAGATGTATATCTTCCAAGAAACATGAAGTGTGGAAGGTCTCCTGATGTGGTGAGTCAGACCAAAAATAATTTAAAAATTGTATGTTTAAGAAAAAAAAATCTCAAAGCCAAATCAATCAGAACTTTGAAAAAGATGAATATATGCAGAAGCACAGATTCCTTTCAGGAAAGAATAAGGCTGACCTTTTGGTATTTGCCAAAACAAATGAAAAATGTAGGAAAATGAACATTTTGAAAGCCAGGCAAGGAGAAATAATGACATTTACAGAGCCCTAAGCACACAAACAAGTTTAACACAGGACTTTATCCAGACAAGCAGCAACAAACCTTTGCTTTCCTTTTGGAACAAACAACAACAATCTGCAAACCATCCCATCTGTTTTTAATGTTGTGAACATCTTTGTGTCCTAAACTGAGATAAAAAACAGTATATAAATAAAAATCATCCTTGTATTGTTGAAGGCTTTCATGGCCAGAATCACTGGGTTGTTGTAGATTTTTCTCGGGCTATATGGCCATGTTCTAGAGGCATTCTCTCCTGACGTTTCGCCTGCATCTATGGCAAGTATCCTCACTACCTCTAAGGATACTTGCCATAGATGCAGGCGAAACATCAGGAGAGAATGCCTCTAGAACATGGCCATATAGCCCGAAAAAACCTACAACAACCCCCAAATCATCATTATCCCTCTGTCCCCCTTCCTTCTCCTGCATTTAATTTTCTCCTGCACTCTCACTGGTTCCTGATCCTGTAAGGAATTTTAGTAATTACAGACAGGGTTAATGATTGATTATTGATTAAGAAACCTTGCTTATTCATTTGTTCTAACCTTTTCTAAAATAAAAAAAACAAAAGTTGTGAATTGTACATTATAAATGATCCTCCCCCGGTACCAAGTAAAGACAATTGCTATATAAATCCGTCTTCTAACTTTGAAAAAACAGAGCAAGGAGGTAATTAATTAATTATCATTCCTAGCAGCTACTAAGCCTTTGGATACTTCTCAAGTCACACCTGCAGCCACTGCTGTTCTACATATAATACAATAAAGGAAAGAGAACAAATTAACATGCTTCTCCCATGCTTAACCATCTTCCTCCAAAATATAACATGAGAAATCTAAATTTGTTTTGGAGTGCGATGCTATCAACATGCAGAAGTCATCCAATACTCCTCCTCATTTCCACCCCAAGACAAGCACGCTGTCTTCCAAAACAAGTTTCCATCAATCATTAGGAATAGTCTGGACCTACTGATAATGGTTTGTTTGCTCCATAGAGATCATCTTGGTTAATCAGAAGGCAGAATAGGGAATAAGGATTTAGTCAATTCTAGATAGGTATTACATTCCCCCGAAAAACACAGGTTCACAGTTTAGGTGTACTACTGGACCCAGTTTTGAAGCTGGAGGCCCAGGTCTCTGTGGTGGCCAGGAGTACCTTTGCACTTTCATGCTCAAGGAAGCATCTTCCTTTTTTCTTTATGTACAGGGAAGAAAAGAAGAAAAGTGCATGAAATAATAGAGAACATTTAAAAAAGAGGGAGAAATTTACTTGTGTGTTTTAATATGCAGATCTCCAATCAAAAGTCAGGATTGCTAATAATAATAATAATAATAATTGATGTCGCCATACTGGGTGACAGTCGCATTGAGGAAAAACAACAGGAAAAACCCAGCCGCTATCATAAACCAGTACAGGTGGTTGCAGAGGTCATCGGCGCACTGGGTGCCATGCCAAAAGATCTCAGCCGGCATTTGGAAACCATAAACATTGACAAAATCATGATCTGTCAACTGCAAAAGGCCACCTTACTTGGATCTGCGCGCATCATTCGAAAATACATCACACAGTCCTAGACACTTGGGAAGTGTTCGACTTGTGATTTTGTGATA
Source organism: Anolis sagrei ordinatus (assembly GCF_025583915.1). Taxonomy (NCBI): domain Eukaryota; kingdom Metazoa; phylum Chordata; class Lepidosauria; order Squamata; family Anolidae; genus Anolis; species Anolis sagrei. The sequence goes on along the minus strand of NW_026844366.1, from coordinate 180,728,516 downwards.
CAAAATCCAGCATATAGATCTCGTTTGCTGTAACTATACAGGTTAAAGTGAATTAATCTATATAAATAAAAATGTAATGTTCGTTTGTGGGATTAACAGAACTCAAAAACCACTGGACGAATTGACACCAAATTTGGACACAAGAAACCTAACAACCCAATGTATGTCCTTCACTCAAAAAATTGATTTTGTCAGTTGGGACTTGTAGTTGCTGGGATTTATAGTTCACCTACAATCAAAGAGCATTCTGAACCCCACTGACAATAGAATTGGACCAAACTTGGCACACAATTCTCCCATCACCAAAAGAAAATACTGGAAAGGTTTGGTGGGCAGTGTCCTTTGGTTTTGGAGTTGTAGTTTACCTACATCCAGAGATCACTGTGGACTCAAACAATGATGGATCTGGACCAAATTCTACACAAATACCCAATATGCCCAAATGTTAATACTGGTGGAGTTTGGGGAAAATAGAATCTTGACATTTGGGAGTTGTAGTTGCTGGGATTTATAGTTCACCTACAATCACAGAGCATTCTGAACCCCACCAATGATAGAATTGGGCCAAACCTCCCACACAGAACCCCCATGTGGGCCACAGCAATGCGTGGCAGAGGACGGCTAGTAATAATAATAATAATAATAATAATAATACACTTTATTCATTTTCCACCCTTCTCCCCTAGGGGACTCAGAGTGGATTACAGCATTTACATACATAGGCAAATATTCAATGCTTAATATACAATGAAACACACAAACCCAAACAAAGGCAGAGGCTTCTCCTTTCATTTCCGGCTCCTGGAGGCGTTGCTCCTCTCTCGCTCTGGGAAGGTGCTTTTCTCCATTTTCAAGCAGAGGAGCCTGCATTGTCACCTCTTGGTAGTGTGGCTAATAAAATTGCTTGGAGTTTCTCTTTGCCTATTCCCGCCGAAGTGGTACCTATTTATCTACTCACATTTGCATGTTTTCAAACTGCTAGGGTGGTAGGAGCAGGAGCTGACAGACGGGAGCTCATCCTGCCTCATGTATTTGAACTGCCAGCCTTCAGGTCAGCAGCACAGGAGTTTAACCCATTGCACCACTGCAGCACAATTCAAAGAGAATTCAAGGAGAATTTTGAATCAACTGCAGGGAAATTAATGAAGGTTGGTGGTGAATTTTTAGAAAAGTACAGAGTGGGAGAGTTTAGTTAAATTATATTTTTCTATAGGATCCTACAGATTAATGATAACAATTAAATGGAAAACTGGGCACAAGTGCCTATGCTCTTTAGAGAAGGCTTGAGAAAAATATTGCACAAATTCTCAAGTACAATTAATACAAAAACGAGTCTTCCAAGTGCTAGAAATGGCCAGTTGAACAACATAACTATGCTGTGTTCTTCCACTCCTGTGAAATCCAACTGAGTAAGCACTGAATTGGTAGCATACATTTAATAGAAGCCTTGAATATAGTCACAAGAGGTGATAGATGGATCCACATTAGGAAGCAAGAAGTGGTTTGTTATTTATTAAGTAGGTATTGTCTGGTTGTTAAGTCTGTGTTGACATCTCCTATTATGAAGGCACTTCATTCATCCCAATTATCTTGGCAAAGGGCAACTTTAATACACTGATAATCCTATAAGGGAATCAGAGAGAAGTGAAGAGAGAGAGAAAGGAAGTGTCAGATATATATATATATATATATATATATATATATATATGTGTGTGTGTGTGTGTGTGTGTGTGTGTGTGTGTGTGTGTCAAGAGCAATCACAACACCAGGAAAGAGATTTTATATTCAGGAAGTGAATATAAATCACTACCACTAATTAGTTTTCTGGGATGATTTGCTTGCTTGATATATAAATGTTTCAATTAATAGCATCTCAGGCAGTGGTTTGGGATTACATTCTCCCCACTTCCCTGAACTGTGAGAAGTCTGGGTCAGTGCTGAGATATCATGATTCCTTTGATTAAGGCTGTTTTGGAGACTCATGGTGCCTTTACAACTCCTGTTTTATTAAGAAACCATACAATCAGAACCTACTGGAAGATAGCAGACTTCCTCAAACAGACAGCAATGATTTACAAAAATTGATGTTTCCAGCACCATCACCCCCAAAGGTTAGACTATATCTGCCAAAACACTTTTCAAACTTTCACTTCTCTCTCCCACCTCAGCCCAGATTGCAGAACTGGATCAAAATATTTTGTCTGCTCATTCCTCTGGCTCAGAGGTTGGCATACGCCAGCTCTCAAATGTTGCATTGATATCGAGCTCTTTTGTGGGGTTCTCCCAGCGGGGGGAGATCCCTGAAGACCGCTAAAGGGGTCTTTGACCTCGGTGAGCAGCCAGCGAAAGCCAATCCAAAGCGCAAAAATATTAGAAATTAATCCCACCAGAGGCTGAAGAGGTTCAGTGACCGAAGCGTTTATTTCTGCGATTCAGCTGAAAAGGATGCGTTACAGGAATGATTTCACTGCAAGCATACAGCACAAGAATTTTCAGGCATCTTTATACAGTGTAGAACAAAGGAAAAACAGTTTGAAAATCCCGCCCGCCCTCCGGTAGCCGGCTTCGCCCTGATTGGCTGGCCGCGGGACAGCTGGGAGGAGGCTTGGCTGTTCATCCCGCCTCCCGCCCAATCAGCGGGCTCGGCCGCCTCTAGGGGGCCAATCAGCGGCTCCCTAGCGCCTCGAGGATGGTCCAATCAGCAGCCAGGAGGCGGGACGGAGTTTGACAGCCCACGGGAAATGGGATGCCCAGGGGGCACTTGCCAGCTGTTTCCGAGCCTTTGTTCTTATCGGCGGGGTGGCAGACAGGAGGAACAAAGAGTTTCCTGGTCCGGTGATTGGATTTGAGAGAAAATATGAAAAGGGGCTGTAGATGGCATTTGGATCTCAAAACTCTGTAAACAAGGGGCCCTGTAGACAAAGGAGCTCAACAAACACCAAAAATTGAGTTAATCAATCTTTCTACCGGAGTTTCTGTTGACCCATCTCTTATCTCATTGTCTGCTCTGAAAATGAGCCTCGAGATGGGATCAAGCACGGCCCATGCAAATGTAAATATGGACGGTCTTGGGAGGACAAAGGGTTTCCTCCCTGTTGCAGTAATCCTTGGGTCACATTCCTTTGGGGCAAAAAGGGTCAGAGAGGAAATGCGGGGAGGGGAACCTAAGCATATTTCATTCCATAACATATTTCATATACCTTATACATTTCATGCGGCAAATCCCATCCCCAACCCCAGCGAGAGTTTATTTATAAGAATATTTAGTCACTTTATTATAGAAAGAAATCCATGGACTCCTGGCGAAGGCACACGGAGGTGGTGGCCGCTTGCAATTCGGAGCAAGCCTGAGCTGAAGGTTCATATCCAAAATGTGGCTGAAAACAGTCCGGGATGTGGAGCAGAAAGTCAATAGGAGAGGGCAAACAGGAGAGTCCAAAGGGGCTTCCGGGTTGTGTTCAATGGGGCAATGTCCTTTGGGAAACTACATTTCCCTGATCAAGGGCCAGGGTCCAGTGCACAAGCCAGAGAATTCACAAAGAAGGAAACAGGAACCCAGTTATGTGTGCTGGGTCAGGAAGCAACAGAATCCATTGTCCGGCCCTTGGCAAACTACAAACACTTTGGGGCGGGGGAAGATGCTCTGCATCAGCTCCAGCAGACAAGAGAAAAAGATGTAAAAAGAAAAAAAAAAAAAAAAAGAAACAAAATACCGAATAGAAAAAACCAAAAAAAAAACAAAATAAAACAAAACATAAAAGTAATTAAAAGAGGTGGGGGGGGGGGGGGGGGGGAAAGATGCTCCGCATCAGCTGCATAGCAGCTGCCAGTGTTCTTCACAGGCATGTAGGCGGGGGGGGGGGGGCTGGGGGGCCCCCCCCCCCCGAAATTCTCATGGTGGTTCACGAAAGGCCTTACTGGTGCATTATTTAAACTGTTATGTTTATTCATATCATGATCTGATCAACATACTCAATATATCCCATATGCATGGGGGTATTGGGGTAATGATACAAAAGGTTTGCTAGGCTAGACCCTCTTTCACTCAGACTCAGCCCCCCCCCAATCGCCCCCCTGAAAATCTTTTAGCCCCCCCCCCAAAACGAAATCCTGGCTACGGGCCTGGTTCTTCACTCTCAGTATTGCTTAAGTGGGCTAGAGCCAATTGGGGCTGCAATCCATCAACATCTAGAACAGTGTTTCTCAACCTTCCTAATGCTGCAACCCCTTAATACAGTTCCTCATGTTGTGGTGACACCCAACCATAACATTATTTTCGTTGCTACTTCATAACTGCAATCTTGCTACTGTCATGAGTCATCATGCAAATATCTCATATGTAGGATGTATTTTCATTCACTGGACTCAATTTGGCACAAATACCCGATACGCCCAAATATGAATACTGGTAAGATGTAGGGAGGGGGACTGATTTTGTCATTTGGGAGTTGTAGTTGCTGGGATTTAGAGTTAACTTACAATCAAAGAGCATTCTGAACTCCACCAATGATGGAATTGAACCAAACTTGGCACACAGGACTCCCACGGCTAACACAAAATACTGGAAGAGTTTGGTGGGCATTGAGTCTTGTAGTTCACCTACATCCAGAGAGCACTTTGGACTCAAACAATGATGGATCTGGACCAAACCTAGCACGAATACTCAATATGCCCACACGTGAACACTGGTGGAGTTTGGAGAAAATAGACCTTGACATTTGGGAGTTGTAGTTGCTGAGATTCCTATCTCACCTACAATCAAAAAGCATTCTGAACTTCACCAACAATAGAATTGGGCCAAAGTTCCCACACAGAACCTCCATGACCAACAGAATATACTGTGCTTTCTGATGGTCTTTGGCGACCCCTCTGACATTCCCTTGCGACCCCCCCAGGGGTCCCGACCCCCAGGTTGAGAAACGCTGACCTAGAAAGCTGTGCTTTGCCTCTCCCAGGTCTTGCTGGTAGGTAGCACTTTCCAACAGCTAGAAGGAGATTCCTGCTCATCAGGAAGATGTTCTCAGTCTTGCCAATCTTGCATTTAAGTTCCTGGCAACTCATGTGTACTCATTAGTAAAATGCTAGTTCATGAAGAAGGGAGAACCCATATAATCATAGACTTGTAACTTTGCTTATCTACTCTTCATACAAATATATAGATCACCAAGTTGCTTCACCGTCCACTTGTGACAATGATGGAGTATTTCCTCATTCTTGCATGCTGCTGGAGAGTTTTTTATGGTGTCGTAAATTAGTTAAATTAGCCTTCCTGCATAAGCGGTACCTAAATTTCCTACTTGACAGACGCAACTGTCTTTTGGGCTGCAAAGGTTGACAGCAAGCTAGATAAATGTCCAGAAGCTCACTCCAACCCAGGTTGGCTTTGAACTAATGATCTTTCGGTCAGTAGTGATTTTAATGCAGCTGACTCCGAGTCGCCTCTGGGTTGAGAGGGGCAATATATAAATATAGTAGATAAATAAATAATAAATAAATGACTCCCAACTAGCTGTGCCACATGATATGTCTGAAAGGGCTCTTAGTTCAGATTTGAAAGAAAAAAAATATCAGATTTTCCTGATGATTGCTCCAGAAGAGCTCAGTGGAGGATGTTATCTTTGAAACCCATGACAAGAACCTATCATTTCATTTTGTACACATAATTAAACTTTGCTGTTCCTAATTCATACTGTGCTTTATAATTAAATGACTTTTAGACCTTTTCATCACCATGTAGTCTAATTTCAAAGCTATCAGGAAAGTATCAGATCTGTGCCACTACTTATGCCACTCTCTGGGGACTGTACATAAAGATGTGTCTGGAGATTTGACCCCAAACAAGCTGTGTCAGTTTTCATTTTCATAGAGTGCTGGCTTCTGCTCATCCTAGTTGTTCTTTGCAGAATTGAAACGAGTATATTGTCCACTGAGACTTCTGGAGGACCCAGAAGAACCCAGTGGATGTTACGTTTGAGACTCATGGCAAGAAAGTAGCTAGGTGCTTCTCAGATCTTTCAAAACCCTAAATAACCTAAACTTTGACTTTCTAAAAGGCCAACTGTCTTATTATGGAGCTATGAAGATCTGATTAAATGAAGGAAAGTGAACTGTTACTTTTCTAAATATTACAAGTTGGTTTTTTAACCAATTCCAAGGAAAAGGTTAAATTCTGAGACCACAAAATAATGATTAATTGTTCCTGCCCTTTAAAATAATTTCATAGCCTGGAAGAATCCATGCTAAATCCTTGTTTATCAGCCAGCTGCTCATTCACAACTGATAGTGACAGTCACAGCTGTCAAGGCTGCTTTAAAAATGTCACAAATAAGTCACTTTTTTTTGTAACAAATGATGTTGGGTTTCTAAACTACACAAAACTAAAATTGAAGATATGCAATTCAATGCAAATATGTTGTGCAATTAAAGAAGCCATACATTGAAAGCTAACAATGTGGGTGGTGTTATTTATGTGCCATGTCGCAAGCACCCAATTGCCATTTTGGAGCACATTTCTTTCAGTTATTGTTTTTTTTAAATATTTTTTCTCCTGATTTTAAGCTGCTTTAGGAAGACTTAAAAACCTTTAAATAAAAAATAAAAATATTCCAAACTCTTTCCAAATATGTACTTGAAATAAACATCTACCATCTAAGAAATCTCAGTGAAATAGTAGATGTGCTAGCCTTACTAGGTAAAGGAAGATGATAGGAAACCATGCAAGAAAGTCAGGAAACAGTGCCAACATCTAACCTCACTTGAAATATGTGTATTCTGCTATTTTGTCATCATAAACACAAGTTCTAGGAACATTCTTGTAATCATAAAATCCATGGCAAAAATCAGATTGATATACATTTATTTATTTACTTCTTCAGTAGCATGGGCAAGAAGTAGGAATTCCTAAGGTGGTGCTTTCCATACTTTGGAGGCAGTATAGGAGAAAGCACTTTCTTGACCTAAAGTAGACCTCTCCTGTTTGGCTCCTGTAGATCTCAATATCAGATTCCTAGTCATGGCATCATAGAATCATAGAATAATAAAGTTGGAAGAGACAAACATGAGCCATCTAGTCCAACCCCCTTCAATGTAGGAAAGCACAAAGTGCCTGACAGGTGGTCATCTAGCCTCTGTTTAAAAGCTTCCGAAGAAGGAACTTCCACCACACTCTGAAGCCAAGAGTTCCACCGCTGAACAGCTCCCACAGTCAGGAAGCTCTTTCCTAATGTTCAGGTGGAACTGGAGGAGGAACCATAAATAATTTAAAATATTCAGATGACACCACATTAGTAACATAAAGAGCAAAGACAGGGCCATAGCCAGAAAAAAAAAATCGGGGAGGGTTGAAACTTTTTTTAGCAAATCATGAAGAGTAGTTCGATAACACAACAACAACATTTTTAATACAGTCCAAAGACCCTTATTGCTCCGTAAAAGGTATAAGATACAAGGTATGCAAGGTTAGTAAGGCCAAAAATAGCCAAAACTGATTAAAACACACGATGTGGGTGGAATTAACAGCAGATAAAACTGATAAAACAAGGATTAAAACTTATAACCAGCATTTAAGATAGCAATGACCTAGGTAAAAGACTACAAAGGGTAACAGGCATGTTTCATCGTGCCATAACATAAAATACTTTAAATTATATGGTTTCAAGTATATTTTATATAGACTTCATTAAATCAAATTTCTATTTTAGTTAAAGTTTCAAGTCTTAAAATAACTGAAAATGATTGCTAATCGATAATTTATAGAATACCACAACATTTGTTAGAAACACTTGAAAACTGTGTCAATATATTTTGACAGAAATCAGGCTCTATTGATAAACTTCAGTGGACACTCAAGAGTGCAAGTCCAGTCAGTCTTTCTTGCCTCATTGTGCTTCTTGTGTATGTTTTCAAACGTTTAAGGGTTGAAATCGACCTTTCATTTGTAGCTGTTGACACTGGCAGAAATCTGAAGAAGTTTCTTCACATTCGGAAAAAACTGTCCATCACAGACAAGATAAGATATGCTTCCAGTGCATTTGATGGTTTTTCTGCAGGTGCAATCTCATAGACTTAGCATGGGGATTTGGTTAACCAGTTAAAATTCACGAGTAAACCAGTTTTTTTAACCAGAAAAATTTCGGGGTTCAACCCCCCCCCCCCCAGCTACAGGCCTGAGCAAAGACTTGGAATGACTAGTGACAAAAATTGAGAAAGAAAATGCAAAAGCAAGGCCACAGCTGAATTGAGTTGCAGATAATGATTTCAAATTTTTTTTACATAACTTTAAAGTGGGTGATGAACATCATTAAAGACTTTCTGTTCCTTGGCTCAGTTTTTAATCAAAATGGACATTATCGAGAAATCAAAAGAAGAATAAGACTTGGAAGTGCTACTATAAAAAAGTACTGCAGAATACAAAGACATGTCAAAGATCAAAAGCAGAATTATACATGCCTTATATTTATAATTTCTGAGTAAAGGTGTGACAGCTGGATAGAAAAAAATCAACCAATTCAGAGTCTGATGCGGGAGGAGAGTTTTACAGATACCATGAGCCATCAAAGCAACCAAGAAATACCTCTGAGAGCAAATATAATACAAACATTCACTAGAGGCCAACAGGTCTAAATTGGAGCTATAGTGTTTTGAACATATCATGAGATGATGTGACTCACTGGGAAAATGATAATGCTAAGAAAATTGAAAGTCAGTAGGGAAAGAGGGAGGCTGCATGGCAATCTGCAGTGGGAAGACAGAGTAATGGTGTCGCTTATTATATTGGTTTTGCATTTTATGTATTTTATTTTCTGTTTTTGTTATGCTTTTGTGTTATATTGTGTGTACTGTACTGATGGGTGTAGCCTCATGTAAACCGCACCGAGTCTCCCTTGGGGAGATGGAGTGGGGTATAAATAAATAAATAAATAAATAAATAAATAAATAATAATTATTATTATTATTATTGGTGTGGAATCTCCAGGCCATGGATCACTTCCAGCCAGCCATCTCCTTCCATCTAGACTGCTAATCCCCTTGAAGCAGTGTTCCTTACATGTGTCCCTCACCCACTGCCTTTTGCAACCAATGTTCCTCTTTCAAAGGACCACATCTAGGAAATGGGTAGCTGGCTCTCTTAGGGTCTGGGTGTGACGGCACAAGTGTAGTGGATGCAAACTCACAGCACTTGGATCATAGCATGACAAAGATATCTGTCATCTTCTCAGGATGAAGTCCGTTGGTTGGGGGGGGGGGTGTCACTCCAAAGAACTAACCAATACAGGTAGTCTTTGAGTTACAAACGTCTGGTTTACAAATGATTTAAGAAAGGGAATCAGACAACAGGAGAAAAAACTACCCATAGGAAGGGAAATTTAGTCCTGGAAGAATTACCATGGGTAAAATGTGTCTCAACTGAAGCTTTATCACAAATCCTTGTTTCCACAACAGACCAATTTGTTCAAAATCCAATCATCACAGGGAGAGAAAGTGAGGTGGAATCTCAAACAGGGGCACAGACATCAAAAGAAACACTGCAGAGGTGTTAACCTTTTCCTATGCTATCCAAAGCTAAATATATATTTATATTTTTGGCTGAAGTTACTCTTTAAAATGTATCTGTTCTGACTTACATATAAATTCAACTTAAGAACAAACCTACAGAACCTATTTTGTTTGTAACTTGGGGACTGCCTGTACCTTCTAGCACAGTGCGCCTTTATGGCTGCAAAACTGCAGGTAGAGGGTATTGGGTAGTGGCAATATTTCCAGGTAACAAAGGTACGCCTGTGTGCCTTTGATGGAAGTTGCCTGACCAGGGAATGAAGAATCCACATCCAAAAAATAAGTAGTCACTTGACAGAAAAAAAGTTTGTTAATATGAAAAAAACATTGCTGTCTGAATTTCTGGAGGTGCAATTCATGATGTTGTCATAAGGCAACAGGCGACTTAGTGACACACATACACTCATAAGGGAGACTGGCTATGGGGACTGTCATAAACAGTACCAGCACTTCCAGATTTGCACCTTCACCCCAGTGGTTCCTTTTTGTACATTCATACAGTTCCTGACCCTTCTTTGTGCACAGAAAAGAAATTTTGTGATATTTTTTCCTGGCTCACCTCTATGCCATGATCTCTTTTCTAGCCATCATTGTTTGATTTTCTGTGAACATTTCAGGAGCAAGAAGAGGTGTTTGTATGAGCCTATATATGGGAAAGAGGTGGATATGTCTAGCCATGCTTTTCAGTTTTTGAATTCATAAATATTGCTTCTGAGTTACTGTGGAACCACCCAATCCACTTATGTAATGACACATTGCTTTGTGATGGAAAGGTACCAATATAGTTATATGAAATGGTTGTTAGCTAATTAGAGATGCCAAGCAAATCTCTTAATTTAAGCAGAACATCATCCTGGCAAAATAACACTTTGTGATGTGAAAGTAGCAATTATTTCAGGCAGTTCTTTAGTTGCTGCAATTTACTTTGCAGTGGCGTTAAATATACACTAAATATATAAATCAACACTGTGGGCAGCCATTTCGTTTTCAACATGCAGTTTCCTCTTTCACATTTAATTGTTCAATTGTTATTTGGGATTCTTTAGTTGGCAAATGACTTTGTTGTGATAAGTCTTTAATGCACTGCTTTTAATATTTCCAAATAATACAGGATGCACAAATATCTCTTATTTATAGCATAATAATTAAGTAGCTGATCAAACCTGAGTGATCTTTGCTTTCAGCCAACTTAGCGGAAATAATTATGGCATGACATTTTCCAAAATCTTCCTCCTCCTTATCATCAATTTAATGTATTTTAATATAATTTTGCTAGCAATTTTAATTACAGGACAAAATAGTCTATGCTCCTGCAGAAGTCATGCTGGAGGACCTAGAGATTCCCTGAAGGGAACATTTTATTTAAATCCACAAAATATACCTATTTTTGTATCAGAAATAGATTGGGGCCACGGTGGCACAATGGGTTAAACCACTGAGCTGCTGAACTTGCTGATTGGAAGATTGACGGTTTGAATCCCCAGAGTGGGGTGCACTCCCACTGTTAGCCCAGCTCCTGCCAACCTAGCAGCTCAAAAACATGTAAATGTGAGTAGATCAATAGGTACTGCCTTGGTGGGAAGGTAAACGGCGCTCCATGCAGTCATGCCAACCACATGACTTCGGAGGTTTCTCTGGACAATGTAGGCTCTTTGGCTTAGAAATGGAGATGAGCACCAAAGCCAGAGATGAAAGGGGAAGTGTTGAGGCTCAGCGTCCTGGCAGTGAAACTACTACCAGTTGTAGGAGGAGAAGGAGTGATGCTGAGTTAGAGGAGGAACAGCGTCAGCTGAAACGCATTCGGGAGATTATTTTGGCACCTAGTGACTCTGAGGACTTTGCAGGATTTGGACCTGAAGACTTAGAGGAATTAGATTACAGAGGAGTAAAGCGCGTTGCCAGTGAATCTGACAGTGATGAGGAAGTAATGAGTAAACGGCTTAAAGATATAGCCGACAATTGCAGTTCGGATGAACAGGGATCCAGTGATGGGGAAATGGAAGAAGGGCTGGACTGGACTCGTGTTAGAGAAATTCAGGACATATGTACACGACGAGTTTGAGGGGTTCCAAGATACATGGCAGGCAGGTACGTCTTGGGAGGATTCTGGACAAGATCAACGTTGGCAACGCTGGCGAAGTAATGAGCCAGCAGCTGAAGATAATGATCCAGGTGCAAGTGATGATAGTCAATCCAGCGATAGCGACTGCTAATAAAATGAGGGCTTTGGGATGTGTAGCTTTGCAGAGGACAAAGCGTTGTATCAGGTGTTTTGTGCTGCCTTATCTCCTGTTTGGGTCCTGGGAATACAGCTATCGTGTTACCGTGTGCCTTGACTCTGGATTGGACTACGTGAGTGACTTCGCCTTGCCCTTGACTACGGAACGTTTCTTGACCACGACATCTGCCTTTCGGACCCTTCTTGCTGCCTTACTCCGTGTATGACCTAGGACTGCTTGACTTTGCATTTGCCATCGCTAGTTTTTACTCCAGCTTTCCTTTTTGAGTGACTGAATTCTGAGAAAATCCGGCTTTTCTCCTCCTTTGTTTACATGCTGGAAGGTCTTTTTGTTTTGCTAATTAGTACTGCAGTTTAAGTGCTATTAGCCTTGTTAAAGACCCATTAAAGACTCTGTTAACCCCTTATTTGCTGTGTTGGACAATCTTTGGGCTCTGGGTCACGACAGGAAGCCTTTACCTTTATCTGTTTATCAGCGTTTCTTTGTTTATAGGCATTTAATGTTTGCCTTTGTGTCTGTATATGTTGGAATCCGCCCTGAATCCCCTTGGGGAGATAGGGCGGGATACAAATAAAGTATTTTTTTTATTATTAACACAAAAACACAATATGTCACAGCAAACGAGATCTATATGTTGGATTTCGTATTACAAAGGTGAACACTTCCCAAATGTCTAGGACTGTGTGATATTATTATTATTATTATTATTATTATTCTGACACAAAAACATAGTATGCTGGATTTCGTATCATAAAATCATAAGTCGAACACTTCCCAAGCGTCTAGGACTGTGTGATGTATTTTCAAATGATGCCCGCAGTTCCAAGTAAGGTGGCCTTTTGCAGTTGACAGATCATGATTTTGTCAATGTTTATTGTTTCCAAATGCCGGCTGAGATCTTTTGGCACGCACCCAGTGTGCCAGTGACCACTGGGACCACCTTTACTGGTTTATGCCAGAACCTTTGCAGTTCGATTTTGAGGCCCTGATAACAGCTGAGTTTTTCCTGTTGTTTTTCCTCAATGGCGGTCTCAATAATCCAGATTTTTTTCTTTTCCACAATCGTGATGTCTGGTGTATTGTGTTCCAAAACTTTGTCAGTCTGGATTCGAAAGTCCCACAGTATTTTTGTGTGTTCATTTTCCACTACCTTTGCAGGTTTATGATCCCACCAATTCTTTACTGCTGGCAGGTGGTACTTGTGACATAAGTTCCAGTGAATCATTTGGGCCACAGAGTTGTGCCTTTGTTTGTAGTCCTGTGTGATTTTCATGGTTTCATCAGCTTCTTTGCACAGTCTGCATTTTGGGTCATCAGCTGATTTTTCAATCCTGGCCTTAATTGCATTGTTCTGATGGCTTGCTCCTGGGCTGCAAGAATCAGGCCTTCTGTCTCCTTCTTCAGTGTTCCATTCATGAGCCATAACCAGGTCTTCTCCTTATCAACTTTTCCTTCAATTTTGTCAAGGAACTGCCCATTCAATGCTTTGTTGTGCCAGCTGTCAGCTCTGGTTTGTAGTGCAGTTTTCTTGTACTGATTCTTTGTTTGCTGTGCTTTGAGAAGTTTCCAATTACTGACTTCAATTAAAGCTTCTTCTTCTTCTTCTACTTCTACTTCTTCTTCTGCAAACTGTACATTGAGGTCACGTCTCATGTGATGGTCCTATGCCTGGCAGTGTTCCTCCAATCTCAGCCTTTGCCTGCAGTACGGAGACTAATAATGCCAACATCACTTAGCAATTTGAAGGATTGCTGGGATAAAACTTGCAAAAGTCTTTCATCATTTCAAATATGCCACACGAGAGCAATGGAAGCAGTTAAGTTTCAGGTTTTCATCATCTCCTAATTATCATTTCTACGTAGCTGAATGTCAGTTAGAAAGCAACGTATCTTAAAGTTCACATTCCATCTTGGTTATGACTACTCTAACTTTGTAGTGGGGAAAAATATATCTCAGACTAGTTTCCTGATCTAGAGAACAGAAAACATCATTATCCTTGTGGTCGTGTTTGTTTGTCATGCAGTAATCTTTGGAGGTTTTAGCCCATTTAGACAAATTGTATGCAATATTTGAGGGAGATGCTATCATTTTTCCATAACTATATTGTATTTCTGCAAATGGTGTTTAGAATTACCATTCTAGTTAGCAATATAGTTAACATTAGTAACTTCAAACATCAATTCAAAGAACATTTTTCACTCCAGTATCAAACTTCTCATGAATGAGTGGAAAATCAACACCTTCAGGTTTCTAGTGAGCAATAAAGCAGTTGGTAGTACAAAAAGAACAACTCCTAGTCATGCAACTATATAATGATGGTATTTGGTGGGACTGATGCAGTTTTTAAAGAGAAAAAGGCTTGATTTTTGTTCTGTTCTTTTTAATCATGTGGCAAGCAGCACATTTGAAATAACTGCCCTTTATAGGTTTTCCCAAGTTGGGTGAATGCTAGAAAGTATTTTTACTTAATTGGGAAACAGACATATAGATTATTCTAGAGGAGAACTCTAACAAAGCCAGTGCAAGCAATTACCTGAAATATTGTGTGCTGCAGTGGTGACAGCAAAGATGTGGCAGATCAATTACTAACATTCGCAAGGTAAGGTTACACTCATGAATAAGCCTGACTGTTTTCAATTTTATTGCTGAGGAATGATTCTTTCATAAAGCTACTACATGTGATATCACTATCTACAGAACTTTGTTTCCAAGACATTGAAGGGTTCAATAGGCTATCAGATAGTACAGATAGCAGTAGGAGCATAACTAGCATACTAAATTATTTCTTACTTGTCATTGGAGGCATTCTTATTTCTGGTAACATTGAGTGTTATACACAATTAGATCTCTATATCTACTTCTGGATTTCACCGAAACACTTTTGAAACACAATGGTCCAAGTAAGGCCCGTAGCCAGGATGGGGGGGGGGGGGGGGGGGGGGGGGGTGAGTCTGAGTGAAAGAGGGTCTACCCTAGCAAACCTTTTGTATCATTACCCCAATACCCCCATGCATATGGGATACACTGAGCATGGTGATCAGATCATGATATGAATAAACATAACAGTTTAAATAATGTACCAGTAAGGCCTTCTCGCGGACCACCATGAGAATTTCGGGGGGGGGGCTGAAGCCCCCCAAGTCCCCCCCTGGCTACATGCCTGGTCCAAGTTCTGTAACCTTATTTCTTAAACAGCATAAAGAATTTTAAAAATATTTGTGGATTTCCCTTGCCCTGCTACTACCCCACACAGGACTGAAAAAATATGGTAGATTACCTAAGCATTTGTAGACCCTCCAGGGCAATTCTGGATGTAGAGCTGGACTGGAGGACTCACAATGCCTATAGAAGTCTTATCTCAGATTTTTTTTTAAAACCCAGCATTTTATTTTTTAAATTTGTATTTGCTCTTTTTGTATTTCCACAGGAAGCCTGTGTTACAGTAAGTCGTAGCAGGATCAAGTGTGTGTGTGTTAAAGAAAAACCTTCTGATATTATGTGCAGCTGGTAATGTAGGTCAGCCAGTATTTTTGGACCACACGCGATGGGCTATAACTGTAAGGTTTTTAGAATACAGTTTGGAGAAGCAAGAAGCTGGAGTAGCTATATGCTGCTCTGAAGGAGATGTGTGCTGGTACGGCTGTACCAGGAGCTCCAAATTTATTTGCTTTGTATTAAATGTTTGCTTGCAGTCCAAGGTTTCAGGGACTCTGCAGATAGGTGGCTTCCTTTGGTTGCAGTCATAGGGCAAGTCACCTGTCCATCATAGTTAAGTTTTGGTTCCGCTCCTTGCTCAGGGCAATTGGGAAGGGAAGGGAGCCATTTTTTAGTCAGTCTCAGCAAGAAAAGCTAACGTACAGGATGTGTGAAAGCTTCCTCTGTACAAAAGCTTCAACCCTTAAGACTTTCCGGGGGAAAACAGTCTTAAGAGTCTCCAAAGATTTCCAGGAAAACAGCCCTAAAGACCAAAGCTGGAGAATATCTAAGCCTTTACTGGTAGGTCCACTCGGTGCTTCGAGATGCAGTTCGACCCGGTAGCGGAGCCCACATCAGTAAGGGTTAGATTACAGTCAGCCTGGGAGAAGTTAAAAAGGGGATTTTCCTTTAAAGTAAAGAAGAAGTTATTGAAGACAGTTGCCTGTCCTTCGTGGGCAAGTTTAGGAAGCTACCAGTTGCATAAAAGCCTGGAATCATTTGTTTAACTTTATTGAAGACAAGAGAAGTTTCTGTTTGATTGTTCATTAATAAAAGACTTTGTTATACTTCACAAGCCATCTAAAGATCATTTGTGGTGGAAAACCTCTGAGAACTTCTCTTTGGGCCCCCTGGCTTCCCGCTGGGCAAAGGTTGCACGTCCTGTTCTAAAGGAAATTCTTTACAGGCCCAGCGCGCGACAGAACAAGATGCAATATGTTGTAATGCTCTAACAGCAATGTTCTTTGCTATTGTGGAATAGCTATTTACTCAAGGTTTATGTTTTGCTCTCTCATTTGAACAAAGATGAAGAAGAGAATATCCTGTCCAGCCCCGTTCTGCCATGCAGTAAAAGCACAACCAACAGATGGTCATCCAACCTTTGTAATAACAATAACAATAGAAATACCAGGGGCCATCCAGTCCAACACCCTTCTGCCATGGAAGTAAAGAGTTCTGGAAGCAAGGGAGGCATGGGGGAAAGGCTCTGCTTGGTGAGGAAGGGAAGGAAAGAGAAGGGAAGGGAAAGAAGGAAAGGAGGAGAGGGATGGGGGAGGAGAGGGGCAAGAAGGAAGGGGAGAGAAGGAAGGGGAAGGGAAGGGCAGAGGAGGGCAGGGCAGGGACAGAAGCCCTTTGTGGTTAGAGCCGCCAGCATCAGCATGTTCCAGTCCCCTATGGTGGCGGTGGCGGCGGCGGCGAGGACCTCTTCTCTGGAAATGGCCTTCTGACTGACCCAGGGCTACCTCCCTGTGAGGCCTGGAGTCCGCCTTCCCTGCTGGCACTGCCTCTGTGCCCTTGGGGCCCCAGCCCATGCTCTATGGGACCCCTGCCACCACCACCACCACCACCAAGCTGCTCTTTGTGGAGAGTCCTGCCAGCACTGCCGCTCTGGCTCTTCTAGGCCTGCCCCCAACCCCTTCTGCCACTGCAGCTAACATGGTCCCCACCTTCTTCACCACTATGCTTTTGGTGGTGGTCATCTGGTGGCACATGCTTTGGCAGCGGGCACTTCCAGGAGCCAGGCTTCTGGCTGGAGAAGCAATCAACCAACCAATTCCTCCTTCCCTGCAAGCGGGAGGAGAAGGGGGGGGGGGAGGGAGGACAGAAGCATGGAGCCCCTGACTGCTTCACAGAACCCTAAGGGCTCCGCGGAGTACACTGAGAACCGCTGCTATTGAGATTCATAACAATTTTTGCTACTTTTCATGGCTCAATTTTATGAAACTATGGAGTTTAGAGAAGACAGAGTGGCATAGAAATTTGAGACTTGGGCTACATTTCCAGAGGTCCGGATTTGAAACTCCAGTCAGCAATGGCAATTCTCTGAACATACTCTGAACAATAGATCTGACCAAGAAAACACTGTGATAGGATTGTCTTAGGGTTTTCATCAATTGGAAAAGACTTGACAACAAAAACCCCAACACAACGCAACAATGTGTTATCTGAAAACCCAAATCAAAACTCCCCCCCCCCCCCCAAAGGCTCAGATGGATGAACTCCTAACACCAGAAACAGGAAACCCCTGCTGGGAAGTCTTGCCTGGTTTTTCTCCTTTTTGCAAACATCACAAGGAGCACAGGTCACAAGTAGCCACCAGGCAAATAACTTGGCTAAACATAATGAGTCAGTTGATCATTCAGGGACATAATAAATACAATTTAAAGTCCACACAACAGCCCACCCCCCCTTCCATTTAGGAGGAAATAAGAAGTCCCATCATCTGAGAGCCATTTAAGTCAGATAGTTCATCAGCGACCATTGTCACCATTGTCATAGGCTGAAGCTCATTTCCTTGCCCAAAAAGGCCTGGTCAATCATAGCCATAAAACATTATAATAAATGTACTTCAAACCAATGAGAAAACGTACTGTAACTTTGAGCCAATCAGAACAAAATTCATTGATTTTGAGAGATAATAAAATAACAATATCCATGAAAGGAAAGGCATGTCAGATCTGGGATTCTCTCACCATCAGTTTAGGTAAAATATGCATTAGTGAACAAACATGTTGAACCTTCTAGAGCAGTGTTTCTCAACCTGGGGGTCGGGACCCCTGGTGGGGTCGCGAGGGGGTGTCAGAGGGGTCGCCAAAGACCATCAGGATACACAGTATTTTATGCTGGTCATGGGAGTTCTGTGTGGGAAGTCTGGCCCAATTCTATCGTCGGTGGGGTTCAGAATGCTCTCTGATTGTAGGTGAACTATAAATCCCAGTAACTACAACTTCCAAATGTCAAGGTCTATTTTTCCCAAACTCCACCAGTGTTCACATTTGGGCATACTGAGTATCCGCGCCAAGTTTAGTCCAGATCTATCATTGTTTGAGTTCACAGTGCTTTCTGGAGATAGGTGAACTACAACTCCCAAGCTCACGGCCAATGCTCACCTAACGCTTTCATTATTTTGTGCTGGTCATGGGCGTTCTGTGTGCCAAGTTTGGGTCAATTCCAACGTTGGTGGAATTCAGAATGCTCTTTGATTGTAGGTGAAGGATAAATCCCTGCAACTACAACTCCCAAATGACAAAATCAACACCCTCCCCCAACCCCCCAGGTATTCAAATTTGGGAGTATCAGGTATTTGTGCCAAATTTGGTCCAGTAAATGAAAATGCATCCTGAATATCAGATATTTACATGATGATTCATAACAGTAGCAACATTCCAGTTATGAAGTAGCAATGAAAATAATTTTAGGGTTGGGGGTCACCACAACATGAGGAACTATATTAAGGGGTCGCGGCGTTAAGAAGGTTGAGAACCACTGTTCTAGAGCACTGTGAAAGGCTTCTGCTAAAATATATCAAAGGATTACTTTTCTTTCATTCATCTATCCTTGCTTTTCTTACGATTTCCATTTTAATGATCAAATTAACTATGCTTTTATAATATAATAGGGGCAGATGGGAATGCATGCTTATTTGCTTTCCCTCTCTTTGTTCTGCTGTTCACATCTGCTCAATAAGGCATTCTGAAGGCAGCTGATGCTTACCCTCCCCGTTGTAGGCAGGCATACAAAGATACAGCAGAGACATCTGTATTACAATACTATTTCCACAAGACCTTCATATCTAATTCAGTTTTTTCTGCAAACAGCTGTCCTGATCCAGCACTGAAAGATTAATGGAATTACTAACCTGAGTGCAGAGTAGTAGTCATGTTAAGGTATATAGAGGTAGAGCTTCCATACTGAAACAAGACCATCCTGCCACCTCCTGGATTCTCCCAGAAATTGCCATTAAAAAGTCTTCTGGAATCCTTTCTGCTATATGGTGCCCTCACTAGGCACCAGGGTATGTTTTCAAACTAAGATTAAATGTTAGGGAACTTCTTTTCCAGATCTCTAGCAAGCATTTTGGGAGAAGCTGCAACAGCTAGTAAGGGGTTTGCTGCTAGAGAAATCAGCTTTAGTAAACTTAATAACGAACACAGAAATGCTGGACCACTCTCACAACCACCATGTCAGACTACACAGAGAAGCCATTGAAATACACAAGCATGTGGACAATTTCAACAGAAAGGAGGAAACCATGAAAATGAACAAAATCTGGCTACCAGTATTAAAAACTCTAAAATTACAACAGCACAACAACAGAGAGGAAACAAACAAGAACATCTAATCACCTCTCAACAAAAGTTTGCTCTAGGCACTGTCAGGCCATTATATGCTAATCAAGGTGGTCAGTTGAAACATTCACACCTAGCTCCAGCAGACAAGAGCCCTTTGTCTCACCCTGGTCATTCCACAGATATATAAACCCCTTTTCTAGTTCCAACAGACCTCACTACCTCTGAGGATGCTTGCCATAGATGCAGGTGAAACGTCAGGAGAGAATGCCTCTAGACCATGGCCATAACCCGAAGAAACCTACAACAACCCAGTGATTCCGGCCATGAAAGCCTTTGACAATACATTAAACTTTATTTATACTGGGTTGTTGTAGGTTTTTTCGGGCTATATGGCCATGGTCTAGAGGCATTCTCTCCTGACGTTTTCCTGCATCTATGGCAAGTATCCTCAGAGGTAGTGAGGTCTGTTGGAACTAGGAAAAAGGTTTTATATATCTGTGGAATGGCCAGGGTGTGACAAATGACTTTATTTATACTCCATCATCATCTGCCAAAGGGACTCGGGGTGGCTTACAAAGGACTCAAAGGTGCAAACATATAAAATGCAAAAATTGCAAAAAATAATAACATAAAACAATGAGAGCCAACATAAATATCTCACTTCACAAAACCCCCTGGTTAAAATCAGTAATATACAGTCATAGCTAGGAGCCAGGAGGACGTTGCCATCTTGTCCCGTGACATCAGCGCCCCTCCCCCAACACCAACGGCCACTCTGGGGCCAGAATTGTTTTTATACTATGTCTTGAATTTTGTTGTTCCTATGTTGTACACCGCTGTGAGTCGCCCCTGGGCTGAGAACAGCGGTATATAAGCAAAGTAAATAAATAAATAAGTAAATAATAGCTGATGGTATAAAACAACAATAATCAATCTCAGTCATGTAAATTGCTTGGTGAAATCTATGGGTCCTCATGTATGTTCATTAAAGAAACCTAAATATGGCAGAAGGCTTGTCGACAAAACCATGTCTCCTTTAGGTCTGCTTCCCAAAGCACACCAACTTTTCAGTCTGCAATAGGAATTCCCAAAAGCTTTGAATGTCTTTTCTTCTGGAATTTCTTGGAATATACCACTGACTATTTGAAATACATTGTTGCACAACCCAAAACCTGTATAGCAGGACACAATAGGAAAATAAGCCATCAAGCCAATTGACTTTAGGACTCTCTGTTCTCTCTTGAGTAAAGAGAAAGATTATGAAATCATTGTTTTCATTGTAGACATTAAGTAAAATCTGGAAAAAAAAATCATGTAATGGTATATCACCACTATCAATCCATTGCTAGAGTGTGTGCAACTATTACAGATCCTGATTAAGAAGCAGACATTCATAACTTAGTGCTCTACTTCTTAAATGTGGATACTGACCCCAAATATGGCCCCCTTAGCTCAATGTTGGGGTCCTAATTTTCCCCTGGATGTAAACTAAAAAAAATTATTATAGGAACTCCATTCTAGAACAGGAAAGTTACCCAGAATGCTAGTCTATTTTAGCCCTGGAGTTCCAGGAGAGACTCTTCTGAGGCTAAATTTCCACCCCAAAATAAACCTTATTTATTCTAGAGAGAGGACTGGTAGGAAGAGAAGTGTTAACATTGGTAAAAGTATCTGTTTACATCAGAGTGAGATCAGGACTGGTAAACAAAAAGGGAGGACACTTTGGGTCACACAAACAATCTATATTAATATTGTGTCTCTCTGATGCTTTCTTGACTCCTCAGGGTGGATCTAGACAGTTTCTTATTGTGGAAACTTCCGTAATAAAATGGGAGCTGTCCAGACAACGTTCTGGGCAACCCGGAATTAATTCTCCACAAACCAGGAAAACCCTTGTAAGGTGTCTGGCACTTCCAGTGTCTGGACTGCAGAATATTCCCACAGTTTTCTGGGCTGAATTAGCCAGAAAAACTGTGGGAATCCAACCCCCTCCCCAGACCACCCCCAAACACAATAAAGCAAAAGAAATCAGCCTGCCTCCATGCGACAGCTGCCAGAGTTCTCCTGGTTTGTAGAAATGATGTGCCAGAAGAAAGGGCGGGGGGGGGGGGGGAAGGAAAATTGCTCCTGCCCCCCTTTCTCCTGGCACGTACAAATGATGTCCCGGGAGAACTCTGGCAGCCATCACATGGAGGCAGGGTGAGTTCTTTTGCTTTTTTATTGTGTTAAGGGGGCTTCTGGGGGAGAGGGGGTTAAGTGTCCCGGTGTTGTACTGGGAAGTCCCAGTACAAGATCTGGACACCCACCCCAGAAAGCACGCACTTTCTGGGGTTAGTGTGGACAGGGCCCCAGGAAAATCCATGTTTTTTAAAGCATGAATGCTCCTAGGGCTTTAGCCCTGTCTGGAAAGATCCCCAGTGATCATGATGCACTTCTAATTTTTATGTGTAGAGTTTAGCTCAGATTGTAAAATGTTTTGAAGATAGCACTGCTTGTCATGAAGCCCCCTCCAGACATAACTTGGGACTTATTAGGAAACACCAGTCTACTACTGTCCTAGGGAGTGAGGAGATTTTTAAGGCTTAAAGGAGTGAAAATACTTGCTCAACTGAGCTAGGGTAAACTGCTCTGGAGCTGACTTGAGTCAGTCCAGAACTGTCTCTGGAACTCTTTGGGTATCCAAATAGCTGGCCAAGACATCTTCATTACAGATGTGTTGCCAGCTACAAACAGTTCCCTGGCAAAGGTTTGCTGATGATCACATTTTCTGGTCACATAGCTGGGCACCCAGAAGTGATATCACTAGTAGGAAGCCTCTGCCAAGGAGCTACTTGTGGCCTGCAACACGGTGGAGGGTCTGCTGGATGTGTGGACAGTAGGGGTGTGAAATTTGGTTAAACGCTGTTTTGTTTTCGTTATCTGGATTCCGATGGATCCCCCCTCCCGCCCGATCAGTTTTTCGGGAACCTCCCAAATTTGATTAGGAAAAAAATAATTTTTTGATCTGGCAACCAAAAGATCCAGGAAGCGCATAGCGACAAAAGTAAACTTACAAGGCTCCCCTTTCCATCATTTTTAGGCCATCAGTCTTAAGGAACCACCCTTTCTGGGATCCTTTCTCCTTATATCCTTTAATAAGACCTGGGTGAAGGCATTGGCCTTAAGAGACCACTCTTTCTGGGATTGTTTGCCCTCAGCACTTTCAATGAAGCTGAGTTAAGGCACCTTTTTTACACCCTTATTTCAATGGGAGCCACACCACCTGAAGGAGCATTAGCAATTCTTTTTTTTTAAAAAAAGATATAAATTATCTTCTCATTTTATGTCGGCTTTAGAAATGGCAAGATACAGCCTCTATTCCAAATTTGAAACTAGCCTCATGTAAAGGGCACTATCGGTGGCAGTTTCTTAAGTGTGTAAACTGCTTATTGTGATTTGAGTCAAAAAGCAAGCCAAGCCATGCAGAGCTGCGAGCGGCACTGAGAATTTAGATCACTGATTTGTCTCTCTCAGAAGCCCGTTCGCAACAGAAAAATGGAAGCCCAGCTTGGCTAAAAGACACTCTCCACACTCCACGTGTAGCCAAAAGAAACCAAAAGCAGTTGGTTTTGGCAGCCATGTGGTCTGCTGTGGCCAGAAAAAAAGTGGTGGCAAAGCCTGTGTCATTATGGCTGACTGAGAGGGCTGTAAGAGAAGGAGCCTGCATTGAAAAATGGATCTGTGCACAGCCCTAGTGCACACTGGATGAGGCCTGATCCAGTCCTATCCTGCTGTCCACAACTCTAAAACACCGGGATCAGGAATCAGCATCAGGAAGCACTGGAGTAAACCCTTTTCCCTCTTGACCTAAATTAATAGCTGTAGTGAATCCAGTCATGCATCATGTGGACTCTGCAAACAACAGCTGGGGGGTGAGACCACAGAGAAATGGCCAGGGATAGCATGAACTAGACACTTGCTCAGGTTGTTCGTTGGCTGTAGCCAAATGGAAGAAACATGGAGAAGGAGAAGACTTAGTATTGAGGTTGCTCCATCTGTTGCCAGGGCTACCCTTTCGATGGAAGGTGGAATTTGTTTATTTGTTTGCTTGCTTTAAATACCACCTGCTATTTTTTCCCTTATGTACTAGTAGAACAGCATCCATGCATGGCAAACAGATGACAGTCTGCTTAGTACAATTAATTCTTGTTTCAAAATGTATTTAAAAATACTGTTATGTTCAGTAAATAACTCCCACAATATCCGGCTGGAGCACCTTAATCCAAGTTAATTAAGTTGCAGCTCCTGATTGGATGAGCCAGAAGGACATTTACCATTCATGAGCTTCATCAGAAATGTGGTAATGTGGTATTGCTAATTTAAGCTATTTAGAACTTAGGCCAGTAAAATTTTATGCTGATGATCGTGCCATTACTGCTCAAGCAGGGAGCTTTGAGATGGTTGAACAGAAGCTCTCTGAAACTTTAGGTGCTCTTACTGCCTATTACAGGGAAAACCAGCTGATCCCTAATACATCTAAAACACAGACACGTGCTTTTCACCTTAAGAACAGACAAGCATCCCAAGCTCTGAGGATCACCTGGGAAAGAATCCCACTGGAGCATTGCAGCGCACCCAAATACCTGGGAGTCACTCTGGACCGTGCTCTGACCTACAAGAAGCACTGCCTGAATATCAAGCAAAAAGTGGGCGTTAGAAACAATATCATACGAAAGCTGACTGGCACAACCTGGGGATCACAACCAGACACAGTGAAGACATCTGCCCTTGCTCTATGCTACTCTGCTGCTGAGTATGCATGCCCAGTGTGGAACACATCTCACCACACTAAAACAGTGGATGTGGCTCTTAATGAGACATACCGCATTATCACGGGGTGTCTGCGCCCTACACCACTGGAGAAATTACACTGTCTAGCCGGTATTGCACCACCTGACATCCGCCGGGAAGTAGCAGCCAATAGTGAAAGGACCAAGGCAGAGACATCTCCAGCTCATCCCTTGTTTGGGTATCAGCCAGCACGCCAACGACTTAAATCAAGAAATAGTTTTCTAAGATCTACAGAGACACTCACTGGAACACCTCAGCAAGCGAGAGTCCAAAAGTGGCAGGCTCAAACCCAGAACCTCAATCAATGGCTGATACCAAATGAGAGACTCCCTCCTGGGCACACAGAAAACTGGGCGACTTGGAAGGTGCTGAACAGACTGCGCTCTGGCACCACGAGATGCAGAGCCAACCTTAAGAAATGGGCTACAAAGTGGAATCCACGACATGCGAGTGTGGAGAAGAGCAAACCACTGACCACCTACTGCAATGCAACCTGAGTCCTGCCACATGCACAATGGAGGACCTTCTTGCAGCAACACCAGAGGCACTCCAAGTGGCCAGCTACTGGTCAGAGGACATTTAATAGAATACCAAGTCTGTAAATTTTGTGTTTTGTTTGTCTGTTTGTCTGTTTTTTTAATGCAATACAACTGTTTTGGTTCACTCCTGACACGATAAAGGAATAGTAAAATTTTAGAGGGAAAGAGGAAGAAAACCCAGGTTTTTTTTATTTACTAAGTTTTGTATTCAAGATTGCTTAGTATGACTAACGGATGTTAATTTGAGATGTTAAGGCTTGGTCATTATTCAAACTTAAGTCATGTCACTATCACTTATTTCCTGCCATTTGTTTTAAAAGGTTATTATCTTGGTTCATAGGTTTAGAATATTTTGGCTGCTTTTGCCTGGGATTTTGAAAAGGATATTAGATACTGCACAACATGACTAACACATCCCTCCACAGCACTTGTTTACCTCTTGTCATTCTGCTCTCCCTCATTTCAATTTTTGACCTTGCTGGAGGGATGAGGCACATCCTGCCAAATCATATTTGTTCCTGATTTTAGAGGCAGTAAATCTCAGTTCCCTCAATAGACACACACTCAGCTTGTTCTACTTTCCTAGGATGTAAGATGTGAAGCTGGCCTCACTACTCTTTGGTCAGCCATATCAGAGCAGGGACCATATCAGAAAAAGGAATGCTGTTTGCTGACTAGACACTGTAGTGATTGCATAAAGAATCCCATCCGGCCAAAGGTACTCCAACATATTAAAAACAACATGTTAAAAATGACTATCAAACTCAAACATCTTTTAAAAAGTTTTTTACAAATAATTTTTGGAACAAAACTAAAAGAGATATCTCCTTGAATTTCTGCACAAAGACAACATAAGCATGACATCAATCCTGCAAAGTTTCAGAACGTTTAGCTCATCCACTGAATTTTATGAAACTTTTTACATTTTTTAAACTCTAAAAGACGCATCCCTTTGAATTTCTGCACAATGAGACAACATAAACAGGGCATAAATCCTGCAAAGAGTTCTGGGTGTTTAAAAAAAAAAAGGGGGGGGTAAACAATTTAAAAAGGCAAACCAGCCCAATTGGTGGAGTGGGAGTTTGTACAAAGTACTCTGGAAACCCTATTCAGACATGGAATCTCAGTGGGCAGGTCGCACTCTCTCTGCCTCAGAGGAAGGCAAAGGCAACCCCCCTCTGATTACATTATTAGAAATGATCCAAAACAAACACCTAGAGGAAGACTTTCTGGTGAAAGGGAGTAGGAGTGGGCTTGCATATTGGTCATTCCAAGAAACAATGAAAATCAATGAATGTAAAAGAGCTCACATTGGTGGAGTGGGAGACAATTTTCCAGCAGCAGTGCAGCTACTGCTTGCCTGACTGCACTTTGTGATAATAGTGTTCTGCTGCTGGAGCATCAGGAAGGTGGAGTTCCAATGGGTGGGGACATTCTGCAATAGGTTGTGTTGTGGGACCCCCTCCAGAGCCTGCCTTTCCTATAACAGTCTTTCAGCCTTGACATTGTGGTGGAAGTAGCCTGTGATCATGTGGCACCGTTCAATCAGCTTCGTGATGTCCTGGATGCTGCTAGGGACGATCTCCATAGGGGACATACTGACCAATCCTAATTCTTCACGGACATTGGGATGGAGCATGTACACCAGATAGTGCATACCCTGGAAGCCAGCATCCACCACCACTTTCACTATATTTCAGCTGTTATCCATTACAATAAAACCATACATGAGCCATTGCCTCCCAGACAGCCACCCTCCAGCATGTAGTCTATGGCCCAGCAGATCTTTGCTGAAGTGTGGACCTTGTCAAGCACTTCTACATAGAGCAGGGCCCAGTGATGCCCTGGCTCCATAGTGCACTCTTTCTCCCGCCAATACCCAGTGAGAGGTGGACCAAATATCCATGGTGAAGTGATGGACAGCCTGTTGGCACCATCCAGAAACTGCTCCATACGTTCCCTGCAGCCCTGACACAGGGATGGCACCACCATCCTGGAGAAGTTGGTAAGGGAGGGGACATTGAAGTGGGGAGCAACCAGTGCCATTAAGTGATAAAACCCTTCCTACTCCACCATCTGGAAGGGCTGGTCATCGAGAGCAAGCATCTCTCCCAGCTACTGGGTTATCTCTCTCATCATGGGCAGCTTGCCACCTGCTCTGCCCTTGCTTGTGCCCCACCGCTCTAGGGTGCCCTGCCTCCCTAGAGCGGTGGGTGACCTGAGACCAGCCAAGCCCTAAAAATATGTTATAAATTGCTGTTATTATTGGGGGGGGGGGGGGGTTGTCAATTGTTCAATAACAATAAGTAGCTCAAAATATATGCAGAAATGTCATGAGTGTCAAGGACCTTTGATATCAAATAATAAGTAGAATTAGCTATTATTGACTAATCTAGAAGAATAATATCTTACACTTAATGATAAGAAAGCAGGAAATCAACTTTAAACATTTGTGTATGTATGTATTTCTGTGTTTAGGTAAGTATTTTCGTTGTTAGATTATGTGGATCTGTTATGTGGTGTGTTAAATTGGTTTTCCTTTTAAAAAAAAACAGTGCTAAAGTGATCTCCTGTGTCATCATCCATTCCGGCAATCAAGATTTACAATTTCAGAAGACCTAAAAATAAAATCTATATAAAAGCTAGTCTTCCACATTTATTTTATAGTGCTGAATGTTATCAGGATGCCCTTGTTATTAAATGCAGTAATATCTTACTTAGACTTCTGCTGCCATCTTATGGAAACATGCAGCCCTGGCAAGCTATAAAAACAGACAGTATTCATGTCTGGAAAAAGTGAGTAAGGATGCACCTTACTCATTTTAAAGGCATGTTCCTATTCTGACAAAGCTGCAACACTTTAGCTTATATTTCCTTGAGAACTGGTCAGGTTGTCTAATAGTGATGGGTTAGACTCACTATGGCAGAGTTACTCAACCTGTGGGTCGGAACCCCTGGGGCGGTCGTGAGGGAGTGCCAGAGGGGTTACCAAAGACCACCAGAAAACACAGTATTTTCTGTTGGTCACGGGGGTCTCTGTGTCGGAAGTGTGGCCCAGTTCTATCATTGGTGGGGTTCAGAATGCTCTTTGATTGTAGGTGAACTATAAATCCCAGCATCTACAACTCCCAAATGTCATGGTCTATTTTCCCCAAACTCCACCAATGTTCACAATTGGGCTTATTGAATATTTGTGCCAAGTTTGGTCCAGATCCATCATTGTTTGAGTCCACAGTGTTCTCTGGATGTAGGTGAACTACAACTCCAAAACTCAACTAATTATAAATCCCAGCAACTACAACTCCCAAATGACAAAATCAGTTCCCCCCATCAATATTCAAATTGGGTCCAGTGAATGAAAATATATCCTGCCTATGAGATATTTACATTACGATTCATAACAGTAGCAAAATTACAGTTATGAAGTAGCAATGAAAATAATTTTACGTTTGGGGTTCACCACAACATGAGGAACTGTACTATTTATTTACTTAGGCAATCTCTCGTTGTCTGAGTAAGATTGTCTTCCAAGGTCGGTGTACTGGCGCTGGGTACGTAGGTGACTGTGAAGCCCTATTCTTGACCTGCATATTCTCCCGCAGTGAGGACATCCACCTAGGGATCATGGCATTAGTAAGGTTGAGAAACACTGCACTATGGGATGTGGTGGGGAGGAAGTTGAGTTTGGAGGTCTAGCCTCCTGACACAAACCATGCTTCTGAACAGAAATAACAGGAGGAAGGCAGACTCTATGGAGGAATCTCCTCTAAGGCTTTCACTTCTTATCCAACATGTGGGAGGGAAACTCCCCAAAGATAGTTTTGTGATCCCAAAATCCTATAGGCCAGTGGTTCTCAACGTGTGGGTCCCCAGATGTTTTAGCCTTCAACCCCCAAAAATCCTAACAGCTGGTAAACTGGCTGGGATTTCTGGGAGTTGTAGGCCAAAACACCTGGGGACCCACAGGTTGAGAACCACTGCTATAGGCCATACTAGAAGGGAAGCATGAATTGGAATCCTGCAAAAATTCCAGAAATTTTAAAATGTCCAGTTTCCAAAAGCAGAAATAATTGTTTGGCTTCTTCCATTTTTTTTGCCATTTTTATGGGTGATTGTTTGCAGTCTGTATACTGCCCTTGAGCATCTCGGGGCAGAAAAGTGGTTTCCAGTCCAATGGGAGTTGCTCAGACCTGTAAATGTTGCTTACATATTTTTGGTTAGTTTTTTGTTTATTTTCACAAGTAATACATTGCTCATTACTTACAAATAATGAGTCATATCGTTATGCAACAAACAATTACATTTAAAAATACTGTATACATCTCTGCAAAGGTATCTGTGGCTTTAAATATTTGTTTCGCACACTTGTCGTCAAGGTCAGCTTGAGCATTTCTGTAATTGTTGATGCCAACATCAATGAAATGCCAAAAGAATGGCAATAGAAAGAAAAAAGGACAAAAGCAGTGAGGTTGAACAAGAGTCCCCCAGCAACACCTTCAGGACCCAACCCTCTAAGAAGGACTGGAATCACTGTAGCACAGTTACTCCGAGTCCCTTTCCCATTAGGTAGTCCAGAAGGATACCATGGTCATAGAGAGAAAAGTAATCTTCTTCCCTTTGTCATGACCTTCTTCCTATCATTCTACGCTACAATTTGGCTTCAAAAAAGGCTCCCAGCAGACTTTCCTTCAAGCTCGGTTTCCTTCAACCACCCTGCCTACTTTTTGACTGGTATATAAGAACTGCAAGGTTTGCATTGCCTTCCCACTTCTGAGGGACAACATCTGTACCCTGAAAAAATCCAGTCATAGCATTCCCAGTGTCAGATTTACTTGAAATCTTCAGAGAGAACTGTTTCCTTTGTGAAACTGCTTTCACAATGAAGCTGTGTCTCCTAACAATCAACTTACGTCTGTTGTTGTTATTGTAGTTGTTGTTTTGTCGAAGCCTTTCATGGCCGGAATCATTGGGTTGTTGCAGGTTTTTTCGGGCTATATGGGCATGGTCTAGAGGCATTTTCTCCTGACGTTTCACCTGCATCTATGGCAAGCATCCTCAGAGGTAGTGAGGTCTGTTGGAACTAGGAAAATTGGGTTTATATATCTGTGGAATGACCAGGGTGGGACAAAGGATACCTAGCTCCAGCTGACAAGAGTCCTTTGTCTCACCCTGGTCATTCCACAGATATATAAACCCATTTTCCTACTTCCAACAGACCTCACTACCTCTGAGGATGCTTGCCATAGATGCAGGCAAAACGTCAGGAGGAAATGCCTCTAGAACATGGCCATATAGCCCAGAAAAACCTACAACAACCCATTGTAGTTGTTGTTGTGTGCCTTCAAATTGTTTCTGAGTGATAGTGAGCATAAGTTGAACCTATCACAGTATTTCCTTGTCAAGATGACATCTCTTTCCTCTGAGGCTGAGTATGTATGTCTGAAATTAAACAGTTATATAATTGTTTTAACTGTTTAATTGTATTTATTATTTTTAACAGTATTGTGTCGGTATCTAATGGTTGCCTGTTGTAAGCTGTCATGAGTCCCCCTTCGGAGGTTGAGAAGGACAGGATATAAATGCTCTAAATAAATAAATAAATAAATAAATAAAGGGAAATTTAACATGCTCTTCTGCAGTCTCGGGACCTCCTCACATGTGCCGCCAGTATCACTGTGGATCGCCACAGAGCTGTCACCCCATGTCCCACACCATCCTGGCTTCCCTCTTACCTCATCACACAGGGGAAGTGCCTGGTAGCCAGCTCAACCAGTAGATTTCTATGGAAAGATGGAATGTCTCCTGCCTTTTGCAACCAGCTATTTTTGGTGGCAACAGTTTTTTTTTTACAGTTTTGCTGTGGAGCTGTCCTGAAACTACTTCTCCAGGGTGTGATGGGAGCCAGCAGGCTCAGTGGCATAATTGCTAAAAAGCCCATTGTCACAGCTGAAAAATAGCCTGGGTGAAGAGGTCCTTAGGTCAACACTCAAACCATCACATCATTATGGCACTTCTCCGAAATCTTTCCACTTGCAATTCAAGCTCCCTAGCTTCAGGTGTGCATAGCCTGTATCCTTGTGGATTGTTGTATACTTCTTGCAGTTATTTGGCACAGAGTTTAGGTTAAATATTTATTTTCACAGTCTGCATTCTTGTAGTTTGGAGTACACATTTCCTACTACAGATTCAGGCATGTAGCTGGGGGGGGGGGCTTGAGGGGCTTCAGCCGAAATTCTCATGGTGGTTCGCAAAAAGGCCTTACTGGTGCATTATTTAAACTGTTATGTTTATTCATATCATGATCTGATCACCATACTCAATATATCCCATATGCATGGGGGTATTGGGGTAATGATACAAAAGGTTTGCTAGGCTAGACCCTCTTTCACTCAGACTCAGCCCCCCCCTGAAACTCAGCCCCCTGAAACCCCCCCTGAAAAAAAATCAGCCCCCCCCCCCGAAATGAAATCTTGGCTACGGGCCTGTACAGATTGTATTCAACTGTCACCTTTTGTATGTATTTTATCAATCAATCAAAACTTTATTACAATCCATGACCAGCACAAAGTGTATATACAAATCCAGATCACAATATTGGGACCCAGTCCCATACATTCACATCAAACCCAAAGGGTTAGTTTTTATTTTATAGGCATTTTGATACTGAGTTTTTGGCTTGTTTTCTTTAATTGATACACAGTTGGTCTTTCATATCCATGGATTCTTTATCCATAGATTAAATGACCAATGGGTTGAAAAAACAAATTTCTACAAAAGTAAAAATTGATTTTGTCATTTCATTATGCCATTGCATACAATCGGACTTGAACATCTGCAGATTTTGGTATCCACAAGACAAAGGTTGTATGTTCTTGAACCAAACCCCAGTGGGCCCACTGCATATTTTGATATATTTATCTACTATGGCCCCTTCTACACAGCTGTATAAAACCCACATTATCTGCTTTGAACTGGATTATATGGCAGTATAGACTAATAACCTCTTCTCACAGGGCTAAATTTGGCAGCATGAACTGATTTAGCCACAGTCACCCACCAAGCTGGTCGGCTCCTATCACATGCCACTGGCACAGTTCTGTGGGTGAAGGAGAGTGGTGTCATTGGAAAGCATAGGCAGAAGCCGTGTGGTCACTCTCCTCCCCATCTGATCACCCTTGACTTGAGCCAGATGATGTGTGCTGTGGGGCGCTGGGTTCCCCACATCCCTCTATAAAGTAGAGCACCCCCGGCAGCTGTCTGACGAGTTTGTAAGATAATCCAGTTCAAATCAGGACTGTGGAACAGCTGGCTGGGAGTCAGCTGCATTAAGATCACTACTGACCAAAAGGTCATGAGTTTGAAGCCAGCCCGGGTCGGAGTGAGCTTCCGACCAATTTTGTGTAGCCTGCTGTTGACCTTTGCAGCCCGAAAGACAGTTGCATCTGTCAAGTAGGAAATTTAGGTACCACTTATGCGGGGAGGCAAATTTAACTAATTTACGAAGCCATAAAAATCTCCAGCAAGCATGCAAAGAATGAGGAAGTACTTCATCAGTCTCACAAATGGCTGGTGAAGGGACAGATTCCCTGGTGGCCAGAATACCCTCAAGAGAAGCTGGAATGTTAAATTGTCTCAGTGTCTGTCTATATATGTTGTGTGCCTATGGCATTGAATGTTTGCCATGTATATGTACATTGTAATCCGCCCTGAGTCCCCTGCAGGGTGAGAAGGGTGGAATATAAATACTGTAAATAAATAAATAAATAAATAAATAATCAGATAATGTGGTTTATCTGCTTTGATAACCTGGATTATCT
Source organism: Anolis sagrei ordinatus (assembly GCF_025583915.1). NCBI lineage: Eukaryota > Metazoa > Chordata > Lepidosauria > Squamata > Anolidae > Anolis > Anolis sagrei. Next base: position 180,695,769 of record NW_026844366.1, on the reverse strand, counting down.
GACAGAGTAGAAGGGGCCTTAGTTGCATCTGTCTTTGCATAGCTTGCTTTGCCTAAAGTTTGAGATGTTTGTGATGACTAATATTGTTTATCACATTCATTATTTAATATTTTTATATTATCTGCTTTGAACTGGATTATATGACTCTCCACTGCCATATAATCTGGGATAAGAAGATAATCTGGGATCAGAGTCTGGGATATAAGGACAGTGTCGAGGGGGGCTTATTTTGCTATTATTATATCTTTATTGCAAGGTATGGGGAAGGGAATTTGTGGAACTTTGTAAAACACAGAACAAATACATTTCTTTGGCTTCAGTAGAATATCTTAGTTAGAAAAATATCATGGATCAGCCCAGGCATGTAGCCAAGGGGGGGGGGGGCTTGAGGGGCTTCAGCCCCCCCCCCGAAATTCTCATGATGGTTCGCGAGAACGCCTTACTGGTGCATTATTTAAACTGTTATGTTTATTCATATCATGATCTGATCACCATACTCAATATATCCCATATGCATGGGGGTATTGGGGTAATGATACAAAAGGTTTGCTAGGCTAGACCCTCTTTCACTCAGACTCAGCCCCCCCCCCGAAACTCACACCCCCAATCCCCCTGAATTTTTTTTAGCCCCCCCCCCCCCCCCCCAAAACGAAATCCTGGCTGAAGTCAAATGGGATTTCCCAACATCACAAAACAGAATATCTTTACAGTTAGAAGATGATCATTGCAATTCTTGGGAGAGTCCAGTAGATGGCAAGAAAGCATTAAGCAGATTTACTTGTCTCCCGCCTCTTGCTACCCCCTTTCTGGGAAAGAAGGGGTCAGCATTGTTCTGCACATGGATTTCTTGTAATCTGAACATATACAAGGTTTGGCAGAAAGTTTGCAATGTCAAATTTGACTCAGGCTAACAGCTCACTGCACAAAATTTGGGGAGGGGGGGGAGGGACTACAGTCTTCTAGTTGCTTGCAAAATAAGAATGAGGATGTGTCAAATAATCTTGGTAAAGGGAAACAGAACAGTCATCCCACTAGGCAAATTGACATCAATAAGATGTCTGATTTCTTCAAAAATTCTCTTTCTGGCCATCCATGCTCCTATATATATATAGGAACATGGATGGGCTCCTGGTTGCGAAGTGGGTTCAAATGCTGAGCTGCTGAACTAGCTGACCGAAAGGTTAGCGGTTCAAATCCAGAGAGTGGGATAAGCTTTCACTGTTAGCCCCAGCTTCTGGCAACCTAGCAGTTCAAAAACATGCAAATGTGAGTAGATCAATAGATACCTCGTTAGTTTGAAGGTAATGGTGCTCCATGCAGTCATGCTGGCCACATGACCTAGGAGGCATCTATGGACAATGCTGACTCTTTGGCTTAGAAATAGAGATGAGCAACCCCCCCCCCCCCCCCCCCCGAGTCGGACATGACTAGACTTAATGTCAAGGGGAAACCTTTACTTTACGAGGAGCCTGGATAAGTGAAACCGTGAATGTCAAATCCATGGATAAGAGGGTTGTACTGTACTTTACTTCCCTAGATAGGGAAGTGATAAGAAAGGAAAAGAAATGTCCATTTACAGGAACTATAATGTTTTCTGTTTCATACTCAATAGAAACTGAGACATTTCAGTAGCCTTCTAAGGCCCAGCACTGTTGTTGTTGTTGTTGTTGTTGTTGTTAGTTTCATCCTTCTGTTTCACTCTAAACAAGAGACTCAAAGTGACTTACAGTACAACCAATACAATATAATTAAAAACCTAAAATATACAAACATTAAAATAGAATTAAATATCAACATTATAAAAATTAACAGTCAAAACCAAGTAAAATCCTATTCATAGCTAAAACCACACTATGGAATGCCTTCCCATTGATACCAAAATTACAGTTGTTCTGTGACGAGCAAAATTTGACTTTTTATTAAAGCCTCTGGGGCCTAATTGATTTTATCCAATTTACACATATCATTTTCATGTTTTTCAAAAAATAATTTAACTGGGTTTAAATTACTATGTTTAAAGTGATAAATAATTCAGTGTCCCTCTACTCTTTTAAAGTTATGGGCTAGATAGTGGAAGTGTCAGACATAACTCATTAAGTCAATCATTGAAGGGGAAGTCAACAGGTTTTTAGAAATGATTAAAACAAACTCTTTGTCAAGATGATACAATAATCATTTTCACATTTTTGAAAGATTGTCATATGGCAGGCAGAGTGAACTTCCTTTCTGCTGTTCCAGATGGTAAGGCCTCGAATGATTCGATGTCAGAGCTCTGGGTGGCACACAACCCTTGTGCTGGCAGGACCGCTGAGTGAAAGCTGATTGATAGGTTGGCAGTTCAAATCTGAGGAACGGGGCGAGCTCCCGTCTGTTAGCTCCAGCTTCTCATGTGGGGACATGAGAGAAGCCTCCCACAGGATATTAAAACATCTGGGCATCCCCTGGGCAATGTCCTTGCAGTTTCTCAAGTCGCTCCTAATACATTTTTTAATGTTTCTGTTCTAGTTAGAACAATAGGATTTATTTAGGTCTTGTATAAATATAGCTACAGGTACTGCATATGGGCACAGCAGGACCAGGACCTTACTATCATGTATTTAAAGGCTATATTCAGAGACCTTTTCATGATGATAACATCTCAGAAGGAATCATTAGAATATAAAAAAAAATACTTACCTTGCCTGGAAAATAATTTTGATCCAGGGAGGGATGGAAAGCTTTATTTGTTTATATCCGTGTATATATTTCCTCTTATCCAAAAAGTTCACAGTCCTTAACAATACAGTTGAACCTTCACATTTGCAGATTTGGCTTTTTGGGTTTGATTATTCATGGATTTGATTAATATGTTCTCTTCCAGCACAACTTGATTGTCAGTTGTTAGGGACTGTGGTAGCACAGTAGTTAAAACCACTAGCTGCAGGAAAGCTACTGACCGCAAGGTTAGCAGTTTGAAGCTGTGAGTCGGGGTGAGCTCCTAGCTTCTGCCAACTTAGCAGTTCAAAAGTATGCAATGTGAGTAGATCAATAGGTAAAAGGGTGACCAATGCAGACATGGTGGCAAAAAGAACAAAGATGTCTATGGACAGCAGGCTCCTCGGCATGGAAAATGGAACAAGAGCTCCTCCCCATGGCCTGAGTTGAGAATCACCTCCAGACACCAGAGATGAGAAGGGGAAGGTCTTTACCTTATTTGTCCATTGTATGTCATTGTCCCTTGTGTAAAAAGGCATTGAATGATTGCCTTATAGGTGTACTGTAATCTCTGAGTCCCTCCAGGGAGATAAAGTAGAATATAAATAAAGTGTATTATTATTACTTTACTGACACAAAAGCACCGTGTGTCACAGCAAACAAGATTTATATGCTGGATTTTGTATCAAAAACACTTCCCAAGCGTCTAGGACTGTAGGATGTATTTTCGAATGATGTGCGCAGATCCAAGTAAGGTGGCCTTTTGCAGTTGACAGATCGTGATTTTGTTGATGTTTATTGTTTCCAAATGCCAGCTAAGATCTTTTGGCATGGCACCCAATACACCAATGACCACTGGGACCACCTGTACTGGTTTTTGCTAGAGCCTTTGCAGTTCAATTTTGAGGTCTTCATAGCAGCTGAGTTTTTCTTCAATGCGGCTGTCACCTGGTATGGCAACATCAATAATCCAGACTTTTTTCTTTTCCACAATTGTGATGACTGGTGTATTGTGTTCCAAAACTTTGTCAGTCTGGATTCGAAAGTCCCACAGTATTTTTTCTTCTTCTTCCTCCTCCTCCTCCTCCTCCTCATCATCATCATCATCATCTTCCAACCAGAGAGAACCTAGCCATTCCTAGAAATCTATTCTCTCTGTATGACTAAGCTTTGGGTGAGAACATTTGTTGTCGATTTGGTTACCAAAGGTATATGGCTCCAGAATTGACCAGCCAATGAAAAGGTGTGCAGGAGTATCGCACATTTTCCTGCCTTTAATCTTCACCTGTGTTGATCAGCTGCAGGGAAGAAGTCCATTGTTTATAATATGAAAAACTCTACAGGAAGGAAGCACTCCATGGCTGAGCCTCTTGTAGGCATTGTTCCAGCCTTTTATCCATGTAATGACTCTGCCTTGCATTTAAAGCAATGTCATCAGCCCTGGAAACCTTTCACAGAAAATATTGCAATTAAAATCCAATTAAAAATCCACATTGTAAAACTACAAATGATGCCCTTGCTGATTAATCTACCGATTAATCCAATTAATACCTTGAGACTCAGTTATGGGCTTTCATTTATTATTAAGGAATCAATTTCCAGGCTTTTTGTATGGTGTACTTAGAGAAACATTAGGCTTTAACATTGTAGTAGCAGAACAAAGTGAGATAAAAGAACTTCATTCAAGAAACTTTGGTAATGGATTGTCTCCAAATCAGATTCCAAGTGAACTGGACCATCAAAACCAGCTGTTCTGCCATATGGTTCTTATGATTCCAGAGGAGGCCACAATGAAGTTGAAGTCATCAACTGATCAGGAGTAGTATGATGCTCTCTCTCTTTGGTTCTTTTGAGTAATGTTCCAGAGCACCATTGAATCTACTTTCAGAATGTATTTTCTTACTTTGGCTAACCAATGCCCCATCTGATCAATATGGTTTCAAGCTGGTACGAGGGTTGAATGAAAAGTAATGCCTCCACCTTCATTACTTGGGTTTGGATGGGGATATTTTAATAAATCAAATGCAGAAATAATCCTTAGAATGTGCGCTTTAACTACCACTATTCACATTTCCACATAATCACCAGACAATTGGATACATTTCTACCAATGATGAACAAGTTTTCTGAAGCCGTCGCTGAAGAAGTCAACACTCTGTTTCCGCAACCCATTGTGCACAAATCTTCTGATAGCCAAGCAAAGCAATAATGTGACCCACATGTTCTTGTGAAATGTCAATTATGCTTGAAATTTCTCTCTGTCAACGATCATCCTGAATCAATCTGTCAACCTTTTGCTTGTGAAATTCGGTGGTTGCTGTCACAGGACATCCAACTCTTTGTCATGCAAGTCAGATGTTCCCACCTCAACATCTTTAAACTTTCTTGCTCAACGAAGCACAGTATTCACATAAACACAATCACCATAAACAGCTTGCATTCTCTGATGAATCTTCTTTGGGGTGACACCTTCTGCTGTCAAGAATTCAATGACTGCACATTGCTTAAGTCGTATTGACCGACCGCCTGCAAAGAATTCCATACTTCACACTTTAACAACACAACCATTCAATGCAAAGGCTTCCCACCAAAATGGAACTGTAGAGGAGAGTCTATTGAACAAGCCAGTACTTGCCACATACCAGTACTGCCATCTGTTGAGGAATTACGAAGGTGGAGGCATTACTTTTCATTCAACCCTCGTATTGAAGAAAGTTGTTTAGCTGTGCAGATGATTACATAAGAAATCCTGGAATCAGTTTGAGGCTGGGATGGTAATGACATAAACAACAGAGCACTGAGCTCTCTTTCATGCACTTTTGAGGGTGTTTGTTGACTGGCTGCTACAATTTGAAGCCAGCTTTGAACTGTGTTACATGATAAGTGCAGATGGACACCGGTGAACTGCCTGTATTTATTTCTTGCATTTCTATCCAGTCCTTCTCAATCCCCAAAGGGGACTCAGGATGACTTACAATGGGCCCTGTTACGAAGCCATTACATAACAAAATACAATAATTAAAACCACAATTAAACATAAAAGCATAATTAACAATACATAAGCCATCATTAAAACAATAAAACTGTAGTGACAACTGGACAGTAAAGTTTAGCTCCAGACTTCTCATATCCTAGCAGGGTCCACTGGTAGTTCCATTAAACAACAGAGTCAAAAGCCAGGTTTTGAATAGATTGAAAGAAACTGTCCAAGTTGTTAAACCTATCCAGTATTTGTTGTTCATTCGTTCAGTCGTCTCTGACTCTTCGTGACCTCATGGACCAGCCCACGCCAGAACTCCCTGTCGGCCGTCACCACCCCCAGTTCCTTCAAGGTCAGTCCAGTCACTTCAAGGATGCCATCCATCCATCTTGCCCTTGGTCGGCCCCTCTTCCTTTTGCCTTCCACTTTCCCCAGCATAATTGTCTTCTCTAGGCTTTGCTGTCTCCTCATGATGTGGCCAAAGTACTTCAACTTTGTCTCTAGTATCCTTCCCTCCAATGAGCAGTCGGGCTTTATTTCCTGGAGGATGGACTGGTTGGATCTTCTCGCAGTCCAAGGCACTCTCAGAACTTTCCTCCAACACCACAGTTCAAAAGCATCTATCTTCCTTCGCTCAGCCTTCCCAGTATATCCAGTATAGCACCTTTAAATTATGGATTGAAACCTGGATTGACTGTCTCACCAACATGGGCCCCACCAGCCAACACTGCCTCTTGGGAATTGAGACATTTTTGTATAGTTTCAGACAATCCTAGATACAAGGTCTCACAAAGAGGTGTCCCTCAGTCCTATGATCTTGGCTTGTTGGATGGCACAATGAATAATTCTATATCCAAGGCTGTTTCACATCTTGAATCAGTAGTGTCTGCAGAGCAAAGAAGTGCAGCCATTATTACTTGTCCATGGCTACTAAGGCCCCTTCTACACAGCTGTATAAAATCCACATTGAACTGGATTATATGACAGTGTGGATTTAGATAATCCCATTCAAAGCAGATACTGTGAATTATCTGCCTTGATATTTTGGGTTATATGGCTGTGTGGAAGCCATATCTATGCCAGTGCTACCAGGGCTTTTTTGATAATGGCAGAAAGCCTGTGAAACCCCATTAAAGGGGGCTTCTCTTATTTTCTACACAGGCCCCAATGAATATTTTCTCTTCCAATGGATTTGGGTGGTGAGTATCCATTTGTCTTGCCCCGATTTATAACATTTCAATATTATAAGATTTTTGCATACATAAGTAAAGTACTTATAAGGTGTAGGTCTCACAACACAATGAGGTGAGAGAACAAGAGTCTGGTATTTCTGGCATGGACTTTGAATGGAAAGAAAAAAACTGATTAGACAGAGTTTTTCTACCTGAGAAACTGAAGAGGAAAAGAAATATAGTGGCCTTGGCATTGCTGGAAGGAAGGCATTTCCTTTGCTTCCTTAGAAGGGAGAGCATGAGAGAGAGAGAAAGAAACTAAAATCTTACTTGGAAGAAAGAGTTTTCTTTCTCTGCTTAGAAGAAGAAGGAAAAACTTTTCACCCTTGAAGCAATTGACTGTTGTGCTTGCTTTGGTAGGTAATAATCATGGTAGCATTAATCCGTTCTGTCACAAAATCATATTATGTATTTTTATTCCAATTGCCTTAGAGTGATTTCCCAATGGGAGCCAGCCACTTTCTTTAACAGCGATGGTGGTTGTGGTGGGAATAGAGAAGAATACACAAGACTCTGTGGAGCCATCAGGTACTCATTTCTTCTTTCCTCTCAGTGTTTCCAGCCAATAATGTCTGGCTCTGATTTCATCTTTATTTCTATTACTTCCTGGTCTCCTCAAGAAGCCTTAGCTATATCTCAGATCATGTCCCTCCTGTGTTAACATCCAATTACCACTGAGCAAAACCCAATCTTTTACCCAAACTAAACAGCAAGCAGTGAAATAAAATGTCAGATTAGGTGTACATAATCCACCCCAGGCATGTAGCTGGGGGTGGGGTGGGGGGG
>NW_026844366.1:180596555-180676555 GCF_025583915.1 Anolis sagrei ordinatus | reverse complement strand
TTACCACCTGTTCTCTATAGGTGTCCTTAATGTTTCTTTACATTGTAAGCCAGTTGTTTTGATACATAGACAGAGGACAATGAATGACTAATTGCAAAGAAGATCAAAAACAGATAGGATATGAGTGTGTCTTATACGGTGTAATGCAGGGGTCCACAAACCTTTTAAACAGAGGGCCAGGCAGGCCCGTGGCCAGGATTTCATTTCGGGGGGGGGGGGGTGTGATTTTTTTTCAGGGGGGGTTTCGGGGGGGCTGAGTTTCGGGGGGGGGCTGAGTCTGAGTGAAAGAGGGTCTAGCCTAGCAAACCTTTTGTATCATTACCCCAATACCCCCATGCATATGGGATTTATTGAGTATGGTGATCAGATCATGATATGAATAAACATAACAGTTTAAATAATGCACCAGTAAGGCCTTTTCGCGAACCACCATGAGAATTTCGGGGGGGGGGCTGAAGCCCCTCAAGCCCCCCCCCCCCCCCCGGCTACATGCCTGGGGCCAGGTCACAGTCTCTCAAACTGTTGGAGGGCCGGATTATAATTTTAAAAACATATAAATGAATTCCTATGCGCACTGCACATGTCTTATTTGTAGTGCAAAAAATGCTTAAAACAATAAAATAATTAAAATGAAGAACAATTTTAACAAATATAAACTTATTAGTATTTTAATGGGAAGTGCAGGCCATCTTTTGGCTGATGAGATAGGATTTTTGTTGTTGTGTGCTTTCAGACTTAGGTTGAACCTGAGCAAGGGCTGGGTAAATGACCTTGGAGGGCCGTATTCAGCCCCCGGGCCTTAGTTTGAGGACCCCTGGTGTAATGAGAAAAACATTGAGCTTTGACTAGATCAGTAGTTCTCAAGCTTTGGTCCTCCAGGTGTTTTGGACTTCAGCTCCCAGAATTCTTCACAGTTGGCCAAGGTGGCTGGGGTTTCTGTGAGTTGCCGTCCCAAACATTTGGAGGACCAAAAATTGGGAACCTCTGGAGTAAATAAATCTGGGTTCAAGACTGCAGTCAACCACAGTGGCCAAAGGCCTTATTGTTGTCTTAATGTAAGCTATTTTACAATGTTGCTGTGAGGATAAAGAGGAGAGAACTATGAACATGGCCCTTTGGAAGACGAGTGGGATACAATTACGTAGTTGACTAAGGAATTCATACTGAAAATTTATTTTATTATATTTTATTTATTTTTATTATTATGCTTTTCACCCGACATAGGGAGTCAAGGCGACTAGCAGCAAACATAGCACAATGCAAATTAAACAAAGTAAATATTAATATAAACATTAAAAAATAATTAAAGCATTGTGTTATGAGATGTAACAATTAAAATCCAATTAAAATACAGTTAAAAACTACACAGATGAAAATTATCAAAGCTAACTACAGGGAATGTTCATATTAGATTCTTATCCCCTGCGTTCTCATACAAGGTCATCATGATGTGCAACTTTCTGTGTAGCCAAAGAAATGCACATGCCAGACATACTTTTCTTTGCTATTGATCATACAAAGCAGGGTGATATCAGCATCTATTAACGACACTTTCTTTTCTTGTATGTCTTCTAACAGCTTCCTTTAGACAAAGAGATTTCCAAAGGATCCAATATAAGGGACCCTGAAGCCTGCCAAATCGTGTTTTTGGCAGAAAGGACTGACTTCTTATAGTACACATCAATCTGGTTAAACGATCTCACGTTGCCTATTCACATTTCCTGTTGCTTGGCAGCGAAGCTTTGCAGAAAAGGTCCAGCAGTCCTTTGATTGGGCACTCTGGGACTTTGAGGAAGACGTCATGTTTATGTTTTGTACTTCTCTATTCGAAGGCTCAGTTGTTACGTCTATTTTATGTCCTCAAGTAATGGTGTTTACTATTTATTCATTCTGTATCTACCTTTCTCTGATGCTTTGCTCAGTTGAGCCATTTACACAGGCAGCTTTTCCTGGACTTCATGATGCAATTGGGAGAATGAGACATTTAAGTGCCGTCCCATGTATAAGTGATCCATTTTAAGACCTTCCGCTGTTTACTGCTGGTAGGAACATCACTGGCAGATGTACACTTATGGAGCCATGGAAACAAATTAAAGAAATAATTTATGACATTGCCAACAGCAAAAGCATTATGGGGGGATTGGCATAACTGTTTCATTGTAATGATGTCCATGAAAACAATGGTTTTTTACCAAAATGTTTCAAAGTCAGTCCACATATTGTAGTCAATGAAAGCATACACTGAGATAGCAGAATTTTATACTGCAAAAATCCAGACTATGGGTGTGTATGTGTTAAATATAATAAATATAACATGTACAGTGAGTGCTTGGTAGCTGCTAGAGCTTGCCCCCACCCTCCAATGGATAGCAAAATACTATTGTATATCTATTTCTTACATGAAATATCAAAAATAAATTTTTGTTTTTTGTAATTTTAAAAACATATTTTCAAGCCATGGTGGGATTTGTAGATGCAGAAAGCTAACTGTATCTGTTTCCTAAGGCTTGAAGGAAAGGAAAAATGGAAAGCTATGGAACTGTAGCATGATAATTCTACTTTAATTGCCAAGATAACTTTCTATGGCATCCTCGTGTTATGTGATTTCAGCTTCCACAGAGCCTGGCATGTCTAGCATTCCAAAAGGCCAGATTAGACACAGACCATTTGAAGGCAATTCAGAGGTTTATTTCTCAATGGCCAGATAGGATGTCAGTGGAGAAAGAGCTCCAAAGAACTGACAGAGCACAACTGCAAATATATAGGATATTTATTGTGTTTTGACAGCTATTCAAGTCTATCACACTGGCTCCTGATTGGCTCAGAAAATGTCCAACTAGGATCCATTCCCTGAGTCCAAAGCTCTGTCTGATGTCATCACTGATTGGTCATTGTTGTGGTGGGAAATTTCAATAAATTGCCATTGGACTATTTGAAGAGTGTCTCCATTTATTGATCCACCCATGAGAAGGGTGCAATTAGAAAGGAATGAAGCAGGGTTTAATATTCTGGCTCTAGTTGTTACAATGGTATTAGTCCAGATAAACTATGGGTGCTGAAGGTGATGGCCATCTCAATGGGTGTTACAAGCTGGGTCTGGTTTGGAGGCATAGGAGAAGAAGCATTCCAGAGATAATACAGATCATAGCAGGTGAAACAGGAAAAGGATCCAGGGGCTTTTACACAAGCCCACTGTATGCCCCCTCCCCTGCACTGAGTCTCCTGGTACATTGTGAAAGAGTTATGATATTTGGGGAATTCTTTCCTGAAGTCTGAGGTGGGATGAGGCATTATTCCAAGGAGGTTCATGAGAGGTTATTATAGAACAAAATGGAAAAGGCAATGGGGTGCACTATATGTCCCAATAGAGCTGTATCTCATAGTTTGTATTTTTGGCTCTATTTTTTTTTTGTCTGGTTAGATACTAGAGCAGCATTTTGGCTAACCCTAAAGCTTCCTCACTTGTAGTCCCAGGATGTTGCCAGGACTGTTCAAGAGGGATCATAGTGCTACAACCATGTAGTGCAGTGGTTCTCAACCTGTGAGTCCCCAAGTGTTTTGGCCTACAACACCGAGAAATCCCAGCCAATTTACCAGCTGTTAGGATTTCTGGGAGTTGAAGACCAAAACATCTGGAGACCCACAGGTTGGGAACAACTGATGTAGTGTAAAGGGCCTAGAGAAGAAGGACCCCTCTGCAAATATGAAATGGCTTTTAATTATAGCTGGAAACATGTTGCCTTTCAGGTGCTGATGGTTCTAACTGAGATCATTCCTCACTAGTGACCATATTGACCAGCATAGACGGGGATTGGACCCTAACATCATATGGAAAGCCACAGTTTCCCCACTCTGGCAATATTTATTTATTTACTTCTCAGCCCTTAGGCGACTCAGAGCTGTTTACAACAATTTAGGTATACACAATACAAAATCATTAAGCATTTAAAAGCAATAGCATCACAAATCATTAAACATCAATATCAATACATCACTACATCAATATAACAAATCCATCAGGTCTCATCAATGAAATCAGAATCCAAACTCGTTATCCAATATTCCATATTCCGTGTTCCGTGTTCAGATAGTCAGTCAATCAATCACACTGCTTAGTCGAATACCTGTTCAAACAGCCAGGTCTTTACTTTCTTCCAGAATACCAGCAAGGAGGGGATCGATCTAATATCTGCAGGAAGGGCGTTCCACAGCCGAGGGGCCACCACTGAGAAGGCCCTGTCTCTCGTCCCCGCAATACACTGCCCCTTTCTCCATGTTGTACAGAAGAGTTTCAACCACCAAATGCCTTTGATGGTTTCAAAGACATTCTTTAACTTGTAAGGCGAGAACATGAAGGCTCAAGGAAATGTACTGATCTCTGCTGCCTGTCTACAGTGACCCCTTGGACTGGTTCTTCTTCAGAGGAGTGAATCATAATCTTCATTCAAACTGTCAAGCATACCATTGGCAGGTAAATGAGCAGTATGATAAGGGATTGATTTCCTCATGAAGTTATGCATTGTGCGGGTCAGATTACATAACACACCCTCAATATGAACTGCAAAATTATCCATGTGGTTTCTACATCCCTCTTCATTGATCTGTCTGCCTGTTTTACTTTTCCTAAGCCAATGACTGGTGATATATTTTGATTTGCTGCAAAACAGTTGGAAATAGGTATACTGTACAGCTTCCATGTTCATGTGGGATACATTCCAAGCCTTTTCATGGATATTTGAAGCTATGGTAATAGTGAATTCTATATACAAGAGAGGTCCACAAATAGTTCTGGAGGGTGAGGGATATTTTTGGAGTATGGATAAGTGAAACTGTGAATATGGAATCTGTGGATAAGGGGGTTGTGTTGTACCTCTGTCATCGTGCACCTATTGATCTCAAATTGAGGGTGACTCATTTCATGCCATGTTAAGACATTTCATAGAAAGCAACTAAAACATTGATGTGTTGGGGTAATCTAGTAGATCTCTGAGGCAAACAGCCAGAACATTAAGTATATACACAACTGAGTTTGGGAGATGTTGGTGTGGCATTTATGCTGATTTTGTACCTATGTAAGAGAAACATGGAAACAACATTAAGAAGTAGCTTTCTTAGAAAAATCAACAACACTAGTCCTGTGGCCTGACACTTTTGAACAGATATCATAGAATCATAGAGTTGGAAAAAACCACAAGTGCATCCAGCCCAACCTCCTGCCATACAGGAAAAGCACAATCAAAGTACTCCTGACAGATGGCCATCTAGCCTCTGCTAAAAAGCCTTCAAAGAAGCCGCTTCCACCACACTCCAAGGCAGGTAGTTCCACTGTTGAACAGCTCATACAGCCATAAAGTTCTTCCTAATCTGCAGGTGGAATTTCCTTTCCTATAGTTTGAAACCATTGCTCCAAATCCTAGTTCCCAGGGCATCAGAAAACAAGCCTGCCACCTCCTCCTTATGACATCCATTCACATATCTATACATGGCTACCATGTCTCCTCTCAACCTTTTCTTCTGCAGGCTAAACATGCCCAGTTCTTTAAGTTGGTCCTCATGTGACATTGCAACTTGTATTGCTATTTGAATTTGTGCTGAACTTTTAGTTTTGTTGTCTCACCCTATATCCAGGTCATCTAGAAGGTCGTGATGAGTGAATTTTCTTACTTAGTTTGCCATTGGCTCTCCAGCAATCTTGGTTAATGAAAAATGAGGGCGATAATTCCTTTAAAATGGATTCAGGGAGCAATACAAGTGATATTAGCTCAAAAGATTAATGTGTTCTGTGAAGTAGACCAATTCGGTCTGAAAGACACACAGTGATCTGTAAAGAGGTAGGAGACAATGTTTCTATGAGCCAAAGGTGTTACTTCAAAGTGCGGCTTCTGTATAGGTTCTGGTTTTTCTGACACAATTGCACCGTAAATGGAAGAGTATAGGCTCCTGAAACAATGGACCTCTGCTATCATGTTCTTAGACTATATGGCAATTTTCTCATGAGCTCCCTTTACATATTAATCATGTAATTATTCCTGATTTTGTTGCTTCAAGGTCTCATGACTTTCTTGTTCTGCCTTCAGTGTTGGAAGGATCTTTGCCCAAGAAATCGATGTACACAGACTTAACACATAAATCTCATGGAATATGGGTTGAGGAAACTGGGACTATGGCGCAGACGGCTGGGAGTCAGCTGCATTAAGATCACTGCTGACCAAAAAGTCATGAGTTCGAAGCCTGCCCGGGTCGGAGTGAGTGTCTGACCAATTTGTGTAGCTCGCTGTTGGCCTTTGCAGCCCAAAATACAGTTGCATCTGTCAAGTAGGAAAGTTAGGTATTGCCTATGTGGGGAAGCTAATTTAACTAATTTACAATGCCATAAAAAAATCGCGAGCAAGCCTTCAAAGAATGAGGAAGTACTTCATCAGTGTCACAAATGGACAATGAAGCAACAGCGCCCCTGGTGGCTAGAATACCCTCATGAAAGTTAAATAGCCTCTGACTGTCTGTCTATATATGCTGTGTGTCTATGGCATTGAATGTTTGCCATGTATATGTACATTGTAATCCGCCCTGAGTCCCCTGTGGGGTGAGAAGGGCAGAATATAAATACTGTAAATAAATAAATAATAAATAACTGAATCGCTTTAGGGATGTACCAACTAGGGTCCAAGATGGTCAGAGTTAAAGCCAAGGAACACTCTTGTACTTTCAATAGAAGAAGAAATGTCAGTAGATAAGGTGCTCTACCTGATTCACTACAAGAAATACCTAATGAGTGCTCTGTCACAATATTTTCAAGTTCTCCCCATGTGACACATCCTGCATTGGACTTTAAAACTCAGCATCTCCTCTCCCTCTTGCTGCAATAACTTTTGGAAATATGGAGGATATATGTGGAGACAATTGAGCATGCATTTCCAGTGGCTGTGTATGGGACTTCTTTATGGAGCTGGTTTTTATGTTTATATTCTTTCTTATATCTCAAATAGGGACCCAAGGCATCCAAGAAACAGATACAGGAATGAAAACACACGGAAAATCAATTGCTAGCAATACAAGAAAATGAATCTAAAGCTTAAATTGTATAATATTGTCAAAATAATATAATAATATACTTTATTCATGTGTTGTTTAAAACTAAAATTATTATTTGTAATTAATTGTAATTTTTATATTGTTATGTATTTATATGTTTTTATGTAACTATGATGTTATTGTTTATTGTTTGCATTTTTGCTTTTTCTTTATTGTAATTGTTATTTGGGCTTGGCCTCATGTAAGCCGCTCCGAGTCCCCATTGGGGAGATGGTGGTGGGGTATAAATAAAGTTTATTATATTATTATTATTGTTGAAGGCTTTCATGGCCAGAATCACTGAGTTGTTGTAGGTTTTACAGGCTGTATGGCCATGTTCTAGAAGTATTATCTCCTGATGTTTCACAGGCATCCTTAGAGGGGATTCAGAGCAGATTACAGAATACATATATGGCAAACATTCAATGCCGTTATACAATTTACAAAGACAGACAGTACATAGACAGAGGTAAGGCTTCCCTCTTTTTCATTTCTGGCATCTGGAGGCTGTGCTTGACTCAGCCATGGGGAGGTGCTCTTGTTACATTTTTCCATGCCAAGGAGCCTGTTGTCCATGGACGCTTTCCTAATCGAATTGCCAGCATGTCTTCAGGGATACCTATTTATCTACTCTCACTTATCTACTTCAGGTCTTTGATTATAACACCTAAGAATTGGAAATGGTCCAGTGGAAGCTGACATGTGATCAGTGTGTGTGTGTGTGTGTGTGTGTGTGTGGAGAACACAAGGGTAGAGGGGTATGGGAAAGTTAGAATAGTTTGAGAAGGAGTTTGGATGTAAAACCTTGAATATGTGGTAAAATCAAAACAAAATAGACTGGTGGCTTCTAATCTGACTGTGGAGGAAAGTCCTCTTCTTGCAACTTTCTGAGAAGATGTTGCTGAAAAACAGCCATTGTTAAACAACAGAAAATGTTCCTTATGTATAGGGGAGCCGAAGAGCACCAGCCAGAGCCCCAAGAATTTTCTTTAGCATACCAATTTGTGTGAGACATGTACAGTGAGTGGGAAACCCTGGAAAACATTAGAGACACCTAATGAAGAAACCAAGTCAGTTAATGCCTATGAGCCTGCATCATACTGTACTTATACAATGTGAAATAAATAACATTAATAGCAAAGAAGATACAAGAGTTATTGTAGGCTTTTTGGGCTATATGGCCATGTTCTAGAAACATTTTCTCCTGACGTTTCGCCTGTATCTATGGCAGGCATCCTCAGAGGTTGTGAGACCTCACAACCTCTGAGGATACCTGCCATAGATGCAGGCAAAATGTCAGGAGAGAATGCTTCTAGAACATGGCCATACAGCCCGAAAAACCTACAACAACCCAGTTATTCCAGCCATGGAAGCCTTCAACAATACACAGATACAAGAGTGTAAATACATAGACACAAGAAAGATAACTAAGATAAAAAGGACTACAACCAATCAATTGAACTATTTGAAAGAAGGAATCACTAAATAATTGATGTACCTAGACTTTATATATCAAAATAAGTTGTTATGCTCTGAAAATCCATAACATGCCAACAGAATTCTATAGAAGGAATGGGGAGTGTGGAAAAGCCAGAATGGGTTGAGAAAGAATTTGAATGCATAACAATAAGGATGTGGTAAAAATCAAAACAAAAAGAACAGAGAAATCCCAATACTTCAGATCCCCTTTCTTTTCTTGCATAAGTCCTAAGACAGTCAATAGAGGTCTTGTCCAACTTCTTCCCTAGCCCATTACCTTCCAAATGGTCCGGTGATTTATCTTGTCTGCATTAATAGTTGGCTTCAAATTTTAGAAAAACAACCATTTGAAGGTAGGTTGATACTTTATAATTGTTCATTTGAGCGTTTGGCTTTCTTTAGAAATTAATATCCCTTTGACAACTACGAACTCTAGTTATAGTCAGATTTCCAGGTGGTTGAGGAAAAATTGAATGCGAATGAGGCAGAAAGGAGCCAGGATTCACTTAATTTCCCTATCTGATTCATGGGAGAACTAGCTTTGTCAAGTTCCTCGTGGACAGAGATGAGAGCTTTGCATGGTTCAATCTTCCCCTGGATATGTTAGCATAAATTCACTGAGCCCACTGACTTTTCGTAAAATTACATCAGTGCTACTGTTAATAGAACCTATTCTGCATGCCTAACAATCCAATAGGAAGCAAATTGAATTTGCTTAAAATAAGATATGCAAGATTACGTGTTTGAATATGTGACATCATTTGTTTTATGAGGTGGATTTATTACTCTTTGCAAAGAATGGACTTTTCCAGAATGTAGATCTCCACGGCTCCTTCCATACTGCCCCTATATCCCAGGATCAGATGTCAGATTATCTGATTTTCCTAGATTATCTGGCAGTGGAGACTCATATAATCCAGTTTAAAGAAGACAAGGAGGTATGGATGTCCACATGCTCATGAAAAACCGGCAAGGAGCTGGGATCGGCTCCTGTTTCCTTTCGTGTCAAGCTGAGTTTTGTACTCGGAGGGGTCTTCCTATTATGTGCTCCCAAAGGTAATGAAAGTAACGAAAGAATGGATGAAATGAAGGAAAATGGTTCTGCGCACAAGTCTATACAGACAGTCGGAGGCTATTTAACATTCCAATTTTCTGGCCACCAGGGAAGCTGTTGCTTCACCGTCCATCTGCGACACTGATGAAGTGCTTTCCACATTCCCCACATGCTTTTGCTGGATATTTTTTTATGGCCTCATAAATTTGTTAAATTAGCTTCCCCACACATAGATGGTACCTAAATTTCCTATTTGACAGATGCAACTGTCTTTCGGGTTGCAAAGGTCGACAACAAGCTACACAAATTGGCCAGAAGCTCACTCCGACCCGGGCTTCGAACTCATGACCTTTTGGTCACTAGTGATCTTAATGCAGCTGACACCCAACCAGCTGCATCACAATCCTGGTGCAGGGTTGCCAGCTCTGTTGTATAGGTTGATCTTGAGGTGACATTTCTGCGTATACTTCTTAGAAGTAAAGCAAGATAGATGTGAGAAATAATAAGCACATTAGTAACTTGGGGCTGTGGTGGCGCAACAGCTGTTGAGCTGCTGAACTGATTGGAAGGTTGGTGGTTCAAATCTGTCTACCAAGCAGTTCAAAAACATGCAAATGTGAGTAGATCAATAGGTATTGCCTTGGTGGGAAAGTACATGGTGCTGCATGCATTGTAGTAAACTTTGCACCCTGCTTTA
The DNA here is from genome assembly GCF_025583915.1 of Anolis sagrei ordinatus. NCBI lineage: Eukaryota > Metazoa > Chordata > Lepidosauria > Squamata > Anolidae > Anolis > Anolis sagrei. The sequence goes on along the minus strand of NW_026844366.1, from coordinate 180,666,254 downwards.
TAAATAGATATCAATCTATTTAAGAATAGGATCAAGCCTGTGCCTATTCTTTAATTGATTGGATTCATTACTTTAATTTTTGACTGTCATTTGGAAGAGACAGTTTAAGTGAACAATGCTGAGATCAGGCTATCATTTTGGGATTGGTCTTCTCAGTAGTATTTTGTCTGTGTGGCTGTTTCCCAACTAATTCCTGGCAGAGGTTTGCTGACATTTTTATCGTTCCCTCAATGAATGACTTTCACTGGATATTTCTATAAGACCTAAGTTATAATGGAGTTTATTATGTTCCTATTGGGGGTGAGGATCGGATTGTTTTAAAAATATTTTTTTTTTCTTCCGGAAGAGGTTCAGTGAATAAATACCCTCCTATGTGGGCATAGAACACCTGAGCTTTTAGGATAGTCTATATCTCTTGGCACTCGTGATATAGTAGATGATGGTTCCCATGTTAGTTGGCACTGAGATGACTCTGGATGACAGCTTTAAAAGAGCTTAAAGCAGTGTTTCTCAACCTGGGGGTCAGGACCCCTGGAGGGGTCATGAGGGGGTGTCAGAGGGGTCACTAAAGACCACCAGAAAACACAGTATTTTCTGTTGGTCATGGAGGTTCTGTGTGGGAAGTTTGGCTCAATTCAATCCTTGGTAGGGTTCGAATGCTCTTTGATTGTAGGTGAACTATAAATCCCAGCAACTACAACTCCCAAATGTCAAGGTCTATTTCCCCCAAACTCTACTAGTGTTTACATTTGGGTATACTGAGAATTTGTGCCAAGTTTGGTCCAGATCCATCATTGTTTGAGTCTACAGTTCTCTCTGGATGTAGGTAAACTACAACTCTCAAAACTCAAGGTCAGTGCCCACCAAACCCTTCCAGTATTTTCTGTTGGTCATCGGAATTCTGTGTGCCAAGTTTGATTCAGTTCCATCGTTGGTGGAGTTCAGAATGCTCTTTGATTGTAGGTGAACTATAAATCCCAGCAACTACAACTCCCAAATGTCAAGGTCTATTTCCCCCCAAACTCTACTAGTGTTTACATCTGGGCATACTGAGAATTTGTGCCAAGTTTGGTCCAGATCCATCATTGTTTGAGTCTACAGTTCTCTCTGGATGTAAGTAAACTACAACTCCCAGAACTCAAGGTCAGTGCCCACCAAACCCTTCCAGTATTTTTTGCTGGTCATGGGAATTCTGTGTGCCAAGTTTGATTCAGTTCCATCATTTGGTGGAGTTCAGAATGCTCTTTGATTGTAGGTGAACTATACATCCCAGCAATTACAACTCCCCCAGGACAAAATCAATACCCTCCCCCAATCTGTTACTATTCATAACAGCAGCAAAGTGAGTTATGAAGTAGCAACAAAACTAATTTTATGGTTGGGGATCACCATAATATGAGGAAACGTATTAAGGGGTCGTGGCATTAGGAAGGTTGAGAAACACTGGTAGGATTCAGAGAGGTAGGATTCAGAACCTTGGACAGCTACTGGATTAAAACCTGGATTCACTATACTGCTTGACGTGAGAATCAATAGGTGCTGCTGCACATTCATAGTACTCCCATGATAGTTTTGGGGAGTTATGCCTTAAGGTCGCTTTACGACACTATTTCTTACTATGGCATTTTTACTTCTAAATGAGGGAAGAACTTTACTTGAGTTTTCTGCTTCAGTTGTAGTCAATCATCCTTTTCAGGGATGGGGTGTTGTACCATTTTCTGCTTTCCTTCAGGTAGCACAGTGTCTTGTGTCATCTCTGAAAGACTGCCTATTGAAGAATGAACTCAATCCTGTTAATGGTGTTTCTTCACCTTCTTGTACCATTTAAATTCTTTCACTCTGGGCCAAATAAACACCTTTGATCCCTTGATTTATGTTCACTTGGGAAAAATCCAGAAAAATCTTGCATGGCTTTGTTACACCAACCAAAGAAATCACATTTCCTTTGCCAACATAGTTTTTTTTTCAGCTTTTGAGATACAAAAAACCAAAAACAAACAGAAGTCTATTTGCAAATGGACTACTGGATGCTGACTCCACTGTTTCCATGGAAACTCTCCAGTTTCCAGAAGCCTCCAAAGACACGTTTTCAATCATAAACATCAGAAAGCGCCAGGGAGCTTCTTTAGGCTCCTCTCTCCCTCTCCTCTCTCTATATGTTCAATTTGAAGTGCTCTTTCGCTCACACACATACAGCTTTCTTGCCCTCCAGGAACATCCATGAAGAAAAGGTTCAATTTGACACCTTGCCTTGCATACATATGAGTTAGGGAGGGTTGTAAATTGTGTTACTCCCCAGATATTGTTGGACTGCAATTCCCATCAACGCCAGTCAACACAGTACTGTTCCATTATCTGTGTGGAAGCCACAAGGTATGGTAGAGAGAGACGGATCGTTCATTTTCCGAGGGTGGAGGGTGGGTTGAAGGAGGAAAATCAATTTCCTGTTTTCCTGTTATTCTCCCTACTCATGTCCCCAACATGGAAACAATCCTTCTTTATGATATGGGAAATGAGGAGGGGGAAATAACCAGCAAAAATGGTGGAAATGGTTTCCTCCTTCAATGCCCCTCCTAAAATTGACTATTCTTCTCTCTATACCACTCACTTGTGGTCTCTGCCCGGATTATGGAACACTACTTGTGAGACATACTGGGATTTGTGTGCGAGAGCATGCACACTTTCCAGTTTCCACAATGCAAAACTGACTTGGAGCTCATGTTCCTATTACGCCAAGACACTAAATACAGGCTGAGCATCCCATATCTGGAAACTTAAAATCCAAAAAAACCCATAACCCAAAATTATCCACATGAGTACCTGCGATGGTGACCTTTCCTTTATGATGGTTCAACGTAAACAAACTTTGTTTCATGCACAAAAATATTACAAATATTGTATACAATTACCATCCAGCTGTATGTGTAAAATATAACTTGCTTTCCCCTCTCCAAGATATCTCATTATGCCTGTATATGCAAATACTGATAATCAGAAATTTAAATCCAAGAGACTTCTGGTACCAATCATTTCAGATATAGGATACTTAAGTTGTTGCCAGCTCTGAAACAATGCAGTAAATCCAGATAACATGCAAATACAGACTGTGAATCAAAGTTGGGCTGGCAGGGTTAAATCCAGAGTGAAGTCTAGATTGCAAAAACTGGAAAAGTTGGAGAGCTTGACTCTCAGGTAGCTTTTCTCCCCTGTGTTCCATAGACTCCGAGGGAATCTATGGGTGAGCTTCAGGGGCCGATAAAAGATCCACAAAAATGATATTTCTCCCTTCAGTTTTTTTTCCTGATGCATTTAACTTTTGTGCTCAATTGCATTTCCTGTGGAAGAGGTCCATAGCTTCCATCACATTCCCAAAGGTCTACGATCCTTGAAAATGTCAAGAACTACTGTATCGCCACAGAATATTGTATAGGACATATTAGACAGTGGTGTCTGTATGTAAATGTCACTTCATGGAAGTGAAATAGCACATTTTCATCTCTTCTTCCTCTGGGCTTTGCAGCATGAAGACTTCTACTCCAGAAGTTCCTGAATCTACATTAATGGGTGCCCCAGTTTCCACAATGATTCAGTTTCCTGCTTTAGAGCATTATACCCAGCATGAATATAATGTGTTTGCTTCAGCTTTAGGTACATCAACTTCAATGGGGGGAAGCAGACTTCCCTACTAACTCATTCTTATGGTCTTCCCATCACCTCAGAAAATGAATCGGGGTGCACTTCTGAAAGGGCTGAACCATAGTGTGTGCGCGGATGTGCGCATGAAAAAGCCTTGAAAATCTAGTAGAAGCATCTTCTGTGAGTGGAGCCATTCCATTTTTTGAAACTATGTCCTAAATACACCCCTTTTTTGATGGCACTGTGGGTTACATCTGCCATTTGGACCTCTGTCTAGCTATTTGTGTAGTCATTGAATCATTGGATATATAGTCCATTTAAATAAATGTTAGGGAAAGTGTGTAGAGTACAACCACATGTACTCATGGGACAGGTACATGCCATTTCACTAACCAGCATCCAACAAAATATGTCCTTCTGAGGAATTTTCTAGGCCTTCCCGGAAACTCTGTGGTATGATTCTGACATAAATAACCAGAGTCACATTGGAGGATCTACAAAATTCTTAAAGAAGGTATCTGTTTCTGAATTTTCTAGGTCAAGGGTTCCCAAACTAAGACTCATGGGACAGATGTGGCCCCCCAAGTTATTCACCCGCACCCTAAACTTTAGACTTAAGGTTGCCTTAAGTCTGAAAAGACATAGATGCACCCTACAACAACAATTCTAATTAACTTGACTTTCTCATCAGCCAAAAGCATGCCCATACTTCCCATTGAAATACTTTCCACCAAATTATAGTCCGGTTATAGCACACTATATTCTATTTATACTAATCTGTAGGTGTGCGTTACATTTTTGAGATATTGTTCTTTCCAAGGATCCATTTGTCCAATGCAAACAGTGGGACTGTGGGACTGTGAACTGGCCATCGCCTTAGAACTGTTGGTCTATAGTAACATAGAACTGTTGGTCTATGGTAACATCCAGCAGAGGCATTTAATTTTGATGGGATATGTTATTCTCCAAGTTTTCATGTTCCCTATGAATATGGGAAGCATGCCATATAACTAGAACCTAAATGAGTATTATGCTTTTAGTAGGTACATCAAACCATTACAAAAGCACAAGTCATGTTGATGACTACAACGATGACGATGACGGTGATATTGGCTTGGTGAACACTAGGCTATTATTATTATTATTATTATTATTATTATTATTATTATTAGTAGTAGTAGTAGTAGTAGTAATAATAGTAGTATGTTTGCCCCGAGCCACCCTGAGTTCTTTTAGGGAGAGAAGTGTGGGTTAGAAATAAATTATTATTATTATTATTTGGGGAAATTATGGGCAAATGAATTTTTAAAAACAAAATTTCGAAGTAACTCAAAAGCAATCAGCTTTTAACATTTTATGACTGTGTCACTCTCCAAGTAAATAGTAATGTTAACATGTAGCTTCAAAACAAATCAGCAAAAGCAATCAAAATGAGAAAAGTAAGTTACTATTTCAATATAATAAGAAAGGTATCTTTGCTACTAACAGCAAAGCAGTCTCTTCTATGCTTGAGCTACCTATGGTTCTGCTTATGATGACAAATAGGAGATTTGGTTCAAATTCTTGGTGAAAGTGTGGAATACAGCAAATTTACTACAGAAAGATGTAATAAAAATACATCCTGTGTAGGCGCATTGTTATACTTCTGGTTATAGCACACTATGTTCTGCATAGACTAATATGTAGGTGTGTGTTATGTTTTTGAAGTACTGTTCTTTTCAAGGATCTATTTGTCTAATTCAAATAGTGAATAATACACCATTGTTGGTACATTTCAAGTTGATGCTGGCTCTCTCGTAGGGCTTTCCTGGCAAGATTCAGTCATAAGAGTTTTGCCATTGCCTCTCTTTGAGGCTGACAGAATCTGACCTGATCAAGGTCATCCACTGTTGAGTAAGGAGTCAAATCGTGATCCCTCACTCTCCTAATCCAGTGCTCAAACCATCACATCACCTTGGACGTTATGTATAGTATACCTTTTACTTATCTGTGATCTCCCTTTCAAAAACCTAGAAGTAATGCTGTGGCCTGGTGCTGAAGTACTGTATTCTTTTATGCCCTCAGCTGGGAAGAAGTCCAACTAAACCTAACTGGACTCACTTCTAAATGAAGACCACAGCTGAGCTTGGAAGTGGAGAGAGGTGCAACCGAATTGTTGTTTTTCTTCCAAAGCAAAGTGGGGAAGGGAATAAGTTTTGACTCAAACTTGAGACTGACTGTCAGAATTAAGATTCATCCTAAACATCTTCCCCCCCTTTTTCTTTTCGCCCTCTTTAGATGCCTCCTTTCTCTCTTTTTTCTTTACTTCCCTTTCCCCATTTTCCATAGCCTACCCTACACGCTACCCCTCTTTTACGCAAACTTGTTTATTTTGAAAACCACAATAAACATTACTTTAAAAATAAGTCATTTGCCAATTGACCCAGGAATCATTGGAAAAACAAAGGCAAAATACCTCACAAACACAGTTGAAACTTGTGTCGTGTGAAGGGCACCATGGGTTGTCGTTTCTTAAATGTGTAGAAATTCTGATTTCATTGTGTGTGATGAAGTCATAGAACAGTGATATTAAGTGGTTTGGGGATGTTTACATCTTCCTAGAAGACCTCCATATATATATATATATATATATATATATATATATGCGCAGTCCCTGAGTTACAAACAACCAAGTTACAAACAACACATAGTTAAGAACATGGGTGACACAACAGGACATGAGAGAAATCTGCCCATAAGAAGGGAACTTCACTCCTGAAAGAGTTATCAGAGGGGATGGGTATCTCCACTGAGGCTTTCTCACCAGTCCTTGCTTTCATGACAAGTCATTTTTTTTCAAAATCCAATCATCACAGGGTCAGAAAGTGAGGTGAATTCTTCTAGACCAGGGGTCCTCAAATTATGGCCCGGGGGCCGAATACGGCCCTCCAAGGTCATTTACCCGGCCGTCGCTCAGGGTCAACCTAAGTCTGAAATGACTTGAAAGCACACAACAACAACAACAATCCTATCTCATCAGCCAAAAGCAGGCCCACACTTCCCAATGAAATACTAATAAGTTAAATTGTTCTTCATTTTAATTATTGTATTGCTCTAAAGTGTTTTTTGCACTACAAATAAGATACGTACACTGTGCATAGGAATTCATTCATTTTTTTTTTCAAATTATAATCCGGCCCTCCAACAGTTTGAGGGACTATGACCTGTCCCTCTGTTTAAAAAGTTTGAGGACCCCTGATCTAGACGGAGGCACAAACAGCAAAACAAACACCACAGGGGTTTTAACCCTTTCCTGTGTTATCCAAAGCTTCTATATATATATTTGGCTGAAGTTACATTGAAAAAATGTGCTTTAACTTATGACTTTTGAACAAATCTACAGAACCTATCTTGTTTGTAATCTGGCGACTGCCTGCATATCTGTCTGAAAAGAGGTCTGTAGAAGAGACCTTCCTCTCTGTGGGGAAATGTGATGGAGAAGCACCTGGGGAGAAGCCTTCTCGGTGGTTGCACCTAAATTGTAGAAACTTCCCAGACCAATCCCCCCCCACTTTCTGCCTCCAAGAGGTTTTTTTTGGCACCAAATGGAGACACATACTTGTATTTTTATTAAAGCCTTTGTGGCTTCTTTTATATATACATTTTAGAGATATTTTGAATGCTCTTGTCAAGGTGATTTATCCTGTTTAAAATATGCTGTCATTTTTATTTGGAATTGTTTTAAATTCTTTCTTGTTTTACCAATGTATTTCCCACAAGCAAGGGCAGATATTAAAGACAAGTAAACAGTTCCCACATTAAATAAATAAATGGGACCCACATTGAAGGGAAGACATAGAAGTGAAATAAATTGATACTTGAGCTTGAAGTAGAGTAAGTTAAGAGGAGATATGATAGTCATATATAAATATTCAAAAGGATGCCATATTGAGGAGGGTGCAAGCTTGTTTTTTTGCTGATGTGACATTAGTATATGCAGCAGTGGATGTGAATTGCGAGGTGAAAAAGTCCACCTAAACATTATGATGAACTTCCTGACAGTGAAATATGCTGCTGCCTCTGAGCATGGTGGGGTCTCCTTCCTGGAGGTTTTAAGCAGAGGCTGGAAGGCCATCTATTAGGGAGTGCTTTGATTAGGTGTCCTTGTAGGGCAGAATGGGGTTGGACTAGATAGCCTTTGGGGTCTCGTGCACCTCTATGACTCTATGATTCCACAGCAGGGGAAAGAATCTCCAGATATTGTTGGACTGCCTTCTCCAGCATTCACAACCATGAACCAGGTGAACTAGAGCTATTGGGAAGCTAAACTGGGCTCTCCAGGCCAATGGACACTCCACCTCAGATATCAGAAGAGCTGCAAGACCGAGAACAAGCCACGAGAGTCAAGACAAAGACCCACCCAGAGGAAAAGTGTTCTTGCCATACATCAAGGGAACTACTGACCGCATAGGGAAGCTGATGAGGAAACACAACATACAAACTATCTACAGACCCACCAAGAAAATCCAACAAATGCTACGTTCAGCAAAGGACAAGAGGGATCCTCTCGCTTCTGCAGGAGTCTACTGTGTACCATGCAGCTGTGGACAAGTCTACATAGGGACCACCAAACGCAGCTTTGCCCAAACACAAATCAAGGAACATGAAAGGCACTGCAGACTACTTCAACCAGAGAAGTCAGCCATAGCAGAGCACCTGATGAACCAACCTGGACACAGCATATTATTTGAGAACACAGAAATGCTGGACCACTCTCACAACCACCATGTCAGACTACACAGAGAAGCCATTGAAATCCACAAGCATGTGGACAATTTCAACCGAAAGGAGGAAACCATGAAAATGAACAAAATCTGGCTACCAGTTTAAAAAAACTCTAAAATTACAACAGCAAAACAAGAGAGGAAACAATCTGGGACATCAAATCTCCTCTCAACAAAAGATTGCCCCAGGCACTGCCAGGCCATCAAATGCTAATCAATGTGGTCAGTTGAAACATTCACACCTAGCTCCAGCAGACAAGAGTCCTTTGTCCCACCCTGGCCATTCCACAGATATATAAATCCTTTTTCCTAGTTCCAACAGACCTCACTACCTCTGAGGATGCTTGCCATAGATGCAGGTGAAACGTCAGGAGAGAATGCCTCTAGAACATGGCCATATAGCCCGAAAAAACCTACAACAACCCTATTGGGAAGCTGCTATGCAACATCTGGTCTCAAAGAGTTGAAAGAGATCACATGAGCCATCTAATCCAACTCCCTGCCATGCAGGAAAAGCACAATCAAAGTACTCCCAACAGATAGCCACCCAGCCTCTGTTTAAAACCCTCCGACGAGACTCTGAGACAGAGATTTCCACTGCTGAACAGTTCTTCTTACAGTCAGGAAGTTCTTCTTAATGTTCAGGTGGAATCTCCTTTCCTGTAATTTGAACCCAGGGCAGCAGAAAACAAGCCTGCTCCACATGACTCCCCTTCCCAATATATATGTGACAGAGTGACATACACATGACAACACATTGGCAGATGTGGCTTTCTTTCTCGGTAGGCAGACTTTGCAAACCTCAAGCCTGTTTCAGCTTGGCACCTGAGCTGGTGCACTCCTATCTCCATGGTGACTGCCTGCTCTGTAACAAAACCCTGCACATCAATTCTTTTGCCATTTCTTTAGGATTTGTGACATTTTGTCTTCTATAGAAGATACACCATTTACATTTTTGTTTGAAAAAAAAAGTATGATTCAATTCATCGCCTAGAAACTGCAGTCAAAGACTTAACAAGTTTTTTTCAGGTCATCGCTAGCTCTCCACCCACTTCAGTTTCCTCCTTCTTGTTGTCCTCTGCCCACAATGCTATAGTGATAATGGAAATCACAACTAACAGAATTATTCACTCTCTGCCTCAACCTTGGAGGCAGTTTGAAAGCGCATTGAAACAGAGTGTCTTTTGTTTCCATTGCAGTTCTAAACTGCATGGCCTCAGGGCTTGTGTGCTCTCATGAAAAATATCATACCCGGGTTGCAGTGAGTTTTTTGGGCTGTATTTATTTATTTTTATTTATTTTATTTTTATTTCCGTTATTTCTACCCTGTCTCTTCTCTACCCCCGAAGGGGGACTCAGGACGGCTTACATTTTGGCAGCGATTCAATGCCACTACAAATAAACAATTACAATAATACAACAACCATTAAAATATATAAAGCATTAATTAAAAACAGTACATAAAGCATTGATTAAAACAATAAACAGTATCATCAGCTGTCACGCCATTCCAGTCGATTTCCAACCAAAATGCTAATTAAGTCTGCTGTCCAAAAGCCTGGTCCCAAAACCACGATTTTAATTTCTTCCTGAAAGACAGGAGGGATGTAGCCAATCTTATCTCATTTGGAAGCATGTTCCACAGGCGGGGGGCCAACGCCGAGAAGGCCCTGTCCCTCATCCCCGCCAGGCACATTTGCGATGTTGGCAGGAGTGAGAGCAGAGCCTCCCCAGATGATCTGAAATTAGGGGAAACAGCTACAGATGTTTCACCTGCATCTGTAGCTGGTATCTTCAGAGCTGCTAGATGCAGGTGAAAGCTCAGGGGAGAATGCTACTGGAACATGGCCATACAGCCTGAAAAACTCACAGCAACCAAGTGATTCCAGCCATGAAAGCCTTCGACAACTCAGTATTATACTTATCTTGTAGCCAGACAGGTTGTAGTAACCTGGTCATTCCTGCCAAGGAAGTGGATGGTTCCCAGTCTGCATTTTATTTGTTCGGGTGGTCAGTATTATTTTAAAGACAGTCTCTCTGTGTGGATACTTGTATATTAGTACAAGCAGTCTCTGAGTTACAAACATCGAACTTATATTTGACTCATAGTCACAAACGGAGGTGAGACAGCAGAAAGTGAGAAGTAATCTGCTCACAGGAAAGGAAATCCACTTCTTAAAGAGTTATGGGGACAAGAGGTCTCCACTGAGGCTTTTTCACCAATCCTTGTTTCCACAAGCCACATTTTTCAAAATCTAATGATCGCAGGGACAAAAAGTGAAGTGAAATTTTCCGAACAGGGGCACAGGCAGCAAAATAAATACCACAGGAGTGTTGAACCTTCCCTATGTTATCAAAAGCTAATATACGTATGGCTGGAGTTAGACTTAAAAAATGTACCTGTTCTGATTTGCACAGCTGGTAAATCATCAGTAATTATAAGATATATCAACCAAAAGGTTGCAAGTTCGAAGCCCCGGGTTAGCATGAGCTGTCAACTGTCAGCCCCAGCTCATTGTTTACCTAAGCAATTTGAAAACAGCTTTAGCTGTGATTAGAGAAATTAGGTACTGCTAAAAGTGGGGGAGGTGTTTTACGACGCCATAAAGAAAGAAGATCAGAAAATGTTGGGTGACCAAAAGGAAGGGGGAAGTCCTGACGGCTCTTCGTCAAAGAGGATAGAGCAACAGCACCCCCTGGAATCGAGCCCAACCTTTCATGGCACCTCCTTCTGTTCTTTCTGTCTGTGTATTGTCTATACAAAGCGGCATTGAATGTTTGCCGTGTATGTGTACTGTGATCAGCCCTGAGTCCCCTTCGGGGTGAGAAGGGCAGAATATAAATAATGTGTTATTTATTATTATTATTAATAATAATAATAATATTAATATTATTATACAAATTCAACTTAATAACAAATCTACAGAACCGATCTTGTTTGTAACTTGATAGTGAGGATAGTGTCGGGTTTAGTATTGTGCTTAGAAAGATTGGTGATGTGAACTGCCCCCCTACACTGAGATGTGTTTACTAGGGAAAAGTATGGCTGGTTATGACGATCTCACCAGAATGCGTGTTATGTGTACAGCCCTAACAAGGGGGAAATGCCTAGCGAAATGGATTTCCCCCCCAAAGATGTAGAGTGCAATTACTAAATCTCAATTGCTAGTTCTAATATAAGTCAACACTTATATTAACCCCATGGTGATATTTTAAATCTTAAAGGGCTTATATTGCTGAGGCATCGTATATGTGGAACACTCTCCTTTTGGATGTCTCACAGGCACCAAACTTGGTTTCATTCTGGTACCAAATAAAAACATGGTTTTTCATCCAAGTTTTGGGGGTCTTACTGACTTCTATTGCAAGGGCTGCGTATCGTAACTATAACAATATAACGTAATTTTTGTTACTTTTTCTTTATGTAACTGCAGAAATGGAAAAGCTTCCAGGGCTCCTTTCTCCCTCATTTTTAGAGCTGTCAGGATGAAACTTGCTACAGTTGTAGAACACATTTACCACTGTTACAACTCCCCCCCCCCCACAAGTTTCAAAACGTTTCACATATCCACTGATTTTTGGGAATTTTAAAATGTTTTTGCACAGCCCTACTAAATACCCAATGTATTTATTTCATATGAATCTTATATGCAGAGCCTGACAGTACTTTTATAAACAATCTTTACATCATTTTGTTCTTGAAGAAAATTTGTTACACAAATCATCAGAAAATAAAGGCTTCACTATCCCAGCCATCCATGTGGACAATTTTGAAGTACTGTAATTCTGGTTAAGGAATGCTCAACCTATATGTTAACTAAAATCTCATGGTGTTGAGGAAGGGATATAAATATTTTAAGAGAGAAGGAAAGAAAGAGAAAAAGAGAAAGGAAAGAACCTATTTGAGGCTTGTAACTGGATTAGGCCCAAGGGTGCGAATATGGGAAGTGTCAGGAGTCCCCAAAAGGCACTTGGGATTCAAGCTGACCCCTGGAATTTGCAGTCACAGATACGAGCATTATCTGTAATACGCACACTGTGCTGTGTCTTATTTGCTCTTCCCTTGCTTCTGTGCTTCTTAAATCAAGTACAGTGGTGGCAAATGCTTTATTTCTTGTTTCGACTATTTACAGTTGCTTACAGAGAGACAGTCCCAATGGAAGAGAAAGTTCAAGCACATGATCTCACCTCCTTTGCAGATGTGATTGGTGGGGACGAGAGACAGGGCCTTCTCAGTGGTGGAACCCCCTCCCTAGTGAAATCAGATCAGCTCCCTCCCTCCTGATCTTCAGGAAAGAAAAAATAAAAGCGTGGATGTGGGACCAAGCTTTTGGATAAAAATCTTCAGTGCAATAATGTGAACACGAAAAAGTGCAGTGATAACTGGAATGGCCTCGGATTATGATATTGGATTGCATGGTTTTAAATTGTTTTCAATGGTTAAAATATTTTAATGGTTGGTTTTAACTGTACATGTTGATTTGCTGACGTATGTTTGTGTGGCATCGAATTGTTGCCGATATATATGTGAACCGCTCCGAGTCCCCTTCGAGGTGAGAGGGGCAAGGTATAAATATGACAAAATAAATAAATAAATAATATTTACTTTTTATAGCTAGCACTTCTTTCCTTATCTTTTGGTGACACTTCCAAACATTTTGTTTTCCTGCTGATTGGAAATGTAGCTCTGGCCTGGCTTCTCCATATATTAATTTAACTACCTAGGCTATCTGGCACATGTCTTGTGAATGATTTTTTCCTGGCCTATAACCACCAATCACTAATATGGAGGGGTGTTGATAGATACATGGAGATCTATGATCTTGGTCTTGACTTTCTAAACACACGTAAGCTTAGTATGACCCTGAAGGGAAATGGCAAGGAGTCTTATGATTCGCTTGTTATTGAAAATCTGGGACTGTGCCTAAATGAGATCAAATTTTATTACTGGGTTGTTGTAGGTTTTTTCAGGCTATATGGCCATGTTCTAGAGGCCTCACTACCTCTGAGGATGCTTGCCATAGATGCAGGTGAAACGTCAGGAGAGAATGCCTCTAGAACATGGCCATATAGCCCGGAAAAACCTACAACAACCCAGTGATTCCAGCCATGAAAGCCTTCGACAATACAAATTTTATTAATTTGGTCTTTTCTTCTGTACATTCCAAGTATGAAATACTTCCAATCATGTTTTAAATCTGGGAAAGAATTTAAATTCTATATTTTTTCCTGTCACCCTGCTTTTTTGTGATAACTAAGTGGCATCCTAGGTTCTTAACACTTCCCGATGTACTGTTAAAGCGCTGCTTACTCTGTGATGCCTTTTTGCAAAACACCTTTTAAAAAAAGATGTGTGATGTCGCTGAGATGTGCAATCTTAACACATTCAAATTACTCCTTACAAACTCTGCTTCAAAAACTACTGGATAATACAAATCTCTGGCCAAAGAACTGGAATGCTTGGCTAGTCACCTTGTAAAGCAGGGCAAAGCAGCATGGTGCTCCCCCAAGGGCCATAGAATCATAGAATCAAAGAGTTGGAAGAGACCTCATGGGCCATCCAGTCCAACCCCCTGCCAAGAAGCAGGAATATTGCATTCAAATCACCCCTGACAGATGGCCATCCAGCCTCGTTTAAAAGCTTCCAAAGAAGGAGCCTCCACCACACTCCGGGGCAGAGAGTTCCACTGCTGAACAGCTCTCACAGTCAGGAAGTTCTTCCTAATGTTCAGATGGAAACTCCTTTCTTGTAGTTTGAAGCCATTGTTCCGCGTCCTAGTCTCCAGGGAAGCAGAAAACAAGCTTGCTCCCTCCTCCCTGTGGCTTCCTCTCACATATTTATACATGCCTATCATATCTCCTCTCAGCCTTCTCTTCTTCAGGCTAAACATGCCCAGCTCCTTAAGCCGCTCCTCATAGGGCTTGTTCTCCAGACCCTTGATCATTTTAGTCGCCCTCCTCTGGACACATTCCAGCTTGTCAATATCTCTCTTGAATTGTGGTGCCCTGAATTGGACACAATATTCCAGGTGTGGTCTAACCAAAGCAGAAAAGAGGGATAGCATTACTTCCCTGGATCTAGACACTATGCTCCTATTGATGCAGGCCAAAATCCCATTGGCTTTTTTGCCGCCACCTCACATTGTTGGCTCATGTTTAACTTGTTGTCCACGAGGACTCCAAGATCATTTTCACACGTACTGCTCTCGAGCCAGGCATTGTCCCCCATTCTGTATCTTTGCATTTCATTTTTTCTGCCAAAGTGGAGTATCTTGCATTTGTCACTGTTGAACTTCATTTTGTTAGTTTTGGCCAATCATCTCTCTAATCTGTCAAGATCGTTTTTTGAATTCTGCTCCTGTCCTCTGGACTATTGGCTATCCCTCCCAATTTGGTGTCGTCTGCAAACTTGATGATCTGCCTTCTAACCCTTCATCTAAGTCATTAATAAAGATGTTGAACAGGACCGGGCCCAGGAGAGAACGTTTGTGGCACTCCGCTCGTCACTTCTTTCCAGGATGAAGAGGAAGCATTGGTGAGAATCACCCTCTGGGTTCGTCCATTTAACCAATTACAGATCCACCTCACCGTAGTTTTGCCTAGCCCACATTGGACTAGTTTCCTTGCCAGAAGGTCATGGGGGACCTTGTCGAAGGCCTTACTGAAATCCAGGTACGCTACATCCACGGCATTTCCTGCATTCTACCCAGCTTGTAACTCTATCGAAAAAAGAGATCAGATTAGTCTGGCATGACTTGTTTTTGATAAATCCATGTTGACTATTAGCGATGACTGCATTTGTTTCCAAGTGTTTGCAGTCACACTGCTTCACCCTGTTTCCAGTTCTAGGAATTGCTCCCAATACACCTGATGCTGGGAATTTTGGTGGTTGTATTTGGGGACCATCTCTCTCTCTACAAACCTTTCAGATAACAACAAAGATCTGAGGAGGACATTCTTTCCTACCTAATTGGATTTATTTTATTTTAATTATGTATTAACTCTATAACCATACACCAATATTAAATTGTTTTTAAAAAAATTGTTTTGTTTTAAATTGTTATTAGAGTTGAGGCTCTAGAATGAGTTAGAAATAAAGCTGCTATTATTATTATTATTATTATTATTATTATTATTATTATTGGACTTCTGAATTCAGACGTTTTGGAGCACAATACTCCTGACCTCACAATCATGTTAAAAAGCAAAGTATGGATTGTCGATGTTGCAATCCCAGGTGACAGCAGGATTGAAGAGAAACAACTGGAAAAGCTGACACGATATGAGGATTTAAAGATCAAACTGCAAAGACTCTGGCACAAGCCAGTCAAGGTGGTCCCAGTGGTGATTGGCACACTGGTTGCAGTGCCTAAAGACCTTGGCCTGCACTTAAACACAATCAGCGCTGACAAAATTACCATCTGCCAGCTGCAAAAGGCCACCTTACTGGGATCTGCACACATTCGCCGATACATCACACAGTCCTAGACACTTGGGAAGTGTCCGACGTGTGATCCAATACAACCGCCAGCAGAGTGATCTTGTCTGCTGTGGACTCATCTTGTTGTGTTTCAAATAATAATAATATAATTATAACCAGATGGTTGCACATCTCTTTCCAAACGTTTCATGTTGTGGACACACTTTTTAGATATGCCTCCTTTCACGACACGGTCAATCAATTTTACTAGCAAACTGGAACCCTTATAAGATTTTCATACAATACATATCAGTTCCATATAAATAAACAAGGTATGGACATTTTCCTTTTATGTTTTTTATATACTGCAGTTGATTCCCTGTGTGGTTTCTTCTAGAGCCGCTCCATGTGGTTCTTCACAAGTATCACTGTCAACAGATTTTCTTTCCTTAATGAGACGCTTATCCATTTTAGTGGTAATGACTTCAATCCAATCAACAAATTGTGCCAATTATAAAAGTTAGAACAGTACCTACACTTGAACAGCATCACTCTCCCACTTCTGTAGTGATTAAACTTCTTTGGAGGTTTTTAAACAGTCTGGATGGCCATCTATCAGGGGTGCTTTGATTGTGCATTCCTGCCTGACTGAAGGGGGTTGGACTAGATGCCGTCTGGCGTCTCTCCCAGTAAAGTCTCCTTCTCAGCAGAGTTTTTGACACTGAGGCCGTCGGTCTGTCTGTTGGGAAGGCTTTGATTTTTCCTTCCTCCTAGTTGAAGGGGGTTGGACTAGATGCCCTTTGGGATACTCTCCCAGTGGTCTCCTTCTCAGCAGTTTCTGACATTCAGGCTGTCAGCCTGTCTGTTGGGAAGACTTTGATTGTGCCTTCCTCCAGGCTGAAGGGGGTAGGACTAGATGCCCTTTGGAGGTCTTGCCCAGTGGAGTTTCTTTCTCAGGAGAGTTTTTGACTTGGAGACTGCCTATCTGTTGGGAAGGCTTTCTTTGTGCCTTCCTCCTGCCTGTAGTGGGTTGGATAGATGTCTGTTGAGAAGGCTTGGATTGTGCCTTCTTCCTGGCTGAAGGGGGCGGACTAGATGCCCTTTGGAAGTCTCTCCCAGTGGAATCTCCTCAGGAGAGTTTTTAAACATTGAGACTGTCTGTCTGTCTGTCTGTTGGGAAAGCCTTCATTGTGCCTTCCTCCTGCCTGTAGTGGGTGGGTTGGATAGATGTCTGTTGGGAAGGCTTGCATTGTGCCTTCCTCCTGGCTGAAAGGGGTTGGACTAGAGGCCCTCTGGAATGTCTCCTAGTGGAGTTTTCTTCTCAAGAAAGATTTTGACATTGAGACTGCCTATCTGTTGGGAAGGCTTTTTTGTGCCTTCCTCCTGCCTGTAGTGGGTTGGATAGATGTCTATTGGGAAGGCTTGGAATATGCCTTCCTCCTGCTGAAGGGGGCGGACTAGATGCCCTTTGGAAGTCTCTCCCAGTGGAATCTCCTCAGGAGAGTTTTTAAACATTGAGACTGTCTGTCTGTCTGTCTGTTGGGAAAGCCTTCATTGTGCCTTCCTCCTGCCTGTAGTGGGTTGGATAGATGTCTGTTGGGAAGGCTTGGATTGTGCCTTTCTCCTGATTGAAGGGGGCTGGACTAGATGCCCTTTGGAAGTCTCTCCCAGTGGAGTCTCCTTCTCAGGAGAGGTTTTGACATTGAGACTGTCTTGGGAAGGATTGGATTGTGCCTTCTTCCTGCCTGCAGGTGGTTGGACTATATGTCTGTTGGGAAGGCTTGTATTGTGCCTTCCTCCTGGCTGAAGGGGGCTGAACTAGATGCCCTTTGAAGGTCACTCCCAGTGGTGTCTCCTTCTCAGGAGAGTTTTTGACATTGAGGCTGTCTATCTGTAGGGAAGGCTTTAATTGTGCCTTCCTCCTGACTGAAGGGGGTTGGACTAGATGCCCTTTGGAGGTCTTGCCCAGTGGCGTCTCCTTCTCAGGAGATTTTTTGACATTGAGACTGTCTATCTGTTGGGAAGGCTTTCATTGTGCCTTCCTCCTGCCTGTAGTGGGTTGGATAGATGTCTGTTGGGAAGGCTTTGATTGTGCCTTCCTCCTGGCTGAAGGGGGTTGGACTAGATGCCCTTTGGAAGTCTCTCCCAGTGGATCCTTCTCAGCAGAGTTTTTTGACATTGAAACTGTCTGTCTGTTGGGAAGCCTTTGATTGTGCCTTCCTCCTGGCTGAAAGTGGTTGGACTAGAGGCCCTCTGGAATGTCTCCTAGTGGAGTTTTCTTCTCAGGAAAGATTTTGACATTAAAGGTGTCTGTCTTATGGGAAGGCTTTGATTGTACCTACCTCCTGGCTGAAGGGGGCTGGACTAGATGCCTTTTGGAGGTCTTGCCCAGTGGAGTCTCCTTTTCAGGAGAGTTTTTGACATTGAGACTGTCTATCTGTTGGGAAGGCTTTCATTGTGCCTTCCTCCTGCCTGTAGTGGGTTGGATAGATGTCTGTTGGGATGGCTTTGATTGTGCTTTCCTCCTGTCTGCAGGGGGCTGGACTAGATGCCTTTTAGGGGTCTCTCCCAGTGGAGTCTCCTCAGGAGAGTTTTCGACATTGAGGGTATCAGTCTGCTTGTTAGGAAGGCTTTGATTGGCTGAAAGGGGCTGGACTAGATGCCCTTTAGGGTCTGTCTCAGTGGAGGGTTTTAAGCAGCAGCCTTCTCCCAATAGACCTGACCATTCAACCAGCGCTCCCTTAGAATCCCATCTTTGCCTGCCTGCCTGCCTTCTTCTTTGGCGCCCCCTCGTGGCCATGCCGCTACTGCAGTGAGAGGCGGGGCGGGGGGCGTGCCGGCCGAGGGGTGGGCGGTGGCGCAGAGGCAGGCTCCTCTCTCTCCCTCCTTCCCTTTCCCTCTCCCTCTGTTTCTGCCTCTCTTCCTCGCTCTTGGCAGGCGGTGGGCGCGCTCCGCGGCTGCAGCAGGTTTTGTCTGCAGCGGCGGGAGGAGGAGGAGGAGGAAGGAGCAGCAGCAGCACCAGCAGCAGCACTCTCGGTAAGGGCTTCTTCCTGCTTCCCTCCACAGGTGTTGCTCCAACCGCATCCTCTTGCTACTTAGGAGCCTGGCAGAAAAACCCTTTGTGTGTGTGTTGCCTTGCCTCTCTCATCAGCAATGGATCAAGTGTCCTCCTGTAGAATAGGTGCCTAGGTGCCTATTTGGGAGGAAAAGCCCTGCCTGATCTTGGATGGGAGATCCAAGGAATGCCAGGCTGTGGCCAAACCACCTTTTTGAATCCTCCCAGCTTGAAAAACCCAGTGCAATCCATAGGGTTGTGCCATCAAGCAACAGGCAGCTTGAAGCCGCATGCAGACAAAGCCTGGAAAGGGCAAGCAGACTTTCATCTGGGCACACGCATCCTAGTATGACTTCTTATAGTTCATAATAAACCCGCTGGCATGGAACCGAGACAGCGCCGCAGGAAACATGGCAAAGCCCTGGGTGATATTCGAGAAGGTGGGAAGCTGTAGAGGCAGGAGCTGTTCAAGCTTCCTAGTAGATCAGTCACAGACCATTTGATCAAGACTAAATGGTAACTTGGAAGCCGAGAGAAATTCATGTTTTGGGTGCTAGTGCTTATGTCTATATGTCTATAGGGCCCCTTCCATAGAGCTGTATACAATCCACATTGAACTGGATTAAAAGCACTGAGCTGCTGAGCTTATTGACCAAAAAGTCGCAGGTTCGAATCCGGGGAGCGGCGTGAGCTTCCACTGTCAGCCCCAGCTTCTGCCAACCTAGCAGTTAGAAAACATGCAAATGTGAGTAGATCAATAGGTACAGCTCCATGCAGTCATGCTGGCCACATGACCCTGGAGGTGTCTACGGACAACGCTGGCTCTTCGGCTTAGAAATGGAGATGAGCACCACACCCTAGAGTCGGACACGACTGGACTTCATGTCAGGGGAAAACCTTTACCTTAACCCAGGGCTCTTCCACACAGCTATATAAACCAGAATATCAAGGCAGAAAATCCCACATTATCTTCCTTGAACTGGGTTATCTGAGTCTACACTACCATATATCCCAGTTCAAAGCAGATAATGTGGGATTTTATTAAACTGTGTGGATTATCTGCCTTGATAATCTGGGATATAGGGCTGTGTGGAAGGGCCCTAAAAGGGTGCCACTTGGTATGTGAAACGGCTGCATCTCTCTCGTGTTATGGCTGCTGTAATATTGATGGAGTGGCAGCCGTGTTTCCTCGGTGCTCTGCCAAGCTTATTTCCCACCCAAACTGGAAAAGCAAAAGGTAATTTTGTTTTGTTTTTGCATTCTGTATTTTATTGTGTTGTACTGTATTTTTTGGGCTTGGCCTCATGTTAGCCGCCCCGAGTCCCCATTGGAGAGATGGTGGCGGGGTATAAATAAATATTATTATTATTATTATTATTATTATTATTATTATTATTATTATTATCAGTCTCTTTCCTGAAAAAAGACACCAGAGGCGGGATCCTGCAGCATCTTCTTCATCTTGGTGCCACCCCACCTTTGTCTTTTGTTTAAGGCTGGGCATTTCAGGAAAATGGGAAAAGAGGTTCGGATTTTCAATAGATCCCACCCTTCCTTCCCCACCCCAAGTGGGAGAGAGTGAGGCTTTGGGAAGAAATATCTGTCTGGTCAAAACAAGAGTTTTATGAAGGTGGCTGTAATGGTGTTGATGCCTTCCTCATCTTTGCTCAAATGGTGATGAAGGTGGTGGTGCTTTAAAAAAAAATAGGCATGTGAAGTTGAGCTTCGTGAATTTATTCTTGGTGGTCCTTCCACACAGCCCTATATCCCAGAATATCAAGGCAGAAAATCCCACAATATCTGCTTTGAGCTGGGTTATCTGCGGCCCCTTCCACACAGCCCTATATCCCAGAATATCAAGGCAGAGAATCCCACAATATCTGCTTTGAACTGGGTTGAGTCCACACTCGGATAATGCAGGATTTTCTGCCTTGATATTCTGGGATATAGGGCTCTGTGGAAGGATCCTTTCCTTGGATAACCAGTCTCCCTTTCAGGGACACAAATGCCTTTCCAAATGTAACTTCAGCCTAAAGAAACAGCTTTGTGTACTAAGAGATTAGTACCGAGGATACCCAGCAGCATGACAAGAGCAAATGGAGAGATGTGTCAATAAATAGGGGCACACACACTCTGTTATTTCCCTTTGTACGGAGAGACTTTGCCACAGGGAAATAGATGTGTGTCTGTATGTGCAACCACAGTGAGACACTGGAGAACAAAGCCTTTTGATCCAAGCCCAACATTATGCAAAGCCACCCATGCCTGGGCTGCGGCAGGTAGATGGTGCCCAAATCCCAAGCCCTCCCCTCTCTGGGCTGGTGCAGTCGTCTGGTACAGCCCTTTTGTGTCTGGGCAGGGACGCTCTTCCGACAACGTACAGCATACAGGTTTGGCATGCTGATCACACCCAGGCATTGAAAGGCAGGCAGCTGGGATGGAGATGAGGTTTTGGGAAAGGAGGGGGCGTGCCCGCTTGGGTTGGATGAAGATGCCTTCCTTCCCTTCTTTCTACCTGGCCGAGGCACCCTCATCTCTCTGCCTTTGCTTTTCTTTTCCTCCACCTGTGGAAAACAACCCTCCCACTGTCACCTGCCCTTCCACTAAGACACACTCCTGTGTGGTAATCTCTTTTTCTCCAAGGAGGAGGCTCTCAGCAATTGGATGCCATTGGCATTAATTGCTTGTTGCTCACTCCCCGAGAAAGCTGTTCACACATGGTAGTCAGAAAAGCCGGTTTTGTAATTGATCACACAAGTTTCCCCCCCCCCCCCCCGCTTCTTCATCTTCCAGGTAAATGGCACGCCTTTCCTCCTTTTCCCTCCTCCCATCTAGTATTTCTTTCTTTGTTTGTATGTCGTTTTTCTCTTTGTCACTTTCACTCGCACAAAACATTGGTGCGGAAAGAAAATGTGTGTTTGTGTGTTTCTTTCAGTAAGTTATTGTTTTTTAACAAAATCTGATATTTCGTTTCCCCATTGCCACTGGGGCTTTGTTTTTGCACCCATGCCAATTTGGGTGTCTAGACTACTGCAGCTGACACCATGTGGTATGGGGGGGAGGGAGGGCTGCAGTTATTGATAGGTTTTCTCTTGCTGTTCTCTGGTCTCCTCTGAAGGAAGACGTGATCGTAGTCTTGGAACCGGAGAGAATGTGCTGAGAAAGCAATTCTGCTCTGGCATGGGTGTTGATATGAATGCGTAGCTCCCTATGACACTGTCTCTCTTCCTAAAAGCTGGGTGTCATGGGCGTCACCCTTGTCTGATGTGAAATAGTCGCAACAGGCTCTTTGCATTTCCAGGCTGCCATGCCATGAAAGCTCTTGCATTAATTGACATCCACCATTATATATTCCCCCCCCCCCCAAAAAAAAGAAGTGACATTATTTCAGCATAGATTGTGCCAACGAACCCTTTCAGTCAGACCTAGTTGACAAAGAGGGCTCAGGAAAAGCTGAGAGGGATCACTATGGAGATGCTTTCTGTGTGATTCGGATCAAGATCTTAAGGAGATTTTGCGCAGACCTTCTGGAAGCATTTCCAGTACTTTCTTAGAAGATATGCATGCAGTGTTCTTACTATGGGTTGTAGAGTGTGATATATGTTAGCAGGCCCATAGCCAGGATTGTGATTCGGGGGGGGGGGGGGGGGGGGCTGAGTCTGGGTGAAAGAAGGTCTAGCCTAGCAAACCTTTTGTATCTTTACCCCAATACCCCCATGCATATGGGATATATTGAGCATGGTGATCAGATCATGATATTAATAAACATAACAGTTTAAATAATTTACCAGTAAGGCCTTCTCGCGGACCACCATGAGAATTTCGGGGGGGGGGGGTGAAGCCCCTAACCCCCCCCCCCCCAGCTACATGCCTGTATGTTAGATATATGTTAGATACGCCGCCCTGAATCGCCTTCGTACTGATATGGACGGGATACAAATGCTGTAAATAAATAAATACATTCATTGTTGTGATTCTAACAGGAAGGGATTGTTGCAGCAATGTAGCATGTCCACAACGTTCTTTGTGTGATTTGCGGGCCTATTAACAACCTCACCTCTAAGGTTTATTTAATTTTATTTTAAAAACTAACCATCAGATCTCAACCCTCGCGGAGATGTTTTCTAAGCATATTTTATGGTTAAACTCCTAATCTCCCTCCAAGCAGACATGTGGGAATTAACTGTTCCAGAGCAAACAGCAAAGCCTCAGCACAAATTGATCCCCAGCTGTGGTTTGGAATCCATTGTGCTCAAACGGATTATAGTAATCTATTTTACACTGTCGATATGATGTGGTCTACCTCTGTGGCGGCTTGAGGGTGTGCGATTGAAAACATAAGCATGCAGCCGAAGTAACTACATGTGGATCAGGCGACTGAATGACTGGTCAGTGTACGCAGCTAGAATACATGCATCCTCTATAGCAGTGATTCTCAACCTTCTTAATGCTGCAACCCCTTAATACAGTTCCTCATGTTGTAGTAACCCCCAACCATAAAATTATTTTGTTGCTACTTAATAACTATAATGTTGCTACTGTTATGAATTGTAATGTAAATATCTTATATGGTGGATGAATTTTCATTCACTGGACCAAATTTGGCACAAATACCCAATACACCCAAATTTGAATACTTGTGTGGTTGGGGTGGGGATTGATTTTGTCATTTGGGAGTTGTAGTTGCTGGGATTTATAGTTAACCTATAATCAAAGAGCATTCTGAACCCCACCAGCGATAGAATTGGGCCAAACGTTCCACACAGAACTCCCATGATCAACAGAAAATACTGGAAGGCTTTGGTGGGCATTCACCTTGAGTTTAGGAGTTGTAGTTCAACTACATCCAGAGAGCACTGTGGACTCAAACAATGATGGGTCTGAACCAAACTTGGCACATATACTCAATATACCCAAATGTGAGCACTGGTGGAGTTTGGGGGAAATAGACATTGACATTTGGGAGTTGTAGTTGCTGGGATTTATAGTTCACCTATAATCACCTTGAGTTTTGGAGTTGTAGTTCAACTACATCCAGAGAGCATTGTGGACTCAAACAGTGATGGATTTGGACCAAACCTGACATGAATAATCTATATGCTCAAATGTGAAAACTGATAGAGTTTTTTTTTTTGGGGAAAATAGGGCTTGACATTTGGGAGTTGTAGTTGCTGGGATTTATAGTTCACCTACAATCAAAGAGCATTCTGAACCCCACCAATGATAGAATTGGCCAAACTTCCCACCCAGAACCCCCATGACCAACAGAAAATACTGTGCTTTCTTATGGTCTTTGGCGACCCCTCTGACACCCCCCCCCAGGGGTCCCGACCCCCAGGTTGAGAAACTCTGCTCTATAGCCTTCCAACACTGCAGATGAGTGGCTGTGTGGACAGTCACAAGGGAAACATGGTCTTCAACTTCCATGCTAGCGACAGGTCTTTGTTTTATTTTAATCCGCTTTCTGCAGAAATGTCATTATTAGCGGTAATCTTGCCATGTGTCAAATGAGAGTTCACACAAGCACAGACACCCACCCACAATTTGTATTGGGTGCGGAGCTGGGGTGTAAGGGGGGTTGGGGGTGTTGGTCCAAAGCCATCTGCCTCAAAAGAGCAAAGGGCTTTTCTGTGGAGGAGAGGGTAGATTTAATCAGCAGCTGTGCTGCTAAACTGAGGGGCATTCTGTTAAAAGGAGATTTGATGTGATGTGCATAATTGCCTTTCAGATACTGGAAGAAAGAACCCATGCTTCTGCTTTGTCGATGCAGACTTCCCACTCTCTCCCATCCCTGATTTGAAGTTTTCCTTGACCCATTTTTCCCATGAACATCCTTGGGAAAGTCAACCCAATGAGCTTGATGCCAGTCTATTTAAAACAGACAATATATGTTTTTTGCCCCATCAGCAGCAAGTCTACAATGGATGGCCTAAAACCTGCAACTCTACCAATAGTCCTGTGCTAAAGACAAAGAAAAGAGAAGCAGCTACCTATAAGTATAATCATATAAGTGTAGTTCCACTTTCCAAGTGTCATAGGAGTCTGAGGGCCCTTCCACACAACCATATAACCCAGAATATCAAGGCAGATAACCCACAATATGTGCATTAACTATATTATCCGAGTCCATATAATCCAGTTCAATGTGGATTTTATACAGCTCTGTGGAAGGGACCTAAGAGACAGTTTAATAATGGGGGCCATTGTTTTGTATAGTTAGACCTCTGTGTCCACAGAGGATAGGCCTCTGAACTGAAACTAGGAATACCACCAAACTTTATAAAATTACCATATATCTGGTTCTGTTGTTGTTTTTTTGTTCAGTTGCTTCCGACTCTTCATGACTTTGGACTACTGTAATGCACTCTATGTGGGGTTGCCTTTGAAAACGGCCCGGACATTTCAGTTGGTTCAACGGGTGGCAGCCAGGTTGTTAACTGGTGCTCCTTACAGGGAGAGCTCAACCCTCCTGTTTAAGGAGCTCCATTGGCTGCCGTTCATTTTCCGGGCCCATTCAAGGTGCAGGTGCTTACCTACAAAGCCCTAAACAGTTTGGGACCCATCTACCTGCGTGACCGCATTTCTGTATACGAACCCACATGATCTCTTCGTTCATCTGGAGAGGCCCTGCTCACGATCCCACCTGCATCGCAAGCGTGATTGGTGGGGACGAGGGACAGGGCCTTTTCGGTGGTGGCCCCATGACTCTGGAACTCCCTCCCCAAGGACATCAGACAGGCCCCTACATTGGCAGTTTTTAGAAGGAGCTTGAAGATGTGGATGTTCCAGTGTGTCTTCCCAGAATAAGGACTCCCAAGCAATATGTCCCAAATGCACTTTACGAGAGAGTTAGTACTGTCTGCATGCCCACCTATCTTTAAAATATCCAACCTATTTCCCTGGACATGCCCAGCATTTTAAAATTTTAATTCTTACATTTGGCCTGCCACAGGTTTTTAATTGTGTCATGTCATTATTGTATTGTTTTGTTTTGTTATGAGTTATTTATTGTTGTATTGTTGTTGTTATGTTTTATGATGTATTTGGGCTCGGCCTCTTGTAAGCCGCACCGAGTCCTGCGGGAGATGGTAGCGGGGTATAAATAAAGGTTTATTATTATTATTTATGACCTCATGGACCAGCCCACGCCAGAGCTCCCTGTCGGCCATCACCACCCCCAGCTCCTTCAAAGTCAAGCCAGTCACTTCAAGGATACCATCCATCTATCTTGCCCTTGGTCGGCCCCTCTTCCTTTTTTCTTCCATTTTCCTCAGTATCATTGTCTTCTCCAGAGACAGTTTACCTTCTTCATTGGAGTGGCTTTATTTTTATAGTTAGACCTCTGTGTCCACAGAGGATAGGGCTCTGAATTGACCATGGTTTCCTGAAACTAGTAACGCCACCAAACTCAATAAAATTACTGTATATCTAGTTCTAGCATACCATATAATTGCATTTGAGAACCTGAAGATTCTTAGAGAAATATCCTCTAGGTCAGGACAAGGGTCCTCAACCTGTGGATCCCCAGGCATTTTGGCCTACAACTCTCAGAAATCCCAGTCAGTTTACCAGCTGTTAGGATTTCTTGGAGTTGAAGGCCAAAAACATCTGGGAACCTACAGATTGAGAGCCAGTGGTCTGGGAATTTGCTAAGTCTTCTGACGTACCTCTATGACAACTTCAGGGGAAACATACCTTAAAATCACATGGAAGAACTAACAAATTCCTAGAGATAGCATTCCTCCCCAGGGGTGGAAAATGATATAAGTTCAGCAGTTACAAGAATCTTACTATATTTTGAAATGTCTGAGTTTTTAAAAAAATTGTTCTTCACTGAGTAGTACAGCAATCGCAAAGTCTCTGGGAACGGTATACCTTTATAAAAGTAGATCACTTATAGCAGTGGTTCTCAAACTGTGGGTCCCCAGGTGTTTTGGCTTACAACTCCCAGAGATCCCAGTCAGTTTACCAGCTGTTAGGATTTCTGGAAGATGAAGGCCAAAACAACCACAGGTTGAGAATCACTGACTTATAGTGACTAAGAATAGTTTTTAGTTTAGGCAGTGAAGTGAAAAGGTCATGCTACCCCAAGTGATTTAATCAATATAAAAGCTTACTTAAAATTATTATGGACTTGTCCTTACAGTTCTCAATACTTGGGCTACAACGCTTAGAATTCTCCAAGCAACAAGTCCAAATTCTAGAAGAAACTACAAATGGCTTTTAGGCTTATAGTCGAAGGTTGTATACCTCTGATTCCCAAGGAGGGCCCATAGCTTTAACTAAACAAATTGGTGTTTTGGGGGACCATTTTCGATCCCATAGTTCTGAACCGAGCTTGTGTGCTCTGCTTCCTAAAATAGCAAGCCAGAAAAGTCTTCTTACTTTGGAAAGCTCCTGCTACTTTGAGCAAATGTTGCTAGGCTAGATACAACAATAGTTTAATTTGGTCAGGAGTGAGGAATCTTTGGTTTTCCAGGTATTTGAGATTTCAACTCCTCAGACGCTATGTCTAATATGGTCAATGGTGAAGGATTATAGCAGTTGTAATCCAAAACATCAAGAGGTCAAATGTTCATAGATTCAGATTAAGTGGGTAAACCAGTTCTGTGGATGTTTGTGGTTTTGAGTAAATTTAAACAGATTGGTAAGCCAAGAAGTGGAAGAAATAGGCCTGTGCAATCAATGAAAAAAAAATGTTTCAATACTCATTACGAAAATAAGGAGTGGGGGGAAAAATCATTTCTAAAGTGTTTCCAAAATTGGATGGGGCCCGTATTGTAAGTATAATGAGTTAACTGCTTTTTCATTATTTTTCATTAAGTAATTGTGCCAATGGGGAAACTTCAGGGGCTCCTTTCCCCATCAGTGTTAGAGCTATTGGCATGAACGTTGCTACGATTATGGGACACATTTACCACTTTTAGCCCATTAAATTTTAGTACGTTTCACTCATCCACGGATTTTTTTGGGAAAGTTTTTACAAACAACTTTTTTTTTAAAAAAACTACAAGAGCTATCTCCTGAATTTTCTATACAATGACACAAGATAACAAGGGGCCATTCTCTCCAAGTTTCAGAAATAGTGATACATCTACCAATTTTGGGGAATTTTGTAATGTTTTGACTATTTTTTTAAAAAAAGCCGCAGCAGGTATCTTATTGAATGTCTTAAAGCAATAGAACATCAATTTAAGGGTTTATTCCCAACCCAGCACAGATTTACTTACTAATATTGAAAGTATCAGTCAATCCTCAACAATTTATTGGAACTTTGGCTGCTGCTAAGAGGGAAAAATCTCCCCCTTATTCTACTTGGAGCTTTCTGATGCTGAGCAGAATTCTGGGAAAAGTAGTTTAGGGCAGGGCCTTTTGAATTCTCTGGCATAGGGCTCCTTGCCTTCCCAAACTACATTTCCCAGAATTCTGTGCTCTCTCAGTCTCTTTTCCAGCTCACTCAGCTTGTCCTGCCCTCCTCCTTTCCTCTCCTCATAACGAGAGGCAGCCTTTTTGGCTTCACCTTGCTTGTGCTGATGGTGAAACTGACTTCCGAGCATTACAGAATTCAAATTAAAAAGTATTGGGTGAGTTTTGATTCTTAAGTTTTTGTGTGGTGCCCTCCCCCCCCCCACCCCGTGTTACTTAACATCTGTTTGGATATCCAAAACTTACAAATTAGATATGGCTTGTGATTTAAAAATGAAGTGTTGCCCACCCCCAGTAGGAACTCATGATTTTTAAAAAGTCAAAAAGGCAACATTTAAGGAAAGGTTGCTTAGATATTATATTATTAACACCTATGTTATTGTTGACCTGTTCAGGTAGGGAAAGGGCCATTCCACACAGCTACTTTGAGATGAGACGCCACTTCCCCACAGACTCCTGGGGTACTGTGCCCAGTACGTTTATTATTTTATATACTTCATTTCTACTCTGCCTTTCTCAACCCCGGAGGAGACTTAAGTCAACTTATAAATCTGGCAAAAATTTAATGCCGCACAGATAAACGATAAACGATAAAACATGTATCTCATCAAAATATAAAACAATCTAAATATATTAGCAATTAAAATACAACAAATAAAATTACAACAGCACAACAACAGAGAGGAAACAAACAAGGACATCTAATCTCTAATCACCTCTCAACAAAAGTTTGCTCCAGGCACTGTCAGGCCATTATATGCTAATCAAGGTGGTCAGTTGAAACATTCACACCTAGCTCCAGCAGGCAAGAGTCCTTTGTCCCACCCTGGTCATTCCACAGATATATAAACCCTTTTTCCTAGTTCCAACAGACCTCACTACCTCTGAGGATGCTTGCCATAGATGCAGGCGAAAGGTCAGGAGAGAATGCCTCTAGAACATGGCCATATAGCCCGAAAAACCCTACAACAACCCAATTAAAATACACATTAATCAATCAATTAGATTGAAATGCTAAGTCATGATCTCATATCCATAATCGTACGTTTCAAACATAATCTTTAGAGATGAAAAAGTTTCAATGTTATTCAGATGATGGTGGCTGAGCTGGGTATTGCAGAATGCTGGAAAGTTTCATTTGCTAATATTGAACACTTGCGCAAACTTTGCCTCTCTGTTCCCTCTGCTTCCCAAATTGGCTTGGCTAAGAACTGTTGTGGTGCCCCTTCTTCCTAGATTTCCTCTAATAGTGTCTCTTGGGGATTTTGCAGCACTGGGAAAGTCTATATAGAAGTGAGCTTTCAAGGAAACCAAGCCAGTAGCTCTGTAGGATCAGCAGGGATCCTTGTTTATTTGTATTATAACAAGACTGTATACAATTCCAGCATAAGGACCCTTTCCACTAACCCAGCAAGTCTTTTAGGATCACGATGTGGCTGTGCTCTTTTCTTAGATTTGGGGAAGAGAAAAGCATTCTTGGCACTATTCATGATGTTTCCAGGCAGTGAACTTTCTCTGTGCCTTTCCCTGCAAAGAATATGTCCTTCGTTTGTTTGTATGGCAAGGAAATATATGTGGAAATGAAATTTTGAGGTACAAAAATGATGGCGAGTGGCTAGCTTGATTAGATAATTACAAGACTTGGGAAGGGCTCCCACTGAACAATGAAGTTGAACTTCTGAGTAAACACACACCAGTATTTGCTATGAATATCCTTGATTCCGTTTTATGGTTCCAATAGTGGTGTTACTGAAGTCAATTGGTATTCATTGTGTATCCCCTTGCTGCTTTTACCTCCATGTGCTAATGCCAATGCTATTAATGACACTGCTTGTTTTGAAAAAGTGAAAAATGACTCGGTGAATGCTCCAGGTACACCATTCAGATAAATCAGTGCAACTCTCCTTTTCTCCACAGAGCTCCCCACTAATTTCCATTGAACAGTCATTTGCTCCATTGACTTTCATGGACTTTTACTATTTGCTGGGTTGAGGCACTGACCTAGACATCAAATCTCTTTTATGGTTTAATTTTGGATGTGTTCTTTGCTCTATTGAGTGAGTGGAATGAAGATACATATTATGACGCTTGCTGTTTCATGCCTTTGTATCTATCAAATCCACATGCTTGCATCCTTTCTGGAATAGACCATTTTTAGACTCTAGATGGAATGGTGGGTCACATATTTTGAAAGAGACTTTAGCTAGGTGTGTTGAATTCTTGCTGTGAGAAAAAAGATCAGTGTTTTGATCTCTGGGTGCTGGGCATCTGTCTATCTCTTCTCAAACCTGCTTTCTTCGTGTGGGAGTTTTTAGCTCAGTCTTTGCTTAGATGTGTGTAACTTTCTACATTGAGGATATTTTTGTTTTGAAAATTCAGTAATGCAAAGATGCCAGCACTGAAAAACACTTGCCCATGACATGTTGTTGAAAGTGGTCTTATGTCAGGACACTTGCAGTGTGATTCTGGTCAATAGGTACATCTGCCGAATTTTTCCTTCATAATATATGTTCATCTTGTATTTCCTTGAGCTGTATGTGATGTTCCTTCTTGCCACTTGATCTTCAAAGTAACTCAGTGAGGTAGAGTCAGGCTGAGAGAGATACTGGGTGTGTCTGCACTGTGTAGCTGAATCAGTTTAAGTGTCATGATTCCATATAGCAGAATCTTGGCATTTTCGGGTTGGAGAATTAACCCATTGGAGAATTTATTTATTTACATCATGTTTATCCCCCTCTTTTCATCCTGAAGGCGACTCAGGGCGGCGTACAGATTGGCAACCATTAGATGCCATAAACATACATACACAGTAAAAGTTAAAGGTTTTCCCCTGACATTAAGTCCAGTCGTGTCCGACTCTGGGGGGTGGTGCTCATCTCCATTTTTAAGCCGAAGAGCCGGCTTTGTCTATAGACACTTCCAAGGTCATGTGACCAGCATGACTGCATGGAGCGCCATTACATACATACATGCATACATAGAGTTAAAAACATTTAATATCACACAATAAAATTCATATAAACTAATTAAAATTATAAAAATTAATGTCTACCAGTTTGACTTCCAGTGCCCGAAATATAGAGGATTTTAATCTAGCTTCCTGAATGAAAGATCCCACAATCACATAGGAGCAATAGCTAAAAATAGATTTTTTTATTGTGTCAAGAGTGACTTGAGAACTGCAAGTTGCTTCTGGTGTAAGATAATTGCCCATCTGCAAGGACATTGCCCAGGGGACGCCCAGATGTTTTGATGTTTTACCATCCTTGTGGGAGGCTTCCTTTCATATCCCCACAATGGGGAGCTGGAGCTGATAGAGGGAGCTCAACCATGCTCTCCCTGGATTTGAACCTGCGACCTGTCGGTCTTCAGTCCTGCCAGCACAGGGGTTTAACCGACTGCGCCACCGGGGGCTCCTTAAAAAAAATGGTATGAAACTAATATAATTAAAGTGTAGATTAAAGTCCCACAGTGAATGAGATATTGGATGAAACTGAAGGCATGCAAAGTTTCCCCTCTTGCTTCAAGGCAGAACCCCTTACAAAGTAATAAAGTAGTAAGTGAAGTATGAAGAGGCTAGGTTTTTTTAGGTGACTCCAATGTCAAACCACATGGCACAAGAGTGCACAACAATCAAATTAAACTCCCGAGAAGCACATGTCCCTGGACAAAGATTCCCAAAGTGCATTGGTTCTTGGCCCTTTAAAACTCTAGATATACGCATGATGAGTAATAATCAGAGTGTATGGTTTAAGCAGTCTGAGAAGTGTTCCAGCCATGCAGATCAATGTAATATAGGCAGCTTGATTCACATGGTGCCGGCCTTGTCTTTGTCGTGACACAGCACTTCCTCCTCAGCTGGCAAAGTGGGACAGATGGTGTAAAGGGCTGAGTGGATGTTTGTGAAGAGGGGGTCTGACAGGTGCCTAGCCAGACCCATCTCTCCCTCTGAGCCCCATTATAGTGTTATGCATCCCATTATGCAGTGGTCTGCATAAACTATTTAACATGATTTTAGTTCCTGGGTTTTAAATGTCATTTCCTAATTGGTTATATCATAAAAACATGGGAAAAGTTTATTAAATTTGCTTTTGCAGAGCATCCTACAGCAGATTTTGCTATAGTTTTTCTGCTGTCCTGGAGACTAGGATGCGGAACAATGTCTTCAAACTACAATTTATTTATTTACATTATTTATATCCCGCCCATATCAGCCCGCAGGCGACTCAGGGCGGTCTACATATCGGCACAATTTGATGCCATCAATACATACATTCAAAAAGCAAAAACAATTAAGTGCATTTAGACAAAAAAGACAGTGCAATAACAATTTAAAAAGAGCTATATCTCTCATTCCAATCCTCATCCGTTTCATCGTCTTGGCCGTTCCTGGGTCATTCTCCACCTCAAGCTTGACTATCTATTCTGGGGTTCCGAATGCTTGCTCGAAGAGCCAGGTTTTTACTTTCTTCCGAAAAGTCAGGAGGGAGGGGGCTGATCTAATATCCCTAGGCAGGGAGTTCCACAGCCGAGGGGCCACCACAGAGAAGGCCCTGTCCCTCATCCCCGCCAAGCGTGCTTGCGAAGCAGACGGGATCGAGAGCAGGGCCTCCTCAGATGATCTTAACTTCCTGGAGGGTTCGTAGGAAGAGATGCGTTTGGATAGGTAGGCTGGGCCGGAACCGTTTAGGGCTTTATAGGCTAAAGCCAGCACTTTGAATTGAGCCCGGTAGCAAACTGGCAGCCAGTGGAGCTGATGCAGCAGGGGAGTTGTGTGCTCCCTGAGCCCCACTCCTGTTAGCAACCTGGCTGCCGCACAAGAAAGGAGATTCCATCTGAACATTAGGAAGAATCTTCCTGGCTGTGAGAGCTGTTCAGCAGTGGAACTCTCTGCCCCAGAGTGTGGTGGAGGCTCCTTCTTTGGAGGCTTTTAAGCAGAGGCTGGATGGCCATCTGTCGGGGGTGCTTTGAATGCAATTTTCCTGGTCCTTGGCAGGGGGTTAGACTGGATGGCCCATGAGGTCTCTTCCAACTC
Source organism: Anolis sagrei ordinatus (assembly GCF_025583915.1). Taxonomy (NCBI): domain Eukaryota; kingdom Metazoa; phylum Chordata; class Lepidosauria; order Squamata; family Anolidae; genus Anolis; species Anolis sagrei. The sequence continues at coordinate 180,632,919 of NW_026844366.1, read as the reverse complement.
TATGATTCTATGATTCTTCTACACAGCAAAACTTTGTCATAGAATCATAGAATCATAGAATCAAGAGTTGGAAGAGACCTCATGGGCCATCCAGTCCAACCCCCCTGCCAAGAAGCAGGAAAATTGTATTTAAAGCACCCCCGACAGATGGTCATCCAGCTAGTTTGTGGCAGCAACAAAAACAAAGTTTTTGGAGAATAATAACTACTTTCAAAGTAAGTTCTGCAGAATTAAACAGAAAATGACACTTTCAAGCCAGGAACAGAAAATATTTCATTTTTATGAATAATAAAATGAATAATAATGAATTATAAAAGTATAATAGGCTGATCTGTCATCAATGGAGTCCACTGATTTCTGTTTTCCTTTCTGATCAAGAAGCGTTCCCAAGGATAGCCAATGGAAAAACATTAAACACAGCAACAACATTTGGGCATTACCTCATGAATGATAAGAGAGGCTACAAATAGGGAAATAAACGAGATTAGTGTTTACCGGCCTTGTATATGTGATCTGTTAGATTATTAACAAAAGCACGTGCTTATACCTTGCCTTCCGCAACTATATTAGATTCCTTTTAACATTATATGCAAGTGAATTGCCAGGATGTTGAAAATACGCAGAAATATACTGTAGTCAAAAATGATGAAGGTATAAATAAATGTGCCCATTATAAAAAGCAGGCACTCTCCCAGAAAGAAGAAAAAATCCTCCAAAAGTTGACAAAGATCGAAATGGATAAGAATGATGGTGAAAATGGAATGAAAGGAATCCAATCAATTTTCACATTCTTTCGTTTAAGAGCTAATAATTATTAATAGGAGGGCCTAAATCAGACTGGAGGCACCTGAGTAGCACAGCATCTCCCATTATAATGTAAGCAGGACTGTTTCTTGTTCCAAAGCGATTCTCTCAGCCTTTTACTGCATTGAGGCTTTAAGAAGAACCTCACCGGATCAGCTGGACTGGCAATAATGCAATTAGTTCTTAATTGCTTTCAGCAAGTTAATTCCAAAAACATCCTCTGCTTTCTAAGGGATTTGTTTTATGCCTTTAAGAAGAAAGCACTGCAACACTGGCCTTTTTTTTTTTTTGCTGGTGCCTGAAAGTGCTCCAAACAGCTTAGTGATATTAGTCTAGCTGCTTCCTGATCAGGTTCATGTGAGTTTGTTGTTGTCATGTGCCTTCAAATTGACTCTGATTTACGGTGACCTTATCGGAGGGTTTCTTGGCCAGGTTTATTCGGATGAGGCTTGCTGTTGCCTTTCTCTAAGGTAGAAAGAAGATGTGACCTGCCCAAGGTCGGCCGGTGAATTTACGCCCAGGTCACTTGAAATCCAAGTCTAACATGCAAGTTTAATCCATTCCTATTCTCTAAAATGGGTCCGAATTCTTTAGATCTCCCTATACTAATGTTCAGGAGCCCCCGGTGGTGCAGTGAGTTAGAGCGTTGAGCTTGTTTACCGAAAGGTCACAGGTCCAAATCCAGGGAGCAGCGTGAGCTTCCACTGACAGCCCCAGCTTTTGCCAACCTAGCAATTCGAAAACATGCACATGTGAGTTGATCAATAGGTACTGCTCCGGCAGGAAGATGATGGCGCTCCATGCAGTCATTCTGGCCACATGACTAGGAGGTGTCTACGGGCAATGCTGGCTCTCCGGTTTAGAAATTGAGATGAGCACCACACCCCAGAGTCGGACAAACCTTTACCTTTACCTATACTAATGTTCAGAAACCGAGGTTTCTTCCTTCTGTCCTTCCATCCTTCTGTACTTGCTTCCTTTTGCTGAACCATACAGTTAAATGAACACACTTTTGAAAAAAGAACAATTTATTTGTGTAGATGAATTGCCCATTCCAGGCGATTAGGAGCTGTTGATTAAAGTGACATTGAGCAAGTAGAGGGAATGATGTTGATACTTATTTTTGTATTGCGGAACAGAATTGGTGACACATATTCAGAGAAAGAAGTGTTCAGTATGAATGAGAGATGGATTGTCGAAGGCTTTCATGGCCGGAATCACTGGGTTGTTGTAGGTTTTTTCGGGCTATATGGCCATGTCTAGAGGCATTCTCTCCTGATGTTTCGCCTGCATCTATGGCAAGCATCCTCAGAGATAGTGAGGATGCTTGCCATAGATGCAGGCGAAACGTCAGGAGAGAATGCCTCTAGAACATGGCCATATAGCCCGAAAAAACCTACAACAACCCAATGAGAGATGGGTTGTTGTAGGTTTTTTCAGGCTATATGGCCATGGTCTAGAGCAGTGGTTCTCAACCTGTGGGTCCTCAGATGTTTTGGCCTTCAACTCCCACAAATCCTAACAGCTGCTAAACTGGCTGGGATTCCTGGGAGTTGTAGGCCAAAACACCTGGGGACCCACAGGTTGAGAACCACTGCTCTACAGTTTGGTCATATAGCTCGAAAAAATCTACAACAACCCAGTGATTCCGGCCATGAAAGCCTTCGACAATACAATGAATGAGAGATGTTCAGTAGGATATAGATTTTCAGTAGGATATAGATGTTCAGTAGGATATAGATTTTCAAGTGGGATTTTTTCCCCCCGGAGTGGTTCACGAATTGGGAGAGCAAAGTATTGATAGAAAGGCTGCACCTCCTCTCCCTCCAATCTTTCAAAGGCACTGGCATGAACTCCAGATCAGCAGTTCCCAAAATTATCTCGGTGAGAGCGATGTTATCTGTACCCAAGTCTCAATAGAAGTTTTCCTTGGCAGAGGTTTGGATGTTGTTTTTAGAAAAGTCATTAGTATAAAAGCCATTAATGAATTAAAGGGCATTCAAATGCAACGTGTGCACTCTTCCAAGAAGCAATTCTGTCAATCTAACCAGTTACAGTGTTTAAAAACTCTTTAGCCTTTATCACTTTTCATAGCTCTGTTGGGGCAATATTAGGCAATTAAAGATGTATTTTTGTAAAAAGAACAAGAAAACAAGAGCAAGAGCTCCTGTTTCTGTTGTAATATGCAGTAATACTGTTCTGACCCTATTATTATGCCTTTATTATGATTATATCATGCTGTTCTTTTTTCAACAGAAAAGTTTAAAATGACTTTACTGCAGTTTGAATCCATTGCTTCATTTCTTAGTATTTGTCTATATGTTGCCCTCTTTCAGTTTCTTGAGAGCTCAGGAGTTTCAAAGAATGAGAATGGATTGTAACAATTAATTACATCACAAAATTATGTAAAGAGAAGTGTGCATAAGTCCTAATTCATATACTGTTGTCATTGGTGGAAGTTGGAAAAATTACATTTTTTTCTAATTTCCACCAGAATTTCCCAGGTTGTGGGTTGGAGAGTCCTCAGACTGAGTAAAGCAAAGGCAAAATGTCCCTGCTCTGCCCTGATAGAAGTAGATGTGTCTTCTATGCACAGGACCTCATATATTTTGTTAGCAGCAGCAAAATGATCATGTTTACACATTTCTTTCTCTTAAAAGTAAGAAGGAATGGAAGCAGATCACACAGATAGGATAGCGTTCAGATGAGCAAGAGTCAGGAATAAGCACTTGATCCAAAAGCCTGTGTTCCTTTACTGTGCTGTCACATGCTGGGCCTGTAGCATTGTCTATTAACAGGATGTGATCTTTATGTGTCCAGCGGGATGCTGGGGTGCCTCGGCTGAGAAGCCCTATGAATTTCCCTATACAAAGTCTTTAGAAGCTTGGAAAGTTTAAAAGAGTTCTTTATTGGTGCAACAAATCAGTCAAATACTTCTTAGATCTTCAACAAATCAACCAAATATTTCTTGACTTGTCCACAATGGACAGGCAACTAGGTTCATGAACTGTTTCTTTCTTCTGTGAGGGAAATCCTTTTGACCCCTCCCTGGGCAATCTGTCTTTTAGGCTTAGCTGGCGTGGGGCCCTACTCCTGGTTCCAATTTGCTTTATAGGTACCCAAGTAGACCTTACCGGCTAAAACTCTGAAGATTTTCCAGCTGGAGTCCCTTGGATTTTTTCCACGAATGCTGTGAATCTGTTTCTTTAACCCCAACAAGGGCTGTGCTGTATTTCTTAGTAAAGCTGTGAGAATTGTCTTCCCCAGCCAAGCTTGTAAGAAACGAAGCTTTTCTACAGGAGGGAAAAGCTCACACGTCCTATAGTTGGGCTTCAAACTGTAAGACTGAACAAACTGTCTCCTTTTCCCTCCTGAACCTGGGGAAAAGGGTGGTTCCAAAAAACCCAACGATGATAGGCAGGCTGCTAGCCTATAACTGCAGCCTGGGGAAAGCTGCTTAACTGCAAAATGCCTGGCTAACAGAAACATGTGCAAACTAACCATGCATAGAAAAGAAAATTTAGCTTCTGGCACAGCTGTGCCAGCACATTTACATAGAGGACTAAGGAGAAAAATGCAGTGTTCCTGCTTATTAATCCAATAAAGAGGGTTAGTAGTTGCAATGTATGAGGTGTTAATGTAGAGATTCATGGTCCCATATGAGGATGTTCGAGACAGTGTTTTGTACTTGTTGATTCCCTCTATAGTTCTATAGAAACACAAGGATCAGCATGTGAACTTGAGCTGTTTCTCCTGTCTGAGTGCAAAACATAAAGTACAGGCTTTTCCTATCAGTTGAGCTATGGTATATATCTATATTTAATGGAGGACTTAATGGGTTTCCAGAGTTATTTTAAGAAGAGTATAAAATACTGAGTGAGCACTGTGCAGATTACCAGAGAAGAAGAAAGGTCTCGTTGGATGAAATCCCATTGAAGTCATTAAAAAAAGAAAACCCTTTACATCATTTAGTCTGAAATCTATCCACATCAACCAGTAAAGAGATCTCTTTCCTTGCCCGGATCACAAGGAAATTGACTTTTAAAGCCACGTGGTTTAAGGAGATTCGTAAACAAGATGAGGAAAGTCTCTGTGGCCTGCTTAGGAATGGCTTCATATAGTATTAATGAGGAAATACTTGCTTGAGAGCACAATGTTGTATGTATTCTATTTCTGGCTCTTTCCTCCTCCCTTCTCTCACCCTCTAGCTTTGAAACTCATTGCTTTGTATCTAATATCTATTTTAAAATGTGCTCACCACATTGAACTTGCATTTAGGATTACAGATAGAAAGGATGTCCCTTATCCAGGACCCAGGAGAGCTCCTGCTGAAACCAAAGAGACAATCCTGGACTGTCAGAGGCTGAATTCCTTATATGGAATTCCAAAACTGTCCACATGGGTCACTGAAATAGTGATATCTTTGCTTTCAATATTTACATTCTTTGTTTCATGCACAAAATTATTTAAAATATTGTATAAAATTACCATTAGCTTACGCGTATAGGTTGTATATGAAACACAGGACATTATCACATTGGGATATAATCAACATTGTAGCCAGAAAAAATAATTGGGGTGTGTGTGTGATTTTTTTTTTAGCGAATCATGAAGAGTAGTTCCATAACACAAAATAAATTATGGTAAATAGTATGGGTTATTCTATATTTTATATAGACTTAATTAAATCAATTTAATTTTTGCTTCTCATAGACTTAGCATGGGGATTTGGTTACCAGTTAAAATTCATGAGTAAACCAGGTTTTTTTTAAACCCTGGGGAGGGACTTGAACTCCTACTCACCAGCCTCCTCCCCCCCCCCCCAGATACATCCCTGGATAGAATCCATTTATATTTATGCGTCCCATATATTTTTAGGACTGGATCCATACTGTTTTGAGATGGGATGCATACTCTCTCATTACATCTGATTATTATGATTCTTATGATGTGAAAATACTGCGCTTTGACTCATCACACCATAGAAGACTGGCTCCTCCCAATCCATTCAAAACACCCCAAACATCGCTCTATGGCAGTGGTTCTCAATCTGGAGTCTCCAGATGTTTTTGGCCTACAACTCCCAGAATTCCCAGCCAGTTTACCAGCTGTTAGGGTTTCTGGGAATTGAAGGCCAAAAACATCTGGGGATCCCAGTTTGAGAACCACTGCTCTATGGTCTTTTTAAAAGCATCATTGCTGAAGGGTTGCATACAGATTTTCCTCTCTCACACAAAAACAGTGCTTCAGCAACAAAAGAATCCGTAGTATTTCAAAGAACACTATTAGAATTCTGTCTGCAAATAATCAGTTTCTGCGATGCTTTGCAGATGGATACCTACAGAATACTGACGAGATGGGGCAAACATCATGTGATGGGACCCATTCGAAATCATTCTCAAACAGTCTCAGAAATGGAGTATTTCCTACTTGTGATAAGGTTCATAAATCAATTTCAAGTTTGGACTTGGGTCACATGTCCAAGATACCTCATCATGTTCATATATGCTAATACCGGTATTCTAAAATCCAGAAATAAAAGCCCAAATCCAAATTATTTCTGACTGCAAGCATTTTAGATAAATATACTCAACCTGCACTAAGTATACTTTATCTGACACAGGAAGCTCTTTTATAGAATACAAGTATAACGCTATATTTTCATTTGTCTTGTCGATGTCATTTGGCATCCTGGGATGTGCACTTTGGGGAAGAGTATTCAGAATAAACTAGAAAACTCTCATAAATCCCAGTATGGTCCAGTATTCCATGGGAGGCAGTAATGACAATTAAAATGGAATCATAGTATTTTACTGTGCAGTGTGCAGGGGTCTAAAATCTGTATCACTGAAGTATTTCCCTTGCTTTTACTTTCTTGATTGTCTGGACTTTGCATCCTGCTTGTTGTCAGCACTGTCATTTCCTGCATTTCTTTCAGCATTGCTTTTTAAAAACCCAACACTATATTAAAGAGTAGAGACATCACACTGGCAACAAAGATCTGCATAGTTAAAGCAATGGTATTCCCCGTAGTCACCTACGGATGTGAGAGCTGGACCATAGGGAAGGCTGAGCGAAGGAAGATAGATGCTTTTGAACTGTGGTGTTGGAGGAAAGTTCTGAGAGTGCCTTGGACAGCGAGAAGATCCAACCAGTCCATACTTCAAGAAATAAAGCCTGGCTGCTCATTGGAGGGAAGAATAGTAGAGGCCAAGATGAAGTACTTTGGCCACATCATGAGAAGAAAGGAAAGCTTAGAGAAGACAATGATGCTGGGGAAAATGGAAGGAAAAAGGAAGAGGGGCTGACCAAGGGCAAGATGGATGGATGGGATCCTTGAAGTGACTGGATTGACCTTGAAGGAGCTGCGGGAGGTGACGGCCAACAGGGAGCTCTGGCGTGGAATGGTCCATGAAGTCACAAAGAGTCGGAAACGACTGAATGAATGAACAACAACAACATATTAACATCACAATTAAAATGATAAAAGATAAAACAAATTTCATTGATGCTGTTGTTAAACATAAATTGTAATGAAGATGTAAAGCTTTCTTAATTCTTGAAATGTTTGAGCCCAATCTCAAGGACTTCTGACTTCCAGCCACTCAAAATGCATACGTACTCACTTATTCACCAGCTCTTTATTGTGTGCAAACAATCATTGCTGTAGAGAGTTATTTTGAAATACACAGACCATCAGCTGTGAGCGTGCCAAGGCGAATATTGCAGAGGTCTTGAGTTCCCATGCCCCGAGGCACCCTTTGACCACTGCCTGGGAACGGAAATAAATGTTTCCCGTTGAGAAGACCACTCTGCTTAGTTATATATAAGGAGTGCTTGGATTTCTTCTCTCAGAAGGACAGTGACTGTCACATGAAGTTGCCTGATCCAGCGAGTGGTTCAGTGGGATCGACTTGGAGAGTTAAATTGTACTAACTGGATTCTTGAGACCTAAGCCAGCATGCAACATATTAAAACAAAGCTCAGATCTTATGATATACTAGGTCTTCTATAATGTACCGAACTGTTTGTTGTTGTTATATCTTGATTGTTTGTGTTTTAACTGGTAGTTTAATTTTTGTCATGGTTTGATTGCTTTTTTACTTTTGCATGCTGTTTATTTTTTATTGTTTGTTTGCATGCTATTTGTTCTGACTGTTGTAAGCCACCATGAGCCCCAGACTGTTGGAAAAGGTGAATATAAATAGAGGTAAACACAATTAATCAATTCTATCAGGAACACATTTTTTTCAAATTTTATTTATCATTATATTATATATACATCAGAGTTTTAAAAAGTAATATAATATAAAAGTTTTATAGTGCATAAGAAAGAAAAAAAGGAAAAAAGAAGAAGGTAATAACATGTAAAATGGGAGAACAATTGATGAGGAACACAAAATTAAGATATAATATAATATAATAATAATAAAAGATGAAAACACAGCACAATCCATTAATATTCCTTTCTGATAGGTGAGTTTAAGACACAAATGCTTGCCTAAATAAAAATATATTTGAGGTTTGATCTACATTGCCCTATAGCCCAGGATCTGATCTCAGATTATCTTTTCACCCCACATTATCTGGCAGTGTAGACTCATATCACCCAAAGCAGGCAATCTGGGATCAGACCTTGGGATATAGGGCACTGTAGATCTAGCCTCTGTCTCCTTATGGAGAGAAAAAGCAAGGTATAAAAACTAGATAAATAATAATAATTTGCCTGGTGGGAGCAGTAAGGAAGCAGCCTTCTTTTTCTTTCATTCCAAATATCAAGTAAGGATGGTTGCTGCAATTTAGTTTTTTATTACAAACTTCAAGATTGCAAGTTTCCAATCCTATGCAAGTGCTCAGGTAATCTGATACAGCAAGTTTGCATTCTTATAATCGTAATTTATAATAATAATTTACAATATTATAATGTAATGCAATATAATACTACTAATAATATATTATAATTATATTTTTATATCACATGTAATCTTACTAATAATATTACAATATAATGGTATAATATAATAATAATGAATACTGATGTTGTACTGTGCTAATAATGTAATATATTGTATGTATCTATAGGTTGTTGTAGTTTTTTCGGGCTATCTGGCCATGGTCTAGAGGCATTCTCTCCTGACATTTTGCCTGCATCTATGGCAAGCATCCTCAGAGGTAGTGACCTCACTATTTCCGAGGATGCTTGCCATAGATGCAGGCGAAACGTCAGGAGAGAATGCCTCTAGACCATGGCCATATAGCCCGAAAAAACTACAACAACCCAGTGATTCCGGCCATGAAAACCTTCGACAATACATATGTATCTATATCTTGTAAGCCGCTCTGAGTCCCCTTTGGAGTGAGAAGGGCAACATATAAATGTCGTAAATAAATAAATAAATAAATAAATTCTTCTTTGGCAGCAGTGTACAATTTTTATAAGGTTATTTGGGGCCCCTTCCACACAGATAGATAAAATCTCACATTATCTGATTTGAACTGACTTATATGGCAGTGTAGACTTAGATAACCCACTTCAAAGCAGATATTGTGGGATTTTCTACCTTGATATTCTGGGTTATATGGCTGTGTGGAAGGGACCTGGGAATCTAGAACCAGTGGCATTTAATGCCACATAAGCTTCTCCCCCTTTTTCTTGAGAGTTGCTTTTTAAAATAATTATGTGGTCCGAGAAATCTACAGGAAGTTTTGGCAAGTGAAGGAAATGAGCCAAGCAAATGAGCATGTTTGGAAGTCATTCCCATCACATAACCTTTCCTCCCATCTCTAGGATCCCCGACACACTCTAATACTAAGAAGTCATATTGTGGTAGAAAAATATTTGCCAAATAAGACATGGCTTGCTTAACTGCAATGTATTCTAAAATATTAAAGATCTTCCTGATTCTTTTGCCAGCTTTGGGAACTCTTGAAAAATCTGTTCATTTATTCATTACCATTGAGTCTGGGGCAGGGCATGTTTATTAATGTACGAGTAGTGTGATTCAGTGAGAAAATCTGCTCCACTTGAGCTTATAACAGACATTTATAAGGCATATAAGTGGGTAGGATTCTGAAGGGCTCACTGGTTGTCTTGTAATTGGTATAGAAAAGGTAAAGGAACGAAGAGTGGGAAACATTTGCTCCTTGATCTGAAGCCTACACTATTTCCTGGGAATTCTGGAGATGCAAATTCTGCTCCCAGTGTTGAGTCAACACTGAAAATAAACATCAATTGATGATCAAACATGCATGCCAGCAGCCAGTTTTCAGATGAAAATATATATCTATATCTGAGCAGAAAGCTGCTCCCACTGCCTTTAAAGAGCATGGTAAGTCTTTATGTCCCTAGAGCTCAGGAGAAAAGCTTTCTTTCCCTACTCAGAATTATTTATTAGGATGTACAGTGCCTACTGTTCCTAATGCTTACCACTTCTTTTCTTATCAAATTTTACCTGAAACAACCTTGCAAACTTGCAGACTGACCCTTTTCTCCCTATTAGAGTGATGGAGTGAGAGTCCACCCCAGCGTGACCATATGTCAAGTCACTATAAATAGATCCAGCCTTATTACAGGCTGTATGTTTAGACAGTTCATCATGGAAATAGCTGTATGATTCTTACTTCTAAATCTATGGGTGCTCTTTATCATTATAGATAGAGAGACATAGATTCCTGACTCTCTTCTCCATCTGAATTACGGCTGTAAATGTATGGATTCCTTTCATATTCCACAGTTATGGCACTATGAACTTGTCAAAGCATTTGATAAGGTTATGCATGATATTGTGATTGTCAGTCCAACTAAATTAGAAATGGAAGCATAATCAGATGGATCCTTCATTAGTTGGAAAAAACAGAGTTGTCACTCATGACTGTGCTTCAGACTAGAAGGACGTCTCATGTCCGGGGCTGCAGGGTTGTGTCCTAGAGATGACATTGTGCTGGTACGGCTGTACCAGGAGCTCCAATTTTATTTGATTTGTATTAAATGTTTGCTTGCAGTCCAAGGTTCCTGGGATTCTGCAGATAGGTGGCTTCCTTTGGTTGCAGTCATAGGGCAAGTCACCTGTCCATCATCGTTAAGTTTTGGTTCCGCCCCTTGCTCAGGGCAATTGGGAAGGGAAGGGAGCCATTTTTAGTTAGTCTCAGCAAGGAAAGCTAATGTACAGGACGTGTGCAAGCTTCCCCTGTACAAAAGCTTCAACCCTTAAGACTTTCCGGGGGGAAACAGTCTTAAGAGCATCCAAAGATTCCCAAAGATTCCCAGGGAAACAGCCCTAAAGCTCTGAGGAATTTCGGAGGGAAAAACAGCTTTGAATATCAAAGAACTCCAGCTGAAGAGACTACAGGCCTTGCTGGTAGGTCCACTCGGTGCTTTGAGACGCAGTTCAACCCGGTAGTGGAGCCCACATCAGTTAAGTTTAGGTTCACAGTCAGCCTGGGAGAAGTTAGAAAGGGATTTTCCTTTAAAGTAAAGTAACAGTTAGTAGCCACCAGTTGCACAAAAGCCTGGAAGCATTTGTTTAACCTTTTGAAGACAAGAGAAGTTTCTGTTTGATTGTTCCTCAATAAAAGACTTTGTTATATTTCACAAGTCCTCTAAAGACTGTTTGTGGTGGAAAATTCCTAAGAGCTTCTCTTTGGGCCCCCGGCTTCCCGCTGGGCAAAGGCTGCACGTCCTGTTCTAAAGGAAATTCTTTACAGGCCCAGCGCGCAACAGAACAGACATGCTTTAATATTTTAGCAGTGACTTAGATGATGATGGGTGGAGTGAATCCTTATCAAATTTGTGAATACTAGAAAACTCAGAGGGGTAGCAAACACGTTGAAAGATAGAAACAGACTTCAAAAGGATTTTGATAAACTAGAAACCTGGGATGAAATTAGTATGCTGAAATTCAACTGAGACAAAAGCCAAATTGTACATTTAGGTACATACAGCAAGTAGTACAAGCAAAAAGGACCTTAGGATTATTGTCATTCATAAGTTGAACATAAACCAGCAGTATTTTTTTGTCATGTCAGGGGTGACTTGAGAAACTGCAAGTTGCTACTGGTGTGAGAGAATTGGCCATCTGCAAGGATGTTGCCCAGGGGATGCCTGGATGTTTTGATGTTTTATCATCTTTGTGGCAGGCTTCTCTAATGTCCCTACATGAGGAGCTGGAGCTGATAGAGGGAGCTCATTTGCGTTCTCCCCGGATTCAAACCCGTGACCTGCCAGTCTTCAGTCCTGCCGGCAGAAGGGTTTAACCCACTGCACTACCAGAGGCTCCAACCAGCAGTGTGATGCTACAGCAATAGAGGGAAAGACTATTGTAGCCTGCATTAATCGAACCACTTTAACTTAATAAAACCACTTTAATTGCCATGCCAACATTCTCCAGAATACTGGCGTTGGTAATGGAGGGAGTGGCTTCTGAAATCCTCAGCTGGAGAATGTTTTTCTGGTGCTCCTGACCAGGTCCCAGGAGAGTCCATGGAAAGTTGCTATGGCAGCTAAAGTAGAATCAGAATGCAATAATTTAGTAGTGTACAAGAGCCAAAGAGGATCAGAGACATTACCCTAGGTAATTTTCAACAGTAAGCAAACAGTATTTTGGCACCCCCCCCCCCCCAACCAATCATTGATATATATTTTCTGTTCGTCGTGGGAGTTCTGTGTGGCATATTTGGTTCAATTCCATCATTGGTGGAGTTCAGAATGCTCTTTGATTGTAGGTGAACTATACATCCCAGTAACTACAACTTGCATATGTCAAGGTCTATTTTCCCCCCAAGAGCGCCCCTGGACAAAATCAACTATACTGCAAATGCTTACTTTGCATAATGGGTTGAGCCGCCCCTGATCAGAGATTAAGGGGGTTTTGTGTAGATTGATGGTTGTGACTTTTTAGCTGCAATTAGATTCCAACTCCCATCAACCCCTGGGGTCATGAGTCAGGAGTCTTGCAACATCTTGAGGGTCAAGGTTTCTCCAGTAGACAGTATAACATTATGAAACTACCATGTGTACCATTTGGGCTCATGTTGGTACAGTCCATTGGGCCACACAACAAAGCCATTTGAACCAAGTGACAGTAGTTCCCTGCTCTAAGGCTCAAGTTTCTCCCCTCTTCTGCAAACTGGAGATTCAGTCTGGAGCCTTGTGCACATTGAGTATCTTTCTTGTCACATACTAGGCCTTATGGTTTCTGTGAGGTTGCTGCTGGATGCATCTTGTCACATAATAACAGACTGGAGGAAAGGATGCACAGTGAGTGCAGCCTTTGAGATAGACCCAGAATGGTAGAAAACTGAATCTTTTATGATGATGCCAAACTGTGTCCTTTGCTACTTCCTGGAACAATCAATATTGTCTCAACCAATTAATACCATGGCACACTGAAGCGGCCCATAACTGAGTAATGAGAGGAAAATGCCTTTGGAACTGGAGCATCACTCTACCACTGCTCAGTTATGAATGGCTCAATGTGATTATTCCTTGGATATTCATTCTTCTTAAAAATTACATTATATGTTCTCTTTTAATTAAATATGATTTTATCCTTTTTTACATGTGTGTCATTGGGAAGTCTGTCCTGTTTTATATTAGAACGTTCATTGTTGACATAAAACTACCGAATGAATATGAACATGTCCAGATGGGGCATTTATTGAGCAGTTAACTCTGCCCCAATCACAGAAATTTATGGCATGTCAAGATGATGCATCTATCACTTGCAACCATTTTTTTTGCATCAGAGTCTCTCTCCCCCCACACCACATAATTGATAAAATGGAAAAGACAAACTTTTTAAAAAAATAATATTTTATTACGTTTACATTAATCCAATACAACAATGCATAGGTACGTACATAAAGGTAGGGATAGGGATAGAAAGAAAGTAGGAATGTAGGAGGGGAAAATATATATAATACACACATACACATCTATATAAATAAAAATGTAATGTTTGTTTGTGGGATTCACAGAACTCAAAAACCACTGGACGCATTGACACCAAATTTGGACACAAGACACCAAACAACCCAATGTATGTCCTTCACTCAAAAAAATTGATTTTGTCATTTGGGAGTTGTAGTTGCTGGGATTCATAGTTCACCTACAATCAGAGAGCATTCTGAACTCCACCAATGATGGAATTGAACCACACGAGGCACACGGGACTCCCATAACCAACAGAAAACACTAGAAGGGTTTGGTGGGCATTGACCTTGAGTTTGGGAGTTGTAGTTCACTTACATCCAGAGAGCTTTGTGGACTCAAACAGTGATGGATCTGGACCAAACTTGGCACGAATATTCCATATGCCCAAATATGAATACAGATGGAATTTGGGGAAAATAGACCTTGACATTTGGAAGTTGTAGCTACTGGGATTTATAGTTCACCTACAATTAAAGAATATGATGAACCCCACCAACGACAGAACTGGGGCAAACTTCCCACACAGAACCCCCATACTTAGGCCATCCAGTCCAACTCCCTTCACCAGGGGAAGAAAATGTAATCAAAGCCCTCCTGACAAAGAGCCATCCAGCCATAGATATAGATAGATAGGTATGATTCACACACACAGATATAGTATCATAAATTTGAAATGTTCCAGAGTGGGCAACCCAGACAATCTCCACATCAACATTGACAAAGAAATAACAAGAAATACTGTTTACCCACAAGCATAAAGAAATTACATATATTAGAAACCAACACTTCCTAATTCCTTTATTTTTCAGATCACCAGACTGGGCCACAGCAACGCGTGGCAGGGGACGACTAGTGTGTGTGTGTCTGTGTGTGTGGGTGTGTGTGTGTGTGTGTGTGTGTATATATATATATATATATATATATATATATATATATATGGGGATATGAAAAAGAAAAAAAACTGTACAAAATAATTGTGATGACTTCCCATCTGTTCCTTAGTGGCTATTTTCTTGTCAGACAGACAAACTGGCCTCTTGTAGAAGAATATGAAGAAAAGACAAAGAAGAAGTAAAGAGAGAAGTATAGAAGGTAGAAATAGAAGAGTTGAACAAAGCTAACAGGATACGATGGACATTATTTCATTTTGTTTTTAAGTATTGAATGTATTAGTTTAAGAAAAGACAAACTCTTAGGTATTCAGAAATGTTTGCCCCATTCCCATTTTCAAGTTCACATTATACATATGATGATCCCCAGTCTACTTGAACCCTCACCTAGTCATTTTTAGTAATATTCTGACGTAACATGGGAGTTGTGTGCTCCCTGTATGCCAACCCAGTTATTAACCTGGCTGCCTCTTGTTGGACTATTTGAAGCTTCCAAACCATCTTCAAAGGCAACCCCATGTATTTATTTATTTATTTATTTAATACACTTGTAGAACATGTAGAACATGTTGCAGTAGTCTATCCTGCATGTAACAAGAGCATGGACCACCATGGCCAAGTCTGATTTCCCAAGGTACGGGCATAGCTGGCGCACAAGTTTTAATTGTGCAAGAGCCCCCCTAGCCACCTACGCACCCTGAGGATCCAGGCTCAGCGATAAGTCCAGGAGGACTCCCAGGACTCTTTTGCATCATATTAACCTTTAAAAGACTGCTCTTGCGTTCCTGCCACTCTGTGCATTATACTTTTTATTCCATTCACTGTACAATGTGACATGCTAAACTCTGCACAGTGCAGAATGGTTGTATTGATTGACCTCACCCTGGCAGCTATCTCTAATTCAGAAGGGAACTTTTATTTTACAACTTTGCTGATAAGCAAGCAAAGAAACCATCTCTTTTAAAGGCACATCCTTTAAACATCACATCAGTTCTGGAACAGTGGCAGAAAAATATTGATTTGCAACAAAAAAAACCCCCTACACTTCCTGTGTCTTTAAAAGCAAGGCCTATTTGTACTATAGAAATGGCTTCCTTGGTGGGGGCGCATTCATTGAGAGCGGCTAAGCCACAAAGCACCTGGCAGACAGATGGCCAGCAGTATCTGACCCACACCTTTGTTCAGGATTTACTTTGACTGTCTCTGGATAATAGATTTAGAGGGTTGGGGTCACAAAGAATTAGAAAACTGTCGCTAGTTGCAATTAAACTGGAGTTATTTTTAGGGAACAAAGGAGTGACTGATAGGCCTGAGCTTGAATCTCCATTAGATCTGCTCAAAACACTATGGCTCAGAGATTATTGCCATGGTAGTCAGGCAGTATTGAGCACTGTATTTTATGCGCAGGGCTACAATAGAGCCCCTCATGGCACACAATGCCCATAAGCGCAGCAGCAGGTGGGAGGAGGCCAGTCGTGAGCTGCTAATAGAAGCTGGAAAAAAATCGAAGCACCATTTCACCCCCTTGGGCGATGGATCCATTGTGTTTTCATCAGAATATCTGTGCCTCAACATCAACCGTGGTGTGCTTCTTATTTCCATGTATGTTTTCATAGCTTGTACTAATCAATCTCGCCGTTGAGAAATATTGCTACCGAAATAGGTTTTTGACAAGTCTCCTTCTCCTTAGAAAGTAGGAGCCATATACTGAAATTTTACCTTGGCATTTTAATGATGATATTTTTAATTACCTTTTAACTTAATCAAGTTTGAATGTATGTTAGTTCACTATTATGGGAGTCTTAGGACAGTGATTATTGTCTGTTTGTGTACATTTCTGTTTTTGTCTTTAATGTTGATACGGTCAGTGGACTAATCAATAAACTTTGCATGTAAATGTAAGAGTTAAGCTTGACATAACAACCATTTTTCAGGTTTCACTTCAGCTTGGAACATGGCACCTTCTTTAGTTTTAAATATTAATGAAAAAGATAGATAGGCATTTCTCTTAATTTTGTCCCCCTTATAGGCTGTCAGGTGGAAAATGGATGGAGTTTAATGATTTTTTAAATGTCTTCTGTGAGAATTATTCATTCTTCGTTAAAAGAAAAGGCTTGAAACAAAAACTAAAATATCAATTTCTTTTTAAAAAAAATAATTTAAAAATTTGGCAGCATAGTTTTGACAGTTCCAAATCAGTCAGATAAATGACAAAGTGATAGACCGATCAGCAATGTAGAACAGTTCTAGATCCAGGGAAGTCATGCTCCCCATGATCTATTCTGCCTTGGTTAGACCACACCTGGAATATTGTGTCCAATTCTGGGCACCACAATTGAAGAGAGATATTGACAAGCTGGAATGTGTCCAGAGGAGGGCGACTAAAATGATCAAGGATCTGGAGAACAAGCCCTATGAGGAGCAGATTAAAGACCTGGGCATGTTTAGCCTTCAGAAGAGAAGGCTGAGAGGAGACATGATAGCCATGTATAAATACATGAGGGGAAGTCATAGGGAGGAGGGAGCAAGCTTGTTTTCAGCTGCCCTGGAGACTAGGACACAGAACAATGGCTTCAAACTACAAGAAAGGAGATTCCATCTGAACATTAGGAAGGACTTCTGGACTCTGAGAGCCGTTCAGTAGTGGAACTCTGCCCTGGAGTGTGGTGGAGGCTCCTTCTTTGGAAGCTTTTAAACAGAGGCTAGATGGGAATCTGTCGGGGGTGCTTTGGATGCAATTTTTCTGCTTCTTGGCAGGGGGTTGGACTGGATGGTCCACCAGGTCTCTTCCCACTCTATGATTCTGATCTTAAAGGAGTGATGGGAATTCTGTATGAAAAAATTGAGCCTGAAAACATTTTGCAACTGAATGGATTAATATTCAATTGTGCATGTTTATTTAACTTTTCATTTACAAAACCCTAAAATAAAATCCTATTATTTTAATTTCGTGTGGGGTATATGTTTCTGTCTCTGTCTGTCTGTTTCTCTGTCTAGGTGTGTAAGGATCTAAAATATATATCACTATATATCACTAGAGTAAAACCCTGGAACTGCAGAACCCCTATTTATGATTTCAGTTACTTGTGCCTGGGGAAATATGATCTCTTTAGGAATTTGCTAGATTATTTATAATAATATAACGATATCTTTATTTTTATACCCTGCCTCCATCTCCCTGGAGGGACTTGAGGCAGCTTCAATGGAGACGTGCCCGAATAAACATGTTTAAAATAAAGCACACTAAAATATAAAAACAAAAGCATAAAACAGATTTTTTTTGTGTCAGGAGTGACTTGAGAAACTGCAAGTCGCTTCTGGTGTGAGAGAATTGGCCGTCGGCGAGGATGTTGCCCAGGGAACGCCTGGATGTTTCGATGTTTTGCCATCCTTGTGGGAGGCTTCTCTCATGTCCCTGCATGAGAAGCTGGAGCTGACAGAGGGAGCTCATCCACACTCTCCCCGGATTCAAACCTGTGACCTGCCGGTCTTTAGTCCTGCCAGCACAAGGGTTTGCCCCATTGTGCCACCGGGGGCTCCTATAAAACAAATTAAAACAGAATATAAGGCAATTTTATGGTAATTTCCTTCCAAAGTTACCATAGAGTCATCCTGCTTCTTAAACTGTGGGTTCTAACCCTAAATGGGGTCCCCTGGGCTCAATGTTGGGGGTCACAAGAATTGGCAACAGTCAAGGGTTTCCGAATGCCACCCATTTACACAAACCTGTTAGCAACAGCATG
Organism: Anolis sagrei ordinatus; assembly: GCF_025583915.1. Taxonomy (NCBI): domain Eukaryota; kingdom Metazoa; phylum Chordata; class Lepidosauria; order Squamata; family Anolidae; genus Anolis; species Anolis sagrei. The sequence goes on along the minus strand of NW_026844366.1, from coordinate 180,614,551 downwards.
CAGTGTTTGCAGTAGTTTCTGCAAAAAATACTTCAGCTGGAAAATCAACCTGTTTAGCAAGCCTTGCAAATTCTGATTTATTATTGGTAAATATGTGTGTGTGTGTGTGTGTGTGTGTGTGTATGTATGTATATTTGCCCACATACATACCTTACCATACGAGCACATAAGTCACTAACAGGATGCCATCATTAATGTAGCTTTAATGTGGTTGTAAATATACAGATACAAGGCTTTATTTGGGAATTATGTTTATTGTTTCAAGTCACATCAGATAAATAGAATACAGTGCTCTAATAGCCATGTATAAATATGTGAGAGGAAGTCATAGGGAGGAGGGAGCAAACAGGTTTTTTGCTTCCCTAGAGACTAGGATGTGGAGCAATGGCTTCAAACTACAAGAAAGGAGAATCTAATTGAACATTAGGAAGAACTTCCTGACTGTGAGAGCTGTTCACCAATGGAACTCTCTGCCCCAGAGTGCAGTAGAGGCTCCTTTTTTGGAAGCTTTTAAACAGAGTCTGGATGGCCATCTGTCGGGGGTGCTTTGAATGCAATTTTGCTGCTTCATGGCAGGAGGTTGGACTGGATGGCCCATGAGGTCTCTTCCAACTCTATGATTCTATGTTCAGATTCTGATGGGAAAATGCTGAAGGTTATCAGTATGCAGATGTCAGCAGACCAGAAGAAACCATGCTGTTAACATAACTATTGGATTCTTAAGAATAAATTACAACAAAAGTTAATTACAATTTAATTTTTTTATTTGACTGGTAATGTATCCATTTTAATTGCTTTATTGGATTGCTGTATGAGTTCATTATGTTATTTTAAGGAACAATACATTTTTAGACTGCAACTATATATCTTACATTAGCACCTTTCTATGAAAATGGCCTATTTTAATACTTAATAGTTAAGCAAAATGATACTTTACAAGCTTAAACTATTTGCATTTTAATACAAGGAAGAGGCTGTTGATATCTATGTTGCTAAAGGTAAAATAGTTTCATATTGAGTACTAACATACTGAGTTCTCTCATCACAAAAAGTATCTCTACCTAAATATGGGATGGTCTCCAATACTTCATTCTTGTTTATATATAGAAGCTGGAATGGGCAATAAAATCTTCACAACTTTGTTTTGTCTGTTGTACTTAAGACAAATGATACAATGAGTCAAATGCAGTCAATAGTAAGGGAATATCTAGGGCTCTTTCACACAGCCATATAACCCAGAATATCAAGGCAGATAATCCACGATATCTCCTTTGAACTGGATTATCTGAGGCCACACTGACATATAATCTAGTTCAATGTGGATTTTATACAACTGTGTGGAAGGGGCCCTAGTTAGCATAACCAAATTCAAGTCTCTAGGGCTAGATGACTGCATTCAAGTGTACTAAAAGATCTTATAAAGCAGGGTTTCTTTAACTATGTATCCTGACCCCCAATGGAGTCCCCTTAGGTCAGGTATGGGCAAACCCAGGCCGGGGACCAGATGTGGTCCTTTGGGCTCTTTTTGAGGCCCTCCTCTCTCACACCATCCTATCCTTCCTTCCTTCCTTCCTTCCTTCCTTCCTTCCTTCTCACTTTCCTCCCTCCCTCCCTTACCTCCCTCTTTCTACCTCCCGCCTTCCTTCCCTTCCCTTCTTCTTCCTTCCCTCTTTCATCCCCTTTCCCCCCTCTCTCTTTYGCCTTTTTTCCTTTCTTCCCTTTTGTCTTTCCTCCCTCCCCCCTCCCTCCATTCCTTTCYACCCTTCCTTCCTTTCATCCTTTTCTTCCTCCCTTCCTTCTCTTTTTCCTTCCTTCCCTCTTCCTGTTTAGCTGGGAATAGAGAAGGTAGAGARGGAACATGCGAACCATGTTTCGAGATTTCAAAGRGTGYCCCATTGAAGAGGAGGGAGGGGAAAAACTGACTTTCTCCTCTCTAGAGACAAGGGYACAAGGGAGCAATGGTTTCAAATGTCAGGGAAAGAGATTAAACTGAAAAGATTAGGAAGAACTTTYTCAAGAGTGGCCTAGGCTGCCTGGGAGTGTGGTGGTGTCTCCTTCTCTGGAGGCTTTTTCTGCAGAGACTGTCTATCAGGAGTGTTTTGATTGTGCTTTCCTGCATGGCAGTGAGTTGGACTGGATGGCCCTTGGATTCTAGGATTATATAGCAGGAGTAGGCAACAGACGGTCTAATGCAGGGGTTCTTAAACTATTTAAACAGAGGGCCAGGTCACAGTCCCTCAAACTGTTGGAGGACCGCATTATAATTTGAAAAAAACATGAATGAATTCCTATGCACGCTGCACATATCTTATTTGTAGTGCAAAACACTTAAAAACAATACAATAATTAAAATTATGAATAATTTTAACGAATATAAACTTATTAGAATTTCAATGGGATGTGTGGGCCTGCTTTTGGCTGATGAGATAGGATTGTTTTTGTTGTTGTTGTTCTTGTTGTTGTTGTTATGTGCCTTCAAGTCGTTTCAGACTTTGGTTGACCCTGAGTGAGGGCCGGGTAAATGCCTCCGGAGGGCCGTATCCGGCCCCCAGGCCTTAGTTTGAGGACCCCTGGTCTAATGGATACACTTTTTCTCTCCCATCCACCATCTCATCCTGACCAAGGCTAACCTTTTTGGGATCCAAATGTTTCCCATCTATTCTTTACTTTTACTTCCAAAAGAAAAGAGAAAGGGCAGGAAGGAGACTTGGAGAGAACCCCCTCCCGGCCCGCTCACCCCGCTCCAGCCCTCCATATGGCCCCCAAGTTAGAAAGTTTGCCCATTCCTGCCTTAGATCAATGTTGGGGTTCCAAAAAAATTCCTAATGTCACCTAGTGGTTATTTTAGAAATTTGCATGAATGTGTTATACCGTATCCACAGTGAAATTAAGATTCAGACTATAAATAGAAGGTCAGCTGCTGTCCCCTCCTTTTTGCCTTGTCTTTTACTCATGTTGCATTTTGAAATGGCCATATAACTGGTCAAATAAATACATAATTATTATCCACAGTGGACTCTGCAGAAGATGCTTCATCTGTACTTCATAAAAAGGGAAATCAGCCTATCAAACCTTAGAAATGCTGATTTGTTATCAATAAATGTTTTGATTTTTATACCTACTTCATATACCTATTTACCCAGGGTCATGTTACAGTTTCTCAGGTTGAAAGGTGTCACAAATGGAAAAGTTTAAGAACCTCTGTTGTAGAGCAATTGTCAGTAAGCTTCAGATATTCTCAAGGAAAAGGAAATGTCTCAGCAGATTGAAGGAGGGCATATGTATATTGTCTCCATCTTGAAGGGAGACAAATATAGAATCCAAACAACTGCTGACAAATCAGCCTGACATCAATACAAGGAAAAGTTCTAGAACACATAATTATACAGCCAGTCTGTGCATACTTAGAAAAGAATGATGAGATTGCTAAGAGACAGCATATGTTTCTCAAAAACAAGTAAATGCAAACTTTTTAGGTGGAGTTAAAATGCGGTAGACAAAGTGATTGCTGTGAATATAGGATATCTTGATTTTAGTAAGGCATTTGACAAGGTCTTTCATGAGAGGAGATTCCATCTGAACATGAGGAAGAACTTCCTGACTGTGAGAGCCGTTCAGCAGTGGAACTCTCTGCCCTGGAGTGTGGCTGGATGGCCATCTGTTGGGGGTGATTTGAATGCAATATTCCTGCTTCTTGGCAGGTGGTTGGACTGGATGGCCCATGAGGTCTCTTCCAACTCTTTGATTCTATGATATTCTTGCAGGGAAGCTGGGGAACTAGACAGTGGTGCTGTTAGGTGGATTCATAATCAATGACCAAGTGAACTCAAAGGGTGCTCACTAGGGCTGTGCAAAATTATTGTTAGTACTCATAAAGCAGATCAAATTAGTTAAATTCGTACTTATGATGTGATATCTGGCTCACGGGTGTGGCCCACGTAAAAAATTTAAGAATCGAAACTTACCCAATACTTTTTTGTTTGAATTTTGTAAACCTTGAAAGCTTCCCAAAGTCAGTTTCATTTTCAGCGCAAGGAAGCAAGCAAATCCAAAAAGGATGCTGTTCCTCTTTAAATTAATATTCACACACTATTAGGAGAGGGAAAGCAGGGAGAAAGCAGAGTTTGCTGGAAAAGAGACTGAGACAACACAGAATTCTGGGAAATGTAGTTTGGGAAGGCGAGGAGCCCTATGACAGAGAATTCAAAAGGCCCTGCCCTAAACAACTTTTCCCAGAATTCTCCTCAATATTAGAGAGCCCCAATCAGGATAGGGAGAAATTTGTCCCTCTGTAGCAGCGGCCAGACAGAGTTCCAATAAACTGTTGAATCTACAAAGAGGACTGACTTGATACTTCTAGTCAGCAAGTATGTAGCCGGGGGGGGGGGGAGGGGGCTTGAGGGGCTTACCCCCCCCCCCCGAACTTCTCATGGTGGTTCGCGAAAAGGCCTTACTGGTGCATTATTTAAACTGTTATGTTTATTCATATCATGATCTGATCACCATGCTCAATATATCCCATATGCATGGGGGTATTGGGGTAATGATACAAAAGGTTTGCTAGGGTAGACCCTTTTTCACTCAGACTCCCCCCCCCGAATCAAACTCAGCGCCCCCCCTCTGAACCAAAATCCTGGCTACGGCCTGCTAGTAAGTAAATCTCTGTGCTGAGTTGGAAAGAATTCCCTAAATAGAAGTTCTATTGGTTAATATGAGAGACATTCAATGAGATACTTGTTGTTGCTTTTTATTAAAAAAATCATTTTTGTCAAATTTCTGAAAGTTGGGGAAATGATTCCCATTATCTTTTGTCATTGTATAGAAAATTCAAGGAGATAGCTCTTGTAGTTTTTTTAAAAAAAATGTTTATAAAAACTGAAAATTCCTCGAAAATCAGTGGATAAGTGAAACGTTTTGAAACTTGATGGCTAACATTGGCAAACGTCTCACCACTATAGCTGTAAAAATGAGGGAGAAAGGAGGCCCCGAAGTTTCCCCACTTACGCAATTGTAACGAAAAAGTAATGAAATTTTGTTACTCTTGTTGTAGTAATGAAAAATTCACTAATAATACTAATAATACTTTAGAAATACTTTAGAAACAAAACACCAGCACTCCCTAATTTTGTAATAAATTTTGAAACTTCTTTTTAATCGATCGCACAGCCTAGTGCACACCAATGGTTCCTCTTCATCCTGGAGAAAAGTGACTGGGGGGTTCTGACCTGTATCCAGTGTTGTTCAACATCTCTATAAATTACTTAGATGATGGATGAAAGACATGCTTGTCAAATTTGACACAAAATGGGAAGTGGGAGACTAATACTTCAGAGGATTGAATAAGAATTTAAAATGACCTTGACAGATTGGAAAAAAGTACCAGCTGTTTAATCCCAGGTAGAAAGTATTGACAAAATCAGTCAAGTTAAAAAATTTCTGCAGGCAAAGAATGAACCATGTTAAATCAAATTGAAATATCGGTCGGCAATTAGAAATTAGCAGAGAATGAAGGCATGGGAACCAGGAACAATACATTACTTTTTTATTCAAGCAAGAGCTACAGAAGGTCTAGGAATTCTGTCCAGGTAGCTAGGTCAAAAGGAACAAGGCAAAAGAAGGGTTCAGCCTTCCTATCTTCAGAGTTTGAAGGTAGTCATGACCAATCTTCCCCAACCTGGTCTCATATTGGACTACAGCCCTATCATTCCTCAATTGGCATGCTCAATGACCCCAGGTAAGGATGGTCATGAATATGAAAGACGCCATGCCAGTGATCCCAGGTCCTAACCCCAGAAGATCAAATAGCTCCAAATGACTCTGTACATTTCATAGGGGTTTCTTCAGCAAGGAATACTCATAGGTGGTTGTGCCAGTTGCTTTGAGATATAGCCTACCTTCAAAATATTTATTTCGGTCATTGACCAGCACAGGAAATAGTGTCACATTTCATTTCACAATAGTGTCACATATAGCCTACCTATAGCACCTGGTATTTGTTGGTGGTCTCCCATCTGAATATTGACTAGGGCTGACCTTGCTTAGCTGCCAAGATCAGATGGGATTTGGTGCCTTTATGCTATTTAGGATTAATAATAATAATTATAATTATCGTAACAGAAGTTAAAACATCTGCAGTGGAATTGAGCTGAGACCATGAAGTACCTTTCCATTTGTATTTCTTTTTCTGCATTTCTTATTCTGGCAGATTTTAAATTAATGTGCACATTTGAACAGATGGCCATTAGTTTGAAATACTAAGGCGATGACAACTGATGAATGATATAAGTATTTTGCATACCAGTCTGTTGTTCTCCAGCAGCTGTCTTTAGAAAAAAAATCTGAGATTAATTTGAGTGGAAATAAGTGTGAATTGCTACTGGACATATCATTGTTTACTACTCTTACCTTCTAGATTTTCGATTGAACAATGTCAGATTTCAATGACTCCCGAGTATCAGAGAAAGACCAAGCATTCCAGATATAATGTCCAAGGATTTCATTTCATTTTGCTTTTGTTCTGATTTCCACTGGGCTAACATGGCCAAAGTATGCTATCTCATGGAAATGAATTTTTAAAAAAATCTTTTTAAAATGTCATTTGGAAGCTATTGAAAAAGGCCATTCTAGTTTAATCCGTTCACATTTTTTCTTCCTTAGCCATAACTCCCCTTATTTTTGAACAGTCACTTGGAAACACATTTAAGAGGTGAACGAAATTCTCTTTATTTATGATTTCAAAGTTGTGACTCAGCACTTTCCTCTTTGTTGTGAAGCTGAAGAAACGAGAATGAAAAATAATGCTCTTATGAAAAATGTCAATTGAATTTCACGGTTAATAATATTTTTCTTTGTTAGAGATTTAAAGCTATCTATCAAATGTAGTTGTGGATTATCTCACTTCAACTCAGAATTACTTAGGCCTGTGTGAATCTTAGGTGGCGGGTCTGTTTTGGAAGGCATGAGCTCTTAAACTGGGATCACGAACGTGGAAAGTTATTTAAGAAAATAATTCATTTCCTGTTAGAAAGTTGCAAAAATAATGCATTATTGTTCCTTGATGCAATAGTCAAAGATGATTGCTTAGGACATTACATGTTGTTTTGCTCATTTAAGAAAAATATTTTAGAATTTAGAAGATAAAGGAGTTAAAATTGGGAAATTCCTGTCCAAGAAATATCTGGCAGCACCTTATAAAACTAACACAAAAAAGTAACTCAAATTTTACTAGCTGTGTTGCTTTTGAAATGGAACTTCATTAGCTTGCAGAAGAGAAGGTTGAGAGGAGACCTGATTTATTTATTTATTTATTTATTTATTTATTTATTTATTTATAGTATTTTATATTCCGCACTTCTCACCCCGCAGGGGACTCAGGGCAGATTACAGTGTACAAATATATGGCAAACATTCAATGTCAATTTTGACGTACAAACATATACAGACATAGACAGAGGCTATTTAACTTTTTCTGGCCACCAGGGGAGCTGTCACTTTCATTGTCCATCTGTGACGCTGATGAAGCACTTCCGCATTCCCGCATGCTTCTCCGCTGTAATGCTTTTGCTGGAGTCTTCTTTATGGCCTCATAAATCTGTTAATTTAGCCTCCCCACACTTTAAGGTGGTACCTTATTTTTCTACTTGACAGATGCAACTGTATTTCGGGTTGTAAAGGTCGACAACAGGCTACACACAATTGGTTGGAAACCCACTCCAACCTGGGCTGGCTTCGAACTCATGACCTTTTGGTCAGAGTGATCTTAATGCAGCTGACACTCAGCTAGCTGCACCACAATCCCGGTGCTAGCCATGATAGCCATGTATAAATATGTGAAATGGTGTCATAAAGAAGAGGGAGCAGACTTGTTTTCTGCTGCCTTGGAAACTAGAACTCGGAGCAATGGGTTCAAATTTCAGGAAAGGAGATTCCACCCAAACATTAGGAAGAACGTCTTGACTGTAAGACCTATGCAGCAGTGGGACTCTCTGCCTTGGAGTGTGGTGGAAGCTCCTTCCTTGGAGGCTTTTAAATAGTGGCTGGATGGCCATCTGCCAGGCACTTTGATTGTGCTTTTCCTGCATTGCAGGGGGTTGGACTAGATGGGCCATGTGGTCTCTTCCAACTCTATTATTCTATTATTCTACCTTTTACTTTCTTCCACAAACACAAATCCCCCAGCTAGCCATTGTTGGAAGTAGATCCCAAAGTATAGAGCAGGAAGTAGTTATCTCGAAAAGTTGATTAATCACCAGGCCTTTGTTGAATGTTTTTGCAGTATAAAACCAGGTCCAGAAAGAAGCCTTATGTTGGGCACATTGGCAAATAAAGTTCAGAGCACTTATCAAAGTAAACTAGAAGCAAAGATTGGAATTTGAGTAGAACGGCTTAATACATTTTGTTAGCTGTCAGCAAGCTCAACAATCTAATCTATTTACATTAACTCTGGTAAGGGTTTTTTCGCATGATAACGTGCCATTATATTAATCCTTAATGTGGGAAAATGTAGGGCAAAGAGGATAAATGGCATATGGTACTCTTTCTTTGACATTTTCCTTAACATCTAATTACTGGCTGAAAAGAGTAAGATTTGTATCACAACACACTGGGAAATATGTTCCTAAAGCATATTTCCTAAGATCCTGTGCAATGTTTCCATGCTATATAGCAGTAGTACTTGGATACCACTTTTAAGTCGCTTCTGGTCGCTTCTGGAGTGAGAGAATCAGCTGTCTACGAAGAAGTTTCCCAGGGGACGCCTGGATGTCTTGCAATCCTGCAGGGAGGCTTCTCTCATAGTGAAAGGACCAAGGCTGTGACATCTCTGGCCCACCCCCTGTTTGGGTATCAGCCAGCACGCCAATGACTTAAATCAATAAATAGATTTCTAAGATGTACAGAGACACTTGCTGGAACACCTCAGCAAGCGAGAGTCCAAAAGTGGCAGACTCAAATCCAGAACCCCAATCAATGGCTGGTACCAAATGAGAGACTCCCTCCTGGGCACACAGAAAACTGGGTGACTTGCAAGGCACTGAACAGACTGTGCTCTGGCACCACGAGATGCAGAGCCAACCTTAAGAAATGGGGCTACAAAGTGGAATCCACGACATGCGAGTGTGGAGAAGAGCAAACCACTGACCACCTGCTGCAATGCAACCTGAGCCCTGCCACATGCACAATGGAGGACCTTCTTGCGGCAACACCAGAAGCACTCCAAGTGGCCAGATACTGGTCAAAGGACATTTAATAGAATACCAAGACTGCAAAATTTGTGTTTTGTTTGTTTGTTTTTAATGCAGTACAACTGTTTTGGTTCGCTTCTGACACAATAAATAAACCTCTTTTAAATTTTGTGGCTCCATGCTATAGAATTCTGGGATTTATAATTTTTTGTTATATTTCCACTTCTTTCTGTTCAATGGGTCTGACGTCCATCTACAGAGAATTCTATGTATTTCTTCCAAGTAATAATAATAATAATAGTAATAATTTATTTATTTGACCAGTAATATGACCATTTCAAAATACAACACGAGTAAAAGACAAGGCAAAAATGAGAGGACAGTAGCTGACCTTCTATTTATAATGAGAATCTTATTTCCCTGATTATTCTTTCAGGAAATTTTCTTGATAGGTTTCAGAATAAAAAACGCTTACTCTGATTATGGTGGATCTTTCTTGTCCTTGCAAGAGGAATGTCAGATCATTTCTGTTGGGGGACCTAAAGTTGGATAATATTGGATGTGAATATATCTCAGTTCAGTATATGCTGAATCAAGAAATGTTCAATATCTTCCACAGTTTGTTCTCCCCTCACTTCTTGGGATGTTACAGTAACGCCCAGTTTGCATCATAATACCGAGTTGTTCAAACCTAGCCCTAGTATATATTCTTCTTAGGGGCAATGGAAGTAGGATAGTCAGTGTTCTAAATGAATATTCATTTTGTGGGAAGCCAAAAACCTTGTGACTGAAGACCTACCAATGCTTGCTAGGTCCAATTGAGCATAGATATATCGAGTGGATTGCATGAGCACTTCTTTTGTCCTATGTCCTTCAGTATAAATCTGGAAGATGCAACCATGGCAGTTGAAGTGTTATAACTGTGTTGTGTGAACACCAACATTTGGCCATTGGTCTGTTGAATCTTCTTTCCATTCACATCAGACAATATGCTGGCTGTTCACTCACCCTTTGAAAGTCTTGGATTGTTAAGAAGGGAATGCCATAAATTTGAAAAATACCCATTCAAATAGATCCAAAATGCCTAAAAGTGCTCTTTAAGGATAACTTGTGAAATTGGCTAGAGTGTCATTTTTTACATTAAAAATGTGATTGTATTCTCATTTGTGTTATTTTTGTAATTAACTCCACTGGTCCTTGCTACCCTAAATTTTAATTTCACACTGGTAACTTTATGGTCCTAATTTGTTTTCCCCAGTTTCTTATTGGGTGATTCCCAACTAATGGATAGTTCCCAAATATAGGGACAGGATGAAAGTACAGAAACACCATCTGATACAAACTGGCTGTGACTCCAACACCATCACTTTTCTCCTTTTCTCCTGTATGCTATTTTAACATTTTTTTGCCTGACAAAAAAGTATTGAAGTTTCAAAAATGCACATGAAATGTGCACTTTGGCTTCTTCTGAACTTACTACCAGATTGTGATAAGGAATGATAAACCTGTCATCTCCCATAGTTACCAATCCCCCGTATATGTTTTTAATCTTCCAAACTAATGGTCCCAATGAGAACCCTTCAGAAGAAAGACTCCTTGACTTCATAGTCCATTTTGGTTCCCTTCATCTGTACTATGTCTATGTATCATAGGTATATACTTGTAAAATATGCATTATGTATAAAAGAGAATAACCAGAAGTGTATGCAGTACAGTGGGCCTTTGAGATCCACCGAGGTTTGGTTAAGTATTTTGTTGCATTGTAGAGAATATGGTCACTGTTGAGGCTGGAGGCTATGAATTCATTGACCAACTCTGAACTCATATCCTGTAATATTATGATTTTAATTTTCACAAGCTTTAGAAAACAAACTCTGGAAATTACAACATTCCACAATATATGAGAACATGAATTTTGAAATGCATTTTACCTGTATAGAGCTAGGAAAGATAAAGCACAAATCAAAGGAAAAGAAAATCCCAGTTGTTCTCACTGTAAACATTTGAATGTTTTTTTTGGTTGTAAACATGATAGTTTAGCAAAACCAATGGAAAATGCAGTAAAGTTTTAGACTGGCTTAGTGGTAGTAGTGTTGGGAACATTGTCCTTGGCCACAAATGAACAAATGTGTGTTCCCTCTCTAGGTAGGGAAATGTTGAATTCTTACTTACCAAAAACAATTCATATCCCCAAATTATATATATATATATATATATATATATATATATATATGTGTGTGTGTGTGTGTGTGTGTGTGTGTGTGTGTGTGTGTGTGTGTGTGTGTGTGTATGAAACATGGGTTTTATACCAGCTGTTGACCTCCTTGTATACTATTTGTTTAATGCAAGGGTCCTCAAACCTTTTTACCAAAGAGCTGGTTCAAAATCTCTCAGACTTGGGGGGCTGGATTATAGTTTGAAAAAAAAAGAATGAATTCCTATCTTATTTGTAGTGCAAAAACCCATGAAAGAACAATACATTTAAAATGAAAAACAATTTTAACCAACATAAACATATCAGTATTTCAATGGGAAGTGTGAGCCTGCTTTTGGCTGATGAAATAGTCAAGTTAATTAAGATTGTTGTTGTTGTTGTGTGCCTTCAAGTTGTTTCAGACTTGGAGTGACCCTAAGTCTAAAGTTTAGAGTGGAGGGCAGGTAAAAGACCTTGGATGGCTACATCCATCCCACGGGTCTTAATGTGGGGACCCCTGGTTTAATGATTTCTTAATTATAGATTTGGGTAGTTCTCTTTGGGTTTGACCCTGTCTCTTCAGAAGTCTGGCTCCTCTTCAGCTGTCATCTGCAGGAAGAGAAGCAGTAAATTTCAGAGTGGATTTACTACTCCTGCAACAGTGTGTTCACCATGCTTCCTCGGGTATCTACTATATTATAATCCCTTGTCAACTGGTGGCTTCCATATCAGTGGTGCTGCTCCACCTAGTTTCAACTTAAACTACGAAGACCTTATCCAAGGTGCTGAACATAATTTGGAGATATTGTGTGGCACTTTGCATAGCCTTTTACAAGTCTGGACTTTAAATATTAATTGCTCCAATGCCATGCAAACCATTACCCACCATTAGAAAACGTGCACATTAAATGCAGTAGCCCAAGATATTTTTAAGATGCTAGTTAGGAATAAGGTATTGACTAACTTTGGTCAAGTGCTGGGCTCCAATGATATTTTGAAACTTCATTCACATATTGCATTGCTGTACACATTTAAAAGTTCACTGTGCCCTCTTTAAACACCTGCAGCACCTTAAGTTTCACACTGTGTCACTTCTGGTTGCTTAAGAAGGTTATCTAACACAGCCAAGGAACTTTCCGGACTGAGACTTCCCTTCCTCTGATGTAATTGACTTCAGTGAGAAGTGAAGGTGTTTCTTGAAGGAGAGTCTTCTCATTGTTTTGACTCTCCCAGTGCCCCAAAGCTATTATGATACTTGTTTCTCAACCCAACCCTTAATGCAAAGTCAATGCCCAAAGAATGTGGGTGGAGAAGTCAGAGACACGAAGCATTTTGGAATCCTTGGTAAACCTGGCCAAACTTCTCAAGTAGAAGAAGAAGCCAAAGGCAAAAACCCAGTGCTGTTACTTGCAGGTTATTAATGACAAACATTTCACATCAAGAGAAACATTCTTGTACATGTATAACAGAGTAAAAAGAGCTGGTTTCCAAAGTTTTGAGTTACTCCAGTGAAAATATTCCATCCCATTCTTTAGGTTTATTCTTTACGCAATAAGGACATTCACTGTAAGAACAAATTCACAGGAATGTCTAACCTGAGATTTTTCTTTCAAAAAGTGGGGAAGGGATAGAAGGCATCTGAGAATGAGGTATCTATCTCTCCAGTAATATTTATTTTTCTGGCATGTAAAGACCATTGGCTACAGCTCCCTTGGGCTCATCTCATTATAACAAAGGCATAAACTCCAGGTTGTATTCCCCTTATCCGGAAATGTGGAATAGTGGGCACATTGGTGGCTTTGCTTTCTAATGGTTTAACACATACACACACTATGTCTCATGCACAAAATTATTTTTAAAATATTGCATGTAACAATATCTTCAGGTGATGTGTAGTCTGTTTAGGTACTAGCACTCTTTGACAGAGAAGATCTTGTAAATCTTCAAGTCAACTGATTCCATGGCATCAAGCCATGTCATTAAAGTAGTGTCAAACTGCATTAATCCCATGGTGTAGATTTCACCCTGAATGGTGAAATAATGTGTCTCCAGTCTTGAATCTTTAATGCACATTGCTAAGCTCTGGATTCTTGACTGATTTGCAGCATTTCTCAACCTGGGGGTCGGGACCCCTATGGGGGTCGTGAGGGGGTGTCAGAGGAGTCACCAAAGACCATCGGTATTTTCTGTTGGTCATGGGGGTTCTGTGTGGGAAGTCTGGCCCAATTCTATCATTGGTAGGGTTCAGAATGCTCTTTGATTGTAGGTGAACTATAAACCCCAGCAACTACAACTCCCAAATGTCAAAGTCTATTTTCCCCAAACTCTACCAGTGTTCACATTTGGGCATATTGAGTATCCATGCCAAGTTTGGTCGAGATCCATCATTGTTTGTGCTCTTTGGGTGTGGATGAACTATAACTCCAAAACTCAAGGTCAATGCCGCCAAACCCTTCCAGTATTTTCTGTTGGTCATGGGAGTTCTGTGTGCCAAGTTTGGTTCAATTCCATTGTTGATGGAGTTCAGAATGCTCTTTGATTGTAGGTGAACTATAAATCCCAGCAACCAGAACTCCCAAATGACAAAATTAATCTCTCCAACCCCACCACTATTCAGATTTGGTCCAGTGAATGAAAATACATCCTGCATATCAGATATTTACATTACGATTCATAACAGTAGCAAAATTACAGTTATGAAATAGCAACAAAAATAATTTTATGGTTGGGGGTCACCACAACATGGGGAACTGTATTAAGGGGTCGCAGCATTAGGAAGGTTGAGAAACACTGGATTAGAGCCTCAACCAAGTCTTTGAGAAAGGCAGAATATGGTGCACTGTATGGATTATTATTTGAGTGTTGCTTCCTTAATATAGTAGTTACTATTAAAGATGTATATTCTTGTTCCAGACCAACTTCTCTTGGGTGGGGGGGGTAGGATGTAGCATTTTGCATGACAACTGGGGATCTTATGATTAGGGACTGTTTCATTATCTGGGCAGAGGCCACTAGGGGTGCTAGATAGAGAAGGATAACCCATTTTATGGGGGGGGGGTGCGGGGGTGCAGGGAATTGAAGAAGGGAAACAACTCCCCCCCTTTTTCATGGTTATTCCCTTTTTCCACTTCCCATGTCATAAATGAAGGTTGTTTTCATGACGAGGACATGGGTGAAGGAATAATAGGGAAACAGGGCAATTGTTTTCCTCCTTCAACCCACTCTCCACCCCCATAAAATGGACTATCCTTCTGTCTCTAGCTTCCCCTAGTGACCTCCATCTGGATAATGGAACAGTATCCATTATTAAAGTGGCCCTTCTTGAAGAAAAAAAATTACATACGAAGTAAGATTGGGTACAAGTCACTTCCATGGTATCTGTTGCATTATTTTCTTTGGGATTCCTTGGTTTTGCAATGGATCTCAAACAATAGAGAAATAATAATACTACCAAGAAACCCAAAGACATGCAACACAACCAGGCTCCGGGACTCTTTTGGATCCCAGTAATTTGAACCAGTTTAACCTTCCCATTTGTTAGCCCTGATTCAGGTGCCCTAACTTCAGGTAGCAATGCCCTGTCTACTGAAATTTGCCCAAAGTCACTTCTAGTTCCTTAATACAAAGGGATAAAGGCAGACACAAGTTTTTCCACTAAAGAGTGGGATTATGCACATATAGCAATTTATTTATATCTGAGGGCTGACCCTGAAATTATATGTTAAGATTTGCTTTCAGCAGTCCTTAAAGTTTTCCCTCGGTGTGATATCTTTTGGCAAAGAGAAGCGATATAGCTGAAATCCCATTGCTGAACAATGATTATACTTAATTGCTTGTTGCTGTATGTAATTATAGTGTTTGCTAAACCATTGGAATAGCAGCCAGTGGCATGAGCAATCCACTGAATATCTAAACAAATGGCAGCCTATTAATTGGAAATCTTACTGACTTAGTATTTTTTATAAAAAATAATGGCAATAGTTCTGAAGAGGCTAAGGATGCATGGTTCTTTATCCAAGTAGCCAACCAATTTGCAGTTCCTGCCTACATTCTTTACATAGTTGCCACCTTTTAAAAATCACATTTATAGCCAAATAATAATAATAATAATTATGATTATTATTATTAAACTTTATTTGTACCCCTACCATCTCCCCAAGGGACTCGGTGCGGCTTACATGAGGCCGAGCCCAAAAACAACAATACAAGCAATAATCACAACAATACAAGCAATTAAAATAAAACATAGACGATAAACATATAACATTATCAATAAGACAACATAAAATTAAAAACTATGGGAAGGCCAAATGTAAAAATTAAAATTGGAAATAGTGCTGAGGCCTGGACGAAAAGGTGATAGTGGCGTTTGTGGAAGACATACGAGCAGACCTAAAAATATAAAGTGCTTTGGAGGGACAAAGTGCTATGGGATCATTATTCCGGGAAGGCACACTGGAACAACCACGTCTTCAAGCTCCTCCTAAAGACTGCCAGGGTTGGGGCCTGCCTGATGTCCTTAGGGAGTGAGTTCCAGAGTCGAGGGGCCACCACCGAAAAGGCCCTCTCTCTCGTCCCCACCAATCACGCCTGCGATGCTGGTGGGATCGAGAGCAGGGCCTCTCTGGATGAACGAAGAGATTGTGTGGGTTCGTACACAGAGATGCGGTCACGCAGGTAGGCGGGTCCCAAACCGTTCAGGGCTTTTACACCCTGTAAGGAGCCCCAGTTAACAACCTGGCTGCCGCCTGTTGGATCATTGAAATTTTCGGACCGTTTTCAAGGGCAGCCCCACGTAGAGTGCATTGCAGTAATCCAGT
Organism: Anolis sagrei ordinatus; assembly: GCF_025583915.1. NCBI lineage: Eukaryota > Metazoa > Chordata > Lepidosauria > Squamata > Anolidae > Anolis > Anolis sagrei. The sequence goes on along the minus strand of NW_026844366.1, from coordinate 180,598,355 downwards.
CTAGGAATACACTCAAGGAATCAGATCCCGGCTTATCTTGGAAGCTAAGCAGGGTCAAACCTGATCAGTACTTGGATGGAAGACTACCAATGAAGACTGAAACTGGATTAACACTGCCATATAATCCAGTTTCAAAATGCAGATTAATTGCTTTGAATCGGATTATATGAGTCTACACTGCCATATAATCCAGTTCAATGCAGATAAACTACATTCAGAAACAGGATTATATGGCAGTGTAGATGAGGCCCAAGTGATGTAGGCTCTATTTCAGGAAATGGCCGAAAAAAATAATAATTGAACATTCATTCTCTAAGAAAGCACCTTGACATTCATGTGGTTGCCCTAAATTGACAGACGATTTGAAGGTACCTAAACTTCCATATAGCCACAGTACTTGAAGACCAGGGAGTACAGCATGTCCAGTCCTACACCTTTCCTATGATCTGAATTAGGGATTAAGTGCAGGGGTTCTGTCCCTTTAATGATTGCATAGAAGGGGGAAATTCAGCAGCCTTGTTACCTAGTTGCTTCCCTACTGAAATTCTCTCTTCTACACAACCATTAAAGGTATAGGAGTGATACCCACTTTTCAGTCTAGCAACTCCACTCTGCAACTCTTCCCTGCCAGATGGTTCAAAGCACGAGAAAGAAAGTGGAAACTTAGGATTGCCAGAAGGCAGAGATGAAACATGTCCTGGTCTGCTCTTTCATAGAGCTTCACTCTTCAGGCATTAGTAGCTGATGCTTTCCATGACATGGAGAAAAACACTGTGACTGCTAGTTGCAGCAACAGTACAACTGATCACTTGCATGTTGAAATTCACACTTCTCAGAACATTGCGATTTGGTTCCATGCTCAAAATATTTGCAGAAAAAAAATGTGTGTTATGAAAGAGTGCACTAAAAGTGTGTTGCATAGAGGGAAAGAAATATAATGTATTTACTGTTAGGGAAAATTGGTGGCCAAAAATGTGTTACCACAGAAAAATGTACATAAAAATAGGGACAGGAGAAATATGTCTGAAAATAGATACAGATTTCCATACTAACATTTTTGTATTAACAAACTGACATAGAAATGATCTGAAATCAGTTTGTGATCACAGTGTCCAAAGCTTTCTCTAGCTCGTCCCTGTGAACTAGACCTAACTCTTAATTTTGCAGAGGAGTAAGTAAAGTAGCTCAGTTGTGTATCATGAGTATGTTGTCAAATCCTCCATTTCCTATGTTTTTGTGTAATGAATCAGTGTATGGAGCAAATGTTTAGTCTTCTCTCAGTTCAAAATATTACTTTATTTAACAAGTAATTGCTAATTTCTCCATCAGGCCATGTGAAAATTTAGGCTTCAGTACTAAAAACAGAGGAAAAAATGCCCCCAAAAGCTCTGCCTCAAAGAAAACGGGGAAACAAGATGTCCTGTGTTCGCACTAGCCTCTCTCATTCACTTGGGCAATATTCTGTTGTGTACGATGCCTACTATTTACCTTGATGGGTCTTATATTGAAGTCATCCACTGCCACAAAGAGCTGTATCTTCTAAATTGTGTTTAGTCGTGTTTGTTGGGATGAAGTAATCCACGGAAGAGGCCTTAAGCATTGTTGAATTGTCATCCCAGACCTTCAGGATCCTTCAAAGTTTTCCATCCTAGGGCCATATTGAGAAAACTTTGTGCATTGGGTGAGATGCAGCTACAGGCATTGAACTGCCAACAGTAATTGATAAGAGGCCATAGCAGAAGCAAAAGAGGCTACCAGTGAGTTTACTATCAAGAAGTTCCTTCTAAAGTTCAGTTGAAA